>JAMJFZ010001228.1:8045000-8220000 GCA_026225945.1 Cricetomys ansorgei | reverse complement strand
CAGCCACTGCAACCAGAAGTCAAGGCAGCTGCTGATGATGGCTGTGGTGGGTCTGCAGGAGAACGGGCCTGTCAGGCATGGGGCTGGGTGTCTTTAATTCCAGAACTCGGTGGACCTCTGAACATAGTAAGTTCCAGGTCAGCCATCTGGGGCTACACAGTGAGGTCCTGACTCGGCAGGCAGAGGCGGTGGAGGAGGGGTTGCCGTGGGCGGCGGGCCCACCTTCTCGGCCCGGGAGAGGGGTCTTTGCCTTCAGTTGTGTATCCACTGGTGACCCCACCAGGCTCCAATGGATAGTTCCGATCCAGAGTTCGCACAGATGGCCATAATGGGCCACAGAACAAAGCCAAAGGCATGAATCTGAGCAAAGGACAGGTAGGGAAGAATGGGGGTTGGCTGGGAGGAGAGAGATGAGGGTCGGAGGAGAGAGCAACCAGGTCGCCGTGAGTGCATGCACAGAGTTGCTGAGGAAAGAGGTTAGTATGACAGCAAAAAGGCCTGAAGGGAGAGGAGAGGGGGAGGGGCAACTAGTTGGCAGGTGACTAGTAAGTACGCTGTTGAAATCTGCAAGAGGTGGAGGTGAGGCGGAAGGGACCGCAGTGCAGGGCGGACAGATGAAGAGTAGAGGTTCATGGGGCCTAGGAAAGGGGCCAACTACCACAGGAACCCAGAGGGTTAGCTGGGCCCTAGAGCCCATCTTTCCCCAACTAGGCCTTAGGGCATTCAGGAACCGCGGCTGGATTTCTACTCATTCACCCCAGCATCTCAAAAGCCCCACTCAGGTCCACTGGGCTCTGCCCTCCTGGGCGTGGCTGCCAACTGGAGACTGCTGGGTACTCGAGTGAAACCCACAGCTTAAGAAAGAATCAAGAGCCGGACTGGAGAGATGGCTCAGCGGTCAAGAGCGCTGGCTGCTCTTCCACAGGACCTGGGTTCAATTCCCAGCACCCACACGGCAGCTCATAGCTGTCTATAACTCCAGTTCCAGAGGATCCGACACCCTCGCGGGCAAATCACTGTGTGCATGAAATAAAAAATAACAATGAAAATAATCAAGAACCAAGAAAACTCAAATCAAAATTACCTAAGAGCAACTCTGGAAATACAGCTTTCGGCAGCTTTGTCACCCAAGTGTGAGGGCTCGAGTCAAATTCAAGCACCCATGGAGAGCTGGCACAGGTCTGCGACCTCAGTGTCTGCAGAGAAGGGGAAGCCCTACAGCAGCTGGGCTGCTGGGGTGCGCAGCAGCAAGAGGAGCCTCCACCTTAAACCAAGGTGAAGGCCCAACCCTGAGGGTAGTCTCTGACCCTCTGACCCCACATACGTGAGGTGGCACACGCACACTTGCAGTCACAATCGTGTCCATGTGCATACCCACATCACACACACGATTTTAAGAAGTTCTCACATTCTTGGTAGTCAAGGAACTGAGTAACATGTTAAAAAAAGACACACACAATAAGAGACAAAGCTTCTGGACACAGGCAAGCACACACACACAGACAAGCACATGCAAACACAGGCAAGTGTATGCACACACACACACACACACACACAGACAAGCACATGCAAACACAGGCAAGTGTATGCACACACACACACACACACACACCACGCACACCACACACAAACGCACACACACGCAATCTTAAAATACTGAAGTGTGTGTGCACGTGACTGCAACAGAGGACAACCCTCGGGAACCTGTTCCCTTTCTACCAGGGGTTCCAGGAACAGAACTCGGGTCATTGGGCCTGCACAGCAAGTGTTAGTTAAGGGCTGAGCAGAGCCTCATTAGAATGCAACTCACATCAACACGGGAACCATGTGCTTCAACTGTCATTTCACTTACATGTGTTCATTGAAAATCTATTTAACTTATGGTGTTCTGTGTGTGTCTATGTAGCAGCATATGCATGCCACAGTACATGTGTGGAGGTCAGAGGGCAGCTTGCAGGAATAGGTTCTGTCCTTCCCAAATAGATCATGGGGACTGAACTCAGGTAGTCAGGTTTGGTGACAAGCTTCTTTACCCAGTGAGCCATCTTGCCAGCCCCCATTAAATGTGTTTTTGGCTAGTGGGATGGTTCAGTATGTAAAGGTACTTGCCAAACAACTTTAATGACCCAAATTTGATCCCTGGAACCCATGTAAAGCTGAAGGAGAGAACCAAGTCCACAGAGTGTCCTTTGATCTCCATGTACACTGTGGCACTGTGTCCATGCGCACCTACGTGCACGTACACATACATACACACAAATGAACACATTTATTCACTACAGTTCATCTAGCATGATAAGCAGATTTCTATCAGTGAAATCAAGATGGATTCATTTAACAGGCAGTGTAATTTGTCTTGGTTGTTTTACATGTCTACGGGTGTAGTACAGGTGTGTACAACTATGTGCGTGTGTGTACAACTATGTCTGCAAGGACAGAGACCAGAGGAAGAAGCCGGTGCCGGGCTCCATCTCCCTCCACTCACTCCTTTGAGACAGGGCTTGATGACTGGCTAGCAACCAGCAAGCCCCAGCGATCCTCCTGTCTCTGCTCCCATGGCACTGTGGTTAAACGTGCACACACGGGCTTTCGTATCTGCAGGGATCAATGCTTTCGGAGCACGGACTCTTACTGAGCCATGGCTCCAGCACACACACGTTTTTATGTCAGCGAAACCTTTAATCGACAGGGCTTTTTCTGTTAGCATTGGAGTGCAATTATCTTCAAGGTTTTATATTTTATGGAGGAAGGAGACGTCTCCCAAAGGAGAGATGAAGTTACAATTATTGCTTATATTTATAGTTGAGTTTTCCAACCAAGGGATTCACCGGGGTAACGCTTGTCTGACCCCGCAGCACGCTTGCTGATGCCTTTCTGTGAGCGTTCTGCGTGCTGGCATGCAGGCAGAGGGACGAAATCTTGCAAAGTGGATTTTACTCTTTTTTTTATTATTATTTGAAAAAGCCCGTGATTCTTCGCAAGTGACACAAGATCAGTTTCCAGGAATCAGACCTCAATTCCTGCAACCTCTGCAGAACCCACCCGTGGAGGGCGCCTGCTCGCCCACCCAGATTCATGGTCAGCACTTAGACATGAGATGTTCACTTCTGAAAAATGGGAGGAGTGCGTGTGCTCGGTGGCAGCCTGCTGTTCCGCTGTCCCCTTCCCATGACAAAGCTCCGAGAACTTAACAGAGAGAGCGGGCACAAGTCTGTAGGACCTGGCTCATCACAGCGCCACCAGAACCAGCGGCCGGGGGGCTACAGGCCTGGCCCTTCTGGGCCTTCCCCTCTTCTACTAGTAAATTGGGGATCACTGGGTGTCTGAAGAGGTAGCAGATGAGCCAATGTTGGCGCTGGCTTCATGTTCTGGGACAGAATTTGAACTGGTCATATTTTTCAGAAGAAAGAAAGAGAACGGGCCTGCCGGGCTTCTGCTGGTGCACAGGGGGATCTGGGGACGTGGCTGCTGGAGGAGGGACCAGAAGACATGACACAGTCGGGAAAGCAAGCCCGCTGTGGCGTACAGGCCTGCATCTCCCACAAGGTCCCTTCACTAAACTGGGGTGCCGAGGAGGGACGCCTGCGGCCGGCACCTGGCTGGCATTTAACATGAAAAGAACAGCCTCCCAGCTCACTTCAAACACCAGGAAGCTAGGTTCAGTCAGTCTGGCCATAGCGAAGCTCATCTTTCTAATGTGGCTTCTGAGTCACAGAAGTTTATCTTTAAAAAAAGAAAAGAACCCTTGTTTCGCTGCTTTGCTTTTTTTCCCCAGAGCTTAGAAGATTTTTCTGTGTACTTGTAAACTGATAATAACTGACAAGGAGTCCTACCAGAGACCCTCTTCTAAAACCTAAGAAAATAAGAAGACTTTTTAAAATTTTTTTTTTTATTTTGGAGACGGGGTCTTGCTAGGTAGCCCAGGCTGGCCTTGAACTCAGGCTACCCTCCCTGCCTCACCCTCCAGAGTGCTGAGACTACAGGTGTGCACCACCACACCCCGCTAAAACGGGGCATTTTAATTTTCCAGTAAAAAAATGGTCATGTCCTAAAACTAGGGGGATAAGACGCTGTAACAATACCGTTCCTTGTAACCACCGCCTGGCTGTTTCGGACCTCCAGCCCTGCGCCCTCGAGCTGGAGGCTGTCATGACTCAGGGAGGGTGGGAGAGGGAAGACTCTGGAAGCTCCTGCTGAAGTCAGATCCATCACACAGACACGGGTGTCTCTCTTCTGCCGGCCACCGATGCACAGATACCATTTACAGAAGTGATAGGGAATGCGGCTGCAGAGAGCAGGAGGCCGGGCCAGCAGGAGGCCGGATTGGAGCCGTCTCGCTGCTGCGTCGCCCGGGTTGCTCTGCGTGCACAAGGCTCACAGCAAGCAGCACCGCTCTTTGAAACTCTTCTTGCTCTTGCTGCTTTTCCTGCCGTTCTTGTCCTTGTTTTCAGACATCTTCTTGGTTCGGATTTCTCTCATCAGATCAAAGAACACCTGTCGGGGGAGGAAGGGAGGGAAGAGTGAGGGGGAGCCACTTGGTCGCTAAACACAGCGAGTGGGCAGGAGATGCCCAGATGTACATTCATTCATTCGCTTGCTCATTTGAGACAGGAGCCAGCCCAGGACGGCCTCCGGTTGCTGCGAGGGGTCCTCCCAGGCATCACTGGGATGGCTCACGTGGCGAGGGTCCCATCAGCTGAGTCATCCCTGGCCCCCAAGCTTGCTCTTAGGAGCCTGTTCCATTAAAAACAAAGTATCAACAACAAATAAATAAATAAGCCATCCACAGCAATAAGAGTTAGCTGTACTGAAACAGCGCCCCTTCCTCCCAGGTTAAGAGCGCTGCCATTCCACACAGCTGTCAAGGTGGCCAGGGCGAGCCTGTCCCTGTCTGTCAGACCTTCCTATGCTTCTGCAGAGAACAGTTCTAGAACAGTGTGTGAAATTCAAACATTCGGAGGACACTGGGCACCTGTGAGTCTGTATTTCCCATTTCCAGAAAGGCTAACGGCCAAGTGAGACGGCTCATCAGGTAGAGACCCTCGCCACTGAGCCTGATGGCGAGTCAATTCTTGAGACTCACGTGGTAAAGGGAGAGAACTGGTTCCCACAAGCTGTCCTCTGACCTCCACACACATGGGAGGGTATGAACATGTACATACACACAAGAAAGACAGAAAGACAGGAAGGAAGGGAGGGAGGGAGGGAGGGAGGGAGGGAGGGAGGGAGGAAGGAAGGAATGAGGGAGGGAGGGAGGGGAGGGAAGGGACGGGAAGGGAAGGGGAGGGAAGGGAAGGGAAGGGAAGGGAAGGGAAGGGAAGGGAAGGGAAGGGAAGGGAAGGGAAAGGAAGGGAAGGGAAGGGAAGGGCCGAATCTCTGCTTTGGAATCCCCGGTCCGCCACACTTCATTTGACTGCAAGGGCTAGAATACTATTTTAAGTGAGAGCACAACCCCCAAACCCTACTTTGAAAATCACCAGTGGCAAATCTGGGAAAACTGGGGTGGGAAGGAGGAAGACAGGTTCCTGAACTGAAGAGCTGAGGAGAAGAGGGAAAGAGAAGCCTTGTCACAGCATTCCTCCTCACCCCCCCACACCCCACACCCCACATTCCACCCCCACCCCCCCACACCCCACCCCCACCCCTCCACCCCCACATCCCACCCCTCCACCCCCACACCCCCACATCCCACCCCCACATCCCACCCCCACACCCACCCCCCACATCCCACCCCCACAGCCACACCTCCACCCCCACATCCCATCCACACATCCCACCCCACACCTCCACACCCCACATCCCACCCCACACCTCCACCCCCACACCCCACCCCGTTCCGCTGCCAAGAGGAATTTTATCGAGAAAGACGAGCCACTGTGTATCATCTAGACGGACGTTATCGTTTGTCATGAGGTCTGGGTTTTGCCCTCTGCTGCTAACAATCACTGAAGCACTGATTACACCCGAGCAGACAAAACATGCTCCCTGCAAAGACACACTGAAGATTTCCCACAGAAACTGACAAGTAACACAGGCTTTTATCTCCACCAGCTCTGAGAGCTGATTCTCAGAAACAAACCAAGGTGAAAAGCAAGATGGGGGTGCAGCTCAGTCGGCAGAGCCCCTGCCTGGCACGCACAAGACCCTGGGTGGGTTCCCAGCACTGCATAAACCAGGCTTGGTAGTGTACCTGTAATCCTAGCAGAAGTTCAAAGTCCTCCTCAGACTGGGCTTGAGGCTAGCCCAGCGCAGGTAAGGCCCTGTCGATTAAAGAAAAGGAAAGAAGAGAGAAGAAAAGGGCAATTTTAAAACGAAAAAGAAAGAAAAGAAAAGACGAGACATGAGAGACACCACAGATCCGGAAAGATTCGAAGTTCAAGGTTGTCCTCGACTGTACACGAATCTGAGGTCAGCCTGGGCTACATGAATTCTGCTCCAAGACCGAAACAAAACAAGACTGCTTTTCTGGTGTGGCACTCCACAGGCGCTTACCATGAGCACCAGGAACCGGGAAGGAACCCCGAGTGTCTCGAGCTGACCTCTGCACCCCTTTAGGTACAAAGGGTCAGGCTTTCATTTCGTACTGTGATAAAAGGCAGGGAGACCTGCGGGTCCATTCGACCAGGATGCTGCACACACTCACTGTTCCTGGGCGGGGCTTGTACACGGTCTTTCTGCAGGAAAGTCTTTGCTGAAGACTGCGGTACTGCCCGTCACAGGTGACTGCCGGACCTTGCCTGGCAGGTCAAAGCAGGGAGAGGAGGGGTAGGTGCACCCAAACAATGTGCACCCATCCCTACACACACCCCAAGATATCCCAGAGAGTTGACTCCCAGCCTCTCAAAAGCAACATCAGCATTTTCATGCTCAGAAAGTCTTCCTGTTTTGTTTTGCTGTTGTTTCAACAGGATCTCCTTATGTAGACCAGGCTGGCCTTGAACTCACAAAGACCTGCCTGTCTCTACTTTCTGAAAACTGGGTCTATGCAGGACCAGACAGTCTTCTGGGTTTTTAAAAGACAATGCCTTAGGCCAGACATGGGAGGCAGAAGCCAGCCAAGAGACCATGTCTCAAAGGTGCACCCACCTCCCCCTCCAGAAAAGAGAAAGGCTATATATACCTGGATATCCCACGTTTCTCTCAGCTAGGACACTGACAGGAAGAAAAGAAACAGAATCCAAGCATCACAGGAAGCAAGAGATCAGATTACAGCATACAGAACGAACGGGGGCTGGGCTGTGTCAGCTGGCAGAGGGCTGGTCCAGCACACACAAAGCCCTGGGCTCCATCCCCACACCCAACAAATCAGGTGGTCATGGTCCACAAGTGAAATTCTAGCACTTGTTACTTGAAGAGACAGAGGTCAGCCTGGGCTATATGAGACCCCCATCTCAAAAGACGTAAGTAGACAGACAGACAGAACCAGGGAGGTGGCTCAGTGGGTAAGGTACTGGCTGCCATGCCTGAATTCAATTCCCGGGGAACCCCATGATGAAAGAGAGAAACCACAGGTTGTCTTCTGACTCCACGTGTGTGCTGCGGCACGTGAGTGCACACGCAGGCACACGCAGAGAAATACATGTCATTTTAAAAATAAATACGTTACCTAATTAAGGGGGAAAAACCAGCGGATGATGGAACACAGTTCGCACTGTAGCCCAGGCTCCACAAAGGAGTGCTGCAGACACTGACCCTTGGTCAGCCACAAGACCCTAATGTCCCATTGGGAGCACGCAGCCCTCTCGCAGAACCAGGTAGTCAAACAGCTCTCCCTGGCGGCATACAGAGCAAGGGGGATGACACCCTACAGCATTAGGCTGGGTTCCAGTGTGAACTGAGAAAAAGAAGAGAGAGAGAGAAGAAATCTGTGGCTAAGCACAACTAGGTACAGACACGGCCTTTCTGCCTACTATGGTTCTGCACTGATTTCACAAGCCTAGAACATGAAGTAAGAGCCCAAGCTGTGACAGGTGAGAAGAGGGAAGTTCGTTCGGCTGTGAGGCGCTTACTTCAGCTGTGTGGTAACACCCTGGACTCTGGTGTAACACACCCTGTGTGTAAAACAGGGTGTGTTACATCAGAACACAGGGTGGTTGTGGGGCCCTGGGCCCCATTCCCTGTACCACACAAGCAGGTGTGTGGTATAAGCCTGTCGTGCCAGCACTGGAAGGTAGAGGGGGTGTAGGCTGGAAGATGAGTTCAAGGCTCTTCAGCTACACGAGGAGCTCTAGGGTAGCCTGTGTGAGACTTCTTCAGAAAGAGAATGACAAGCCAGGCATCATGACACAGACCTGCAATAACAGCACTTGGGAGATGGAGGAGAGACTCAGAAATTCGAGGTCACCCCTAGGTACATATCAAGCTTGAGGCCAGACTGGAGTATTATGAAACCCTGTCAAAAGAAAGAAAAAAAGAAAAAAGAGGAGAAAGGAGGGGAGCAGCAGCAGTGGTGACGATTTGGGGATGAGGCCTGAATTCAGTTCTCAGCGCCCATACCAGACAGTTCACAATGGTAACTTCAATTCCAGGGGGTCCTATGACCTCTTCTGCCCTCCCTGAGCACCTACATCTACCTGTGCACAACCCCACACAAACACACATACACAGAGACACATATACACAGACATACACAGAGACACACACAGAGACACACACAGAGACACAGAGACATACACACAGACACACACAGAGACACACACACACAGAGACATACATACAGACACACACACACACACAGAGACACACACACACACATACAGACATACAGACACACACAGAGACACACACACAACACACACAGACATACATACAGACACACACATACATACACAGAGACACACATACACAAACACACAGACACACATAGAGACATACACAGACATACACACCGTCACACACACATACAGACACACAGACACACACACAGAGACATACAGACACACACATACATACACAGAGACACATATACACAAACACACACACACACACACAGACACACATACAGACACACACAGTCACACAGACACAGTCACACATACACAAACAGACAAACACACAAACACACATAGATGTAGAGTCACAGACACACACAGACACAGACATACACACATAGACACACAGACACACACAGATAAAATTAAAAACCAAGCAAGTGATGTCTTGAGACATCAAAAGCCAGTTTCCAAGAAGCCAAAAGCACCCCCAGAATTCATGCTACCTTGTCCACATTGGCGCGGGTCTTCGCTGATGTCTCCACATACTGCACGCCCCACTCCTCCGCTTTGCCCGGGCCTCGTCCACAGGCACCTGCCTCCGCTCCTCCAGGTCAGACTTGTTGCCCACGACCAGTAGTGGGATTTTATCTTCCTCAGCCTTGACTCGGAGGATCTGTTCCCTGTGGGTGACACACCAAGAGCAGCGTGGCTAAGGCGGCTAAAGTAAGAGGAGCCGTGAGTGGCCCAGCAGATAAGGGCGTCTCCAAGGAGCCTGGTGACCTGAGTTCAATCCACATGGTGAGGGGTGAAAAACAGCTCTTCGAGTTTTCCTCCGACCTCCACGTGAGCACTGTGGTAGGCGCCAGTGGGCACACACAAACACAGGAATAAATAAAGTTGCTTTGTTTTGTTTTAAAGCTAGTATGAGAACTCAGCTTCGCAGCACCTGGTAGTGTGTCTTGGTGTTTACAGGCACATCTAAAAAGCTTGGCTAAAGAACAAGAGAAATTGCTACATTGGGGAGTTTTTAAAGTGGGTCTCTATTGACAAGAGGCTCCTGCAGGGAACTGAGCCCTGCACGGGCTTTCCTGGGCTGGCCCTCAGCTTCCCTCCGCCATGATCATAGGGTCTCCCTGCAGATCTCTCTGCCCCACACTCCTACAAGAGAACGTCCACACAGGAGGCCAGGAGTCTGCATCCCAACAGGGTCCCCGATTTATGGGGAAAAAGAAAACTGTGGAGAGGGAGAGGGGAAGAGGAATCCTCTGAGAATTTGAGGGATTAAAGCAAACTGAGGGACCAACAGTGTGGCGTGGTCGGCACACACACAGCCCAAGGCTCCATCCCCAGCACTCTGTAGACGGGCACCATGGTGCCCGCCTGCAATCCCAGTGCTCAGCGGAGACAGGAAAGCCAGAAGTTCAGGGTTATCCTGGCTACATAGGAAGTTTAAGGCTAACCTGGGCTACATGAGACACTGCCTCAAAACAAAACAAAAACCCCAACAGCTCACAGAAATGCTTACTAACTCCAATACAGAGACAGAAGAGAAATAAGTCAGTGTGTACCAGTATCCTGCCTTATCAAGACAGCATCAACATTGGATCATGAAGAAGAAACAGAGCTGTGATCCCGACAGTGCTGTCCACATAGAAACTTCCTGCAACACATGAAAAACCTGCAAACGGACGCAGGTGCTCAGGCCAAGTCTGCCCCTGTTCACCAGTCTCCTATACGCACATTACAGCTGCAGAAAACCCGGACCTACAACTAGGGGCCCTACCTGTCTTCGCCTTCTCTGCTACACTGGCTCGCCGAGGCTGCCTCCCTTTATCTGTGGTTGGTCATCTGACTTCATGACAAGAAAGAACTTGTTAAACTACAGAGAAGTGAACACGCTACCAGCCAGGAGGGAGCTGGCCACCGAGCCTGAGTACCTGAGTTCGAACCCCGGGACCCACATGGTAGGAGAGAACTGACTTCCCCAAGCAGTCCTCTGATCCCCGCCTGCCCCTACACCACCCCACACAAATGCTAATGTAATAAAAAACATTCTTGAAAGATAAAAAGGGGGGGGTGCTGGGAAGATGGCCCAGTTAAGAGTTTGTTCCCAAAGACCCACATAAAAAAGTCAGACGTGATAGCTGGTAGTGTGCCCTGTGTTCTCTGCACTGGGAAGGTGGGGACAGGAGGTTCCACGGGGCTCGCTCACCAGCCAACGCCACTACTTCAGACACTACATGGGAAAAAAAAGGGCCAGGCAGTGGTGGAACACGTCCAGGACTCGGGAGGCAGCGGCGGGTGGGTCTCTGAGAGTTCCGGCCAGCCTGGTCCACAGAGTGAGCCCGGGACAGCCAGAGTCACAACAGAGAAACCCTGCCTCGGAAAAACCAAAAAAAAACAGTCCAGAGGCCCTAAAACGCGGATGCGCAAAGATGGAAGCAGTGGTGGATTAAGGCATAGCAAGCTTCAGAAAAGCCTGTGGCAGGCTTCTTCCTCATCGCAGACCCAACCGTCTCCGTCCTGTTCGACCCCGGCGCCCCAGAAGCCTCGTCGGCCCCTGGGCTGGAGGGTCGGGGCGCCAGCCTCCCCAGTCACACACCTGAACTCGGCCGTGGCAGCGAAGGACTCGTGCTCTGTGATGGAGAACACGAGCAGGAAGCCCTCTCCGCTTCGGAAGTAGTTGTCACGGATGGCCGCGTAGTCCTCCTGGCCGGCTGTGTCCAGAATGTCTATCTGGACCTCTTCTCCGTCGAGAACCACCTTCTTTCTGTAGCTGTCGGCTTTGGTGGGTTCATAGTCTTCTACAAACTGGGAAGACAGCCACAATTAAGGGGGTGCGGTGTCCCCTGATTCCACACCTGATGCTTTACGGTCAGCTTTGTGTTCACTGAGCGCCTGTAGCTACCTCGGAGGAGGATATAATCCGTCCCAATCCGTCCCTCCCTCCCACCCCATCCTGAGACAGGCTCACACTGTGGTGGTGGTGCTGATTTAGGTTCAAAAGGCTGTTTATTCTTTGACTAATTCATCCAGGGGTCCTAGTCCTGGAGCCCTGGAGGCATGTTTAAACCTGAGACTCACCACCGACTGAGCCCAACTCGCTCCCTCTGAAGTCAGAGCTGGCTGAACTCTGTCCTTCACTCTGACTCATCTCAGACAGACTTCCTGTGTGACACCAAATCCTGAGCGCTGCTTCCTGTGTGTGCTTCCACGGTCTATTAACGTCTTAGGGATTAAAGGCATTAACCACTGTCTTCTGAATACTGGGATTAAAGGTGTGTACAACATTCTTCCTACCCTTCAACAGCCATGCTGCTGGATTAAAGGATTAAGTATTCCTCTACACTAGCAGCTCAGGTGGGTCTTGAACTCCTGAGCCTCTTGTCTGTCTGTCTTCCAAACGCTGGAATTACAGGCATGCCTCACCATGCTTGGGAACCCTTCCTTTCTTGAAAACTCTGAGTTCCACTATGCTTTTCTTTTTTTTTAAGGCTTTCAACAACAAGAGCAGATAGCCCCATTTTACAGATAAGAAAGCCAAGCATCAAGCAGAACTCTTGGTGACATTATTGTCAATACAGTGTAAAATTATAATGCAAACAATGGAAAAGGTGAGACATGGTAGCCTGTGTGCATAAGCAACAGAAATATAAAAATCATCCACTCGTTATTTGGCAAGAGGAACCAGAAGCTTAGAATAAAACCTACTGAGGTGCGGGGGGACAGTTTCGAGGATAAAGTGCTTCCCGGCAAGCATGAGGGCCTGAGTGTGATCCCCAGATCCCACGTTTAAAGACATAATGACATAAAAAGCCTGAGGCTGGAGAGATGGCTCAGCAGTTAAGAGTGCATACTGCTCTCCTAGAGGACCCAGGTTCAATTCCCAGCACGCTTGGGTGACTCACAATTGTAACTCCAGCTCCAGGGATCCAATGCACCTAGCCTGTACAAGCACCTGTACTCACATGCACATATCCACACAGTTACACATGCTAGTGCTGGGATGTGAACACAGGTGGACACCGGCCTCTCTGGCCAACCAAGCCCAGCCTACTCAGTGAGCCCCAGGCCAATGAGATACCTTGTCTCAAAAATCAAGGTGGAGCACACTGAGGAATATTACCTGGGGGTGTTCTCTGACCTCCAAAGGCACACAAACACATGCACACACATGCATGTGCACACCCCACACATGCATCTGCATACATGGACATGCACACACATGTCAATTAATAAATACACAAATCCGGTCAAGTACCAAACGTAGACGCGGTGAGAGCCTTATTACCTTGAAGTAGAGAAGGCCTTTTTTAACTATGACTCAAAATCCAGAAGCCATGTAAAAAAAAAATTGATAAATTAGATTTCCCAAGAATGAAAAACAGAGGTACAATGCAGCACAAATGCAAGCGACAAACAGCACCTGGACCCACGGCGCACCGAGCACTCCTCATCACAGAGGGTGGGGGACGCTGACGTCCAACAGAGACTCATGAGAAGATGCTCTCCTCCTTAGTGCAGAAGGGAGGAAGGAAGAGAGGGAGGGGAGAAAAGACAGCAGGAGAGAGGGAGAGGGAGCTACCTGAGACACGGACTTTGGGGAAAGACATTTTTGCTCCCTGTAGGACCTGGGATAGGACCATCCCACAGAGAGGGATTTGTCAACATCTGATAAAATGAGAGCTACTTCATCCTCTGCCCCTCCCCCACCAGCCCTGCTTCTAGGAATCTAATCTCCAGAAGTGCTGTCCCCAAAATCATGCAAGTCACTGTGGCACCAAGCGGCATCACAAAAGATGAGACCCACTCAAATGCCCGGCAAGTATCTGGCTACACAATGGAACACTATACCTCTGTACAAAAAGAAGGAAGACAGGAAATATACACAGGCACGCAGAAAATTCTAAAATACAATGTGTCCTCCTGCAGAAGGCCATTAGGGAGAGTACAGATATGTATACGTTATGTGCATATATAAGGATTTATTCCCCAAAAAGACAAAACAAAATCAGAAGCTGCTAAAAAGAAAAATAGAAGCAAAGTACGCTCCCCATGGTTATTTGGGTAATGAGGACACACAGAATAAATCGATTAATTCATGAGACATTAGCAAAACATTTTGATAAAATGACTCCTCTTATTTTTTTTTTAATCATTGTGTGGTGGTGGCTCATGACTTTAATCCCAGCACTCAGAAGACAGAGGCAGGCGGATCTCTGAGTTTGAGGCCAACCTGGTCTACAGAGCAAGTTCTAGGATACAGGGCTACACAGAGAAAGCTTGTCTCAAAAAAATTTTTTAATTACATTTATTTAATGTGTGTGTGTGTGTGCGCGCGCGCTGCACGCCCCTTGACATCTTGAGGGGGTCCGCTCTTTTCTTCCACCATGTGAGTCCTGGGGAATCAAATCCAAATGGTCAGGCCTGGCAGCAAGTGCCTTTACTTGGCACTTGGCTAGCCCTGCATCTCCCCCCCCAAAAAAAACAAAAACAAAAACAAAAAAACACCTAGCAAGAAACAAAAATGTCAACACCATTAAACCTCCCTCCATAGCCTGTGTTTAGCAAAAATATAGTAACTATTTTATGTCATATACATGTTTTTCTAACTTTTTTTTAGTCTCACACTGTAGGCTCAGGCTGGCCTTGAACATACTAGTGGCAATCCCCCTGCATCAGCATCCTCAGACCTGAGATTATAGACCTAACCTAGCTCACATCACTTTTTTTTTTTAAATCATGTGTGAGCGTGTGAGTGAGCGTGTGAGTGAGCGTGTGTGTGTGGTGTGTGGTATACGTGGGTGGGAGTGTGGGAGAGCTACATGCCACAGTACATATGTGGGGGGCAGAAGACAACCTCAGGCGTCAGCCTTTACCTCCCACCTTGATTCTGAGGCAGGGTCTCTTCCTTTTGCTTGCCACCCTGCTGTGTGTGCTGGGCTGTCTGGTCCAAGAGCTTCTGGGGAGTCTCCTATCCACACCTCTAATGTTGCCATGGAAACACTGGAATTATAGATACTACTACATCCAGCTTACTTGGGTTCTAGGGATTAAAGCTCAGGGCCCCACACTTGCATGGTGACTGCCTTACCCACTGAACTGACTCAGTCAGGCCTGACACTCCAGTGATGAGGCAGAAGGACTGCAAACTTTGGGGCCAGCCTGAGCAATCTGATGAGACTGCCCCTCAAAATACACTCCCCATGATGCTCATGTGATCACCCTAATTGACCTCAGTGGATCACACAAAATACACATGAAAATAGATGGGAGACTTTCTAGGACTAAGAACTGAGAACTGCATGTGTGATAAGAGATTAAATGGAGAATGAATATCATCCAAATAGATGATGTATGTGTATGAAACTGCCAAGGAATAAATTTGAAATATTTTTTAAAAAACAAAACATGAGTGTGATGTGTGGGTGCCTGTGGGACGCCCTGGTGTCCGTGGGATGTTCAGGTATCTGTGGAATGCCCTGAACCCGCAGGATATCCTAGTACCTGTGGGATGCCCAGGAACCTATGGGATGTCTGTGCCTGCGGGAGATCCTGATACCTGCCTGTTGATCCAGGTGCCTGCATGATATCTGGGTGCCTGGGAGAAGTCCACGTGCCCACAGGATGTCTGGGTACCTGCAGGATGCCCTGGTGCATACATATATATATGAAGGAAAGAAGGAAGAAAGGTGATAGGAAAATTAAGAAGTTAAAGATTGGAAAATGGCTAGCATATATACAGCTCAGTGTCACAGTGTTGCTCTGGCAGGCGTGAGGCCCTGGTTTAATAACTAATACCACCACTCCCCCACCCACATTAAAAAAAAAAAAAAGGAACAGAGAAGAAAAAAGTTCTGAAAAGAACTGAAAGAAACTGGAGGAGATGGCTGGGCAGTTCAGATGTCTGCTGCCCTTCTAGAAGGTCTGAGTTCGGTTTCCAGCACCTGCATGAGCTGGAGTCACAACCACCGGTAACTCAGCTCCAGGGATCTAAAGCCCCTCTGGCTTGCAAAGGCATGTGCGCTTGTGTGCACACTCCCAAACACAGACACACATAAATAAATAAAATAAGTCTTTTTTTTAAAAGGAAAGAAAAAATAACTAGCAGAGGACAAAAACAACTGGAAATGCAATGGTTGGGTATAACTGGACTTCTGATACAGTGCATATAAAGCGTAACAACTCAAAACAAAGCAATGATCTAAACACAAGAACTAAAATAGAAACCAGAGAAGGAAAACAGGCACAGCCCTCTATGAGCCTGGCAATGGATTCTTACGAATGATACCAAAAGCACAAGTAACAGAGAAGAAACACATTGAGGGCCAGTGAGATGTCTCAGGGGATAAAGATGCTTGCCACGAAGTCTGACAACCTGAATTCCACCTCTGGGACTCACACAGTGGACGTAGAGAACTGAGTCCTGCAAGTTGTCCTCTGACCTCACCATGGCAAAAACACACACACACACACACACTCTAAACTGGACTTCACTAAAACTTAAGACTTTCAGGGCTCAGCAGCTGAGAGCACTGGCTGCTCTTCCAGAGGACCCAGGTTCAACTCCCTGCACCCACATGGCAGTTCGACTTTCTGTAACGCCTGTTCCAGGGGATCTGACACCCTTTTCTGGCATCTGTGGGTACTGTGCACATGTGGTGCACAGACATTCATGGGAGCAAAACAGCAATACACATAAAAGAAAGTAACAAAAAATTTTGAAAATTTAAAACTTTGACAAGCCAGGAGTGATGTCAGAAAAGGGAAAAGAGCACACTGTCTGTGTTGAACCCTCGGCAGTCCCCAGCTGGAGGTTGGGGAACTTCTAGGAAATGGAGCCGCTGGGAGGAAATAGGTCAACAGAGGTGGGCCTTGGGGTTTTATAGCCTGCCCCACTTCCTGCTCACTCTCTGCTTCCTCAGTGTGGATGTGATATGACCAGGCAGCCACCTACTCCTGCTGCCATGCCTTCTTCAACGTAACAGGCGGTACCCCAGAGACCGTGAGATAAAACACGCCCTTTACCCTGAAGAGGCGTTTGTCAGGGTGTAACACCACAGCAACAGGAAGTGCCCAAGACAGCAATCAGTTATTTTATACTTTGGTCTTCTGTCAAAAAAGGGCTTTGCTGTGAAGCCCAGGCTGGCCTCAAAGTCATGATCCTCCTGCCTCAGCCTCTTGAGGGCTGGAATTACAGACAGATACCATCACACCTGCTTGGATTCTACATGATTTAAGAGTGAATTTTGGGTCACAAGAGGGCTTAGTGGGTGTTTGTCTCCACCCTGAGAACCTGAGTCTGGATCCACGTGGGAGAGAGAGAGAATCGACTCCTACGTGTTGTCTCTGACCTCTGGTGGTATAACATGCAGACACACACGCAAACACACACACACAAACACAGGAACTTTCTTTTTAAAGCATAAAACATCCAGACAGGGCTCCCCTACTCTCTCCCGTCTGCAGCTGAGATGAGAACAGCTCTTAGACCTCAAGGGGGTTTTGGTCCTCCATGAACTTGACCTCAGATTTGGCACAAAGTCTCTGTCCCAGAACTATAGCAGTCTCCTCCTCTGTTCTCCACATCATGACTCTGCTTTGATTGGTGGAGATAATCCACCCGAACTCCAGGCTAAAATCTGGTTGCCAATGTAAGTGTTAGGGAGGACTGGGGTTGGCGAGATGGCTCAAGTGGTAAAACGTGTTTGATTTACAACCACAAGAACCGGAGTTCAACCTCCAGAACCCATAGCTAAACCTGGGTGTGGCCACGCATGCTTGTGATCTCAGATCTAGTGAGACGGAGAGAAGCAGGTCCCCAGGCTCACTAGCCAGGAAGTCTAGCCTCGTCAGAGAGCTCTGGGACAGCAAGACCCTGTCTCAAAATCAAGGCGGACAGGACAGTTCCCGAAGAACGGCCATCAAGGTTGTCTTCGGGGCTTCCATATTCGCGTGCAGGTACAACCACGTACACTGGCACATACGTGTGTGGCCTCACACACCCCACAGAGTTAACAGAAAAGGAAAAGTTTACTTTTGGCTTGTGGTTTTAGACTTCTTATCTGGATGAGGCAGAGTACCGTGGTGAGAGCACACAGCAGAAACAGCTTTTCATTTCCCCGTAGCCAGGAGGCACAGGGAAGGCCAGGAAGGGCCCAGGATTCTAATATCCCTTTTAAGGACACACTTCCAATGACCTATCATCCTCTGACCTAACGTCAGTGAACTCTACTTCCTAAGGTCCCGTAGGCTGAGGAGTACTGCTCACAAGGCCCCTTAGGAGACTTTTCAAGACTCAAAATGCAGTAGCTGGAGCTGGGGAGTGGCTCAGCTGGTAGGGTGCTCACCTTTCATACACAAAGCCCTGAGCTCCATCCCCAGAGTCTCATAAACCAGGCAAGGTGGCCCATGCTGGAGTAGGGAGGGGATCAGAAGCTCAAGGTCATCCTCGGCTACACATTGAATCCCAGGCCAACCTGGGCTACATGAGGCTGTCTTTAAAAAAAAAAAAAAAAGTGGAGCTGGAGAGGTGGTCCAGTGGTGAAGAGCACCTGCTGCTCTTGGAGAGTTTGGTTCCCAGACCCTGCCTGTGATTGCAGGGCATACGATGCCCTCTTCTGGCTTCTGAAGGCAACCGCACTTTCGTACACACACCCTACCCACACACACATACACGTTTTTTCCACATACACATAATTTAAAATCATTTTTTAAAAATTTAAGTATAAAAACATTACAGTACCTATACAGAGGCCCTTGGTCCTATCACAGAGAAAGCACACGTAACACTGAAAACAAAGTGCACAGAGAGACTCTTTCCATCCATGCTACAGCCACCGTCACCAACGGATCAGCAGCTGGAAGCCTGGATCAGCAGCTGGAACCTTCTGCCGAGGCGCCCTCCCCCAGAGCTGCTGGAACTCCGTGGGCAGATGGGGAAACGGGCACAGAACACAGCCGAGCGGCACACACAGCGCCACAGCGGGCACGGGCACGGGCGGGGCGTGCTGGCATCTCTTACCTCGTCATACATGAACTGGAGCGTCAGGGCTGACTTGCCAACCCCTCCACTGCCGACCATGATGACCTTGTGAAGCGCCAGGGAGCCCTGGCTCTTGCCCTTGGCGGCAGCCATCCCGCTGGTCTCGGTGGTGACACTCGGACAGGCGGCCCGGATGGGGAGCTGCAGGGGACAGAGACACGGGCTTAGAGACCTGCGTTCTGTCTGGTTGAAATCAGATCACGTCGGACATCCTTACACTTTACATGTTTTGTTTTTATTTTAAATTAAGTGTGTGTGTGGGTCGGTGCACATGACCACTGCGGTATACTCTGAGGCCAGAGGAGAGTGTCCGACCCCCCGGAGCTGGGGTTAGGGGCTGTTGTCTGTACTCTTAGCGCTGAGACATTTCTCCAGCCCGCTCCCGCAATTCAGAAACGCCCAGCATTCCAACAGAGAAGGGGGACCCTCGGCACATGACAACCATGAAGTCACTTCCCAAGGGGAGCCAGGATACGACAACGCTGGGGAAGGAGAGATGGGATAGGTATCTCAAGCCTGCAGCACTAGGGAAGGTAACAGGAGCTGGTCGCTTATGAGAACCAATACATTGCGAGCCCTTACATGAGACCCTGAGTTCGAGCCCTAGACCCCGGGGAACAGGAGTCAGGCCTGGGCACACACCTTTAACCCCAGCACTCAGGAGGCAGAGGCTCCTGCTGTCACAGCACTGGAGACGGGGAGACAGGGGAGCCTGGGGCTCGGGGCCTGAGAGCCTAGACTACTGTGTGACGCTCCAGACCCGAGAGACCCCGCCTACAAGCAGGAGGCACCTGAAGGTTGTCCTCTGACCTCCACAGGCACATACACGGTAGGACCCCCACCTCCCACCTCCCCATCACACGCACAATTTTAAAGTAACAGCCTCCACAGAGCTTCTGGAAGGTGAAGGATGCAAACTTTTCAAGTTCCTATCCCCAAGTACTCTGACTCAAACAGGTGTTATGGGGGACCGTCTGGGGACCTCAACCTCCAGCCCTTCATCCTCACCTCCCTCCTTACTCACGCCCTACTCCAGCAGTTCTCGGCCTGTGGGTCGCGACCCCTCTGGGAGTGGTCACCTAGGACCATCTGCGTATCAGGTAATTTACATTACGATCCGTAACGGTGGCAAAATCACAGTTGTGAAGTAGCAACGAAAATAATTTTATGGTTGGGGTCACCGCAGCATGAGGGACTGTATTAAACGGCCATCCACGTTGGGAAGGTTGAGAGCACTGCTCTACCCTACCCTACCCTACCACCACTAACGCACACGTACGCAGGCGTGCACACGTGACTATGCAAGCAAGAGTTAGAACCGAGGCAACTTCTCAGTTGAGAAACCAAGACCTTAAAGGAGTCACCTTCAAGTAAGGAACGGATCAGAGGGCTAGTGAGATGGTTTAGCAGATAAAGATGCTTGCCACCAGGCAAGACAACCCGAGTTCAGTCCCCAGCACCCACACAGTTGAAAGCGATAACGGATTCCCGTAAGTTGTCCTCTGATGTCTCCACAAATGCCACGGCACGGCCACACCCTCCATAGAGAAAATCAACACTTTTTTAAAGAACACATTAGAAGAGTCAGTCTGGTGCTCCGTTGCTTTAATCTCTGCTCTCTCTGAGTTTGAAACCTGTCTTGATCACTTGATCACAACGTGAGTTCCAGGCCACCCACAGCTACACAGTGAGAAATGGTCTAAGGAAGTGGGGTAGGGGTGGGGGGGAGTGTGAAGGGAGGAGGGCTGGTGGTGGGTGAATGGGACCAGACTAGAGAGATGGCTCAGCAGTTAGAAGCACTGGCTGATCTTCCGGAGGCTCTGGGTTTGATTCCCAGCACCCACATGGTGGCTCACAACTGTCTGTAACTCCAGTCCCAGGGGACGTGATGCCCTCTCTGGTCTCCACAGTTACCAGGCATGCATGCGGGACACAGATGTACAGGCAGACAAAACATCCGTATGCATAAGACAAATTAAAAATCTCTTTTTGAATGAGTAGATTGAAAGAACTAATATTCTAATGACAACCGAGAGGCTCCTTGATCACCAGAGCCCCTGATGCAGGGGTCTTCCCTAAAAAGCTGCAGCCACAGCATTCCTCCAAAGCCAAGCAATTAACATGCAAGGCACGCTACTCCTGAGACACAGAGAGAACCACAAAACCCCTCTGCAGGAGCAGGCTAAGGCTCACTGCAGGAGGCAGCACACACCCACCACCCCGGCCTCCAATAGAGAAGAAACTGGAACAGAAATCAGCACACAGCGTAGAGGACTTCTCAGTCAAAACATGACTTGATCAACCCAGAGACAGAAACAATGTCTAACAGATGAAGCAAGCACAGACAATGGCCTTTAATCCCAGCCTTAGGAAGGACAGAGGGAAAACACCATAAGTTCAAGGCCATTTTTATTCATATACACCGTCAAGGCTAGCCTGGGATACATAGGAGCCTGTCTCAAACTTTAAAAAAAATTAAAGTCAGGTGGACTTGAAAAAGAATCACTCATGGTATGTACGTCTGTATAGTGTGAGTGCATGCACACAGTACATATGTATAGTGTGCATGTGGTATGTGCGTGTACAGGGTATGTGTATGTGTTACATGTGCATGTGTGTATGCACAGTGTGTATGTGTGTATAGTGTGTGTATATATATGTATGCATGTGTATGAGTCCTATGTGTGTGTATGCATAGTGTGTATGCATGTGTCTGTGTGTACATGTGTATAGTGTGTGCATGGGTGCATGTGTGTGTGCATGGGTGCATGCGTGTGTGCATGGGTGTATGTGTGTGCACGTGTGTGTATGTGTGTGCGTGGGTGTATGTGTGTATGTATAGTATGTATGTGTACACTGTGTATATGCATGTGTATATGTATGTGTGCATGTGTTTGTGTGTGTACAGTATGTTGTATATGTGTGCATATATGTGTGCATAGTGTGTATGTCTAGTACATGTATAGGGAGTGCTATCCTGTGTACATAATGTGTACACGCTTGCGTATGGTTGTAGACATGTGTATGTGTGCATGAGTGTGCGTACACATAGTGTATGTGTACAGTAAGTATGTAGAGGCCAGAGGTTGAATCAGATATTTTTGTCATTCTCCACCGTATTTTTTTTAATTATATGTGAGTGTCTATGCTGTGTATACGAGGGTGCCCTCAGAGAGCAGAAGAGAGCACCTGATCCCCTAGAGCTGTTACAGGCAGCTGTGAGCCACCACGCACGAGTCCCGGTGACTGAATGGGTCCTCTGGAAGAACAGCAAGTGCTCTTAACTGTCAAGTCATCTCATTGGCTCCTCAACCTTTTTTAAAAATTATTTTTAAAAATTTGAGACAGAGTCTTGCTGTGTAGCCCTTACTGGCCTGGAACCACTATGTAGGCCAAGCTGGCCTTGAACTCACAGAGATCCATCTGCTTCTACTTCCGTATTAGGTACTTTTCTATTGCTGTGATTAAACAATATGACCAAGGCAATTTATAGAAGGAAGAGGTTGTTTGGCTCATGGTTCCTGAGGGGTCAGAGTCCTTCACAGCAGGGAAGCAGAGCTTCGGCAGCAGGCACAGAGGCTGGAGCAAAAGGTGTGATCGAATCACAGGAGAAAGCAGAGCAAGAACTACAGAAGGCACAAGTCTCTGGTGACTCACTTCCTCCAACAAGGCCACACCCCCTAAGCCTCTCCAAACAATGGACACTAAGCATTTGCAGGTCTGAGCCAATGGAGGGGGAGGGGCTTTCTCATTCAAAACATCACAGCATCCCGAGTTCTGGGATCAGAGGCTTGTGTCCACACTTGGCTGCCCACCTTATCATTTGAGACAGGATCTCTCCTGAACCTAGAGCCCACTGTTTCTACTAAGCTGGCTGAACAGAAGCTCAAGGGAGCCCCTATCCCCACCAGCCAAGCATTAGGGTCAGAAATGTGGGCTGCCGTGCCTAGCTTTTCACATGGGCTCCAGGGATCTGAATTCTGATCTTCACCCTTGCACAGAAATCCCATGTACTTGAGCTACCTCCCTAGCTGTGCTGTTTGTAGGTATTGTTTTGTGACAGGTTTCAGTGTGTTACTCAGGCCGGCCTGAAACTCAGAATTCTCCTCCCTCAGCCTCCTGCATTCCGGGGTTACAAGCATGCACCACCAACCCTGACCCGGTATTCACTGTTAACTGCATTTCCGCCCGGGATCTCCATCTATATATTCTTGTATTTGAGATCATGTCAGTTTTGCAAGCTACTTATCATGCACTTTATCTGTTTTTGAAGTCAGTTAGACCGAACATAATTCATCCTTTTTTTGATGATTTAGAGTCCCTTAGCAGTGGTGTTAGCTCCGGACAGCCTTGGGCTGCTCAAAGTCAAGGTCATAGATCTGCTCCCCCCTCACTCCCCCAACCCCCGTTATACTTCTTCAGGTACCTGCCCACACCAGGCATTTGCCTCCTCCCCCTGTGCTAATTATGGGCTCTTTAATGAGTGAGCTAAGCAATTAACTAGATAATTAAGCATATCTGAATGGGGACAGAAATAGGAATGGAGGTACAGGCGCCCCACAAGGCTGTGATTCAGGAACTTGAAAATACCTTTGGCCTCATTTACAACCACCAACTCTTTCCTGCAGAGCGGAGGCTGGCCAATGGGGTTGGAACTCCCACATCACCTACATGTCCCACAATGTCTCAGAGCCAACCTGGCTTCTGAGAACTTAATGGAAATGAACCAACATTTGTCTGGGCTGAGAGGCAGAGTCCTTTCAAACACATGCAGACACTATATATGCACAGATGTGCGTTCTTAGTATGTGTGTGTGTGTGTGTTGTATGTACTTTTTATGTGGGCGAGTGCACAGATACACATGCACAAGAACATGTGCCACGTTTGCTTTTTCACATCACTATAATTACTTTCTCTGTGTGCACGCATGATGCAGCACATGTGTGGAGCGAGAGGGCCACAACTCTCGGGGGTAGACGCTCTCCTATCACGTGGGTTCCAGGATCGAGCTCTGGACAAGTCTGGCAGGAAGCCATCACACCAGTCCTCTCTATTTTTTGAGACGGGGTCTCTAGATGAACCTGGAATGCAGTCAGGATACGCAGTCCCAGGTCTGCACTCCCCAGGGCTGGTTACAGGTGCATTCATCCGTACCTGGCTCTTCCTGTGCGTTCCGGAGACCTGAGTACAGGTCCTCCTGCCGGTATGGCAGACACTTTACCAGATGAGCCATTTCCCTGACCAGGAACTCCTGTTTGTTTTTGTTTTGTTTTAAATAAAGCCAATTTCTCCATAAGAAAAAAAATCACCAATGAAGTCTTTTCTGTAATTACGTAAGATCAAATCTTTTTTCTCAAAGTCCAAAATGGGGACTGGAGCTTGACTCAGTCCTTAGAGTGCTTGCCTAGCATTCTGGGTTTGATCCCTAGCACCACATGAACCTTGGGTGGAAGCACAGACCTACAATCCCGGCACTCTGGAGGCAGAGGCAGGAATATCAGAAGTTACCCTTGGCTGCTTAGGGAGTTTGAGGCCAGAATGAGATACATGACATACATGACATCTGCCCCACCCCTTAAATTATGTGCAGTAAGTGCACCTGAGTGCTGGTGCCACAGAGGCCAGGGGCACCAGATATCCCTGGGGGTAGAGTCACAGAAAGTCATGAGCCTCCCAATCTGGGTGCTAGGAAGATGCTCTGCTAACCCCCCATCATCTCAGGAAGATGCACTGCTAACCCCCCATCACCTCAGGAAGATGCACTGCTAACCCCCCATCACCTCAGGAAGATGCACTGCTAACCCCCCATCACCTCAGGAAGATGCACTGCTAACCCTCCATCATCTCAGGAAGATGCACTGCTAACCCCCCATCACCTCAGGAAGATGCACTGCTAACCCCCCATCACCTCAGGAAGATGCACTGCTAACCCCCCATCACCTCAGGAAGATGCACTGCTAACCCCCCATCACCTCAGGAAGATGCACTGCTAACCCCCCATCATCTCAGGAAGATGCACTGCTAACTCTCCATCACCTCAGGAAGATGCACTGCTAACCCTCCATCATCTCAGGAAGATGCACTGCTAACCCTCCATCATCTCAGGAAGATGCACTGCTAACTCTCCATCACCTCAGGAAGATGCACTGCTAACCCTCCATCACCTCAGGAAGATGCACTGCTAACCCTCCATCACCTCAGGAAGATGCACTGCTAACCCCCCATCATCTCAGGAAGGTGCACTGCTAACCCCCCATCATCTCAGGAAGATGCACTGCTAACTCTCCATCACCTCAGGAAGATGCACTGCTAACCCTCCATCATCTCAGGAAGATGCACTGCTAACCCCCCATCACCTCAGGAAGATGCACTGCTAACCCCCCATCATCTCAGGAAGATGCTCTGCTAACCCTCCATCATCTCAGGAAGATGCACTGCTAACCCCCCATCACCTCAGGAAGATGCACTGCTAACCCCCCATCACTAACCCTCCATCATCTCAGGAAGATGCACTGCTAACCCCCCATCACCTCAGGAAGATGCACTGCTAACCCCCCATCATCTCAGGAAGATGCACTGCTAACTCTCCATCACCTCAGGAAGATGCACTGCTAACCCTCCATCATCTCAGGAAGATGCACTGCTAACCCCCCATCACCTCAGGAAGATGCACTGCTAACTCTCCATCATCTCAGGAAGGTGCACTCCTAACCCCCCATCATCTCTCCAGCCACAAGATCTGGTTTGCTGTTGTTAAGTGCAAATCAGAAGTAAGCAAAGTTGCGATCTCCAACCCAGGCCACAGTGCAGCTGACTTGGTAGGGTTAGGGAAGGACCTAAGTCAAGCCAAGTGTCTGTGGCTGAATCATTCCTGACACACCCAGCTCCCAGCCTAGCTCTAAAGATAAGGATTCAAAGTTCCCTGTTTAAGTCTCCTGTAGTCCATGTACTGTGGCTGACTTTGCTTTTACTTCTGGAGGTAACCATTCTCAGAAACACAGCCCGTGTCCTAAAAACCAAACAACAACAACAAAAATCCTCTGACCATTCAAATGAGTCACAAAATGACTGAAGGACAGGTTCTGTAATAAACACACACGAACACACTGCACACACACGCACACGCACACGCCCTCATCCCTGCTGTCAGCTCCACTTGGCCCCATGCTGCTCACCATGACGTCTAACCTCTCCTCAAGCCCCGGGCACAGGGTCCACGCAGCCGTGAGCCTACGAGACAGTGAGCCAAAAGCATCTTCCCTTTTGTTGCTGGTTTTTGTCTGTTTGTCTGTTTGTGTGTTTTGAGTCGGGGTTTCTCTAGGTAGCCCTGACGGTTCTGGAATTCATTTTGTAGACTGGATTGGCCTTACACTCAGAGATCCGCCTGCCTCTGCCTCCCAAGTGCTGAGATTAAAGGTGTGCGCCACCACTGCCCAGCTGCATTTTTCTTTTTCGAGCTCCATTTTGGTGAAGTGCTTCGTCACAGCAAAGATGTGCTCGTTAAAACGCATTACTGAAAAATTAGGAATCTGGGTAAGTCAGTAAAGCCCGCAAGCAGAGGACCTGAATTTGACCTTCAGCAACCCAGCAAAAAGACAGTTGTTGGGGGTTGGGGGGGGTGCATGCTTGTAATCTAGGGCTAGGGGGGCAGACAGGTGGATCTCGGACCTCAGTGGCCAGCTAGTCTACATGGCAAATTTCTGGTTCGGAGAGAGCTTGTGTAGGGAAGTGGACACCTGAGTAACAACACCGTGGCCTCTATGCACAGAAGGAAGATGAGGGACCGTCAAGCCGTGCCTATAACTACAACTAAACAGAGGGGGAAGGGAGGTCCTGGACCGCAGAAGCCAAGGGCTGGCTAGTAAACACACAACGTGCACATGAGTTGCAGAGTCGGCCCTTACAGCTAGCATTAGAAAGACTAGCAGAGAGGCTGGCGAGGGCGAGGAAGGAGAGGGGCAGGAGCAGCAACAGAGGAAGGAGAGAGCCAACACCTGAGGAAGGAGAAAGCCAACACCTGCAAGTCTCCATACAAACGCACCTGGCACATGCGTACACACAGACATGCAGGATTCACGCAGACATGCATGCATGGGCAGGCGCACACACACACACGATAAAGAAATTAATAATAAAAAAGACTAGTTTTGACAAAAACTATCATTGCTGGCTGCTAAACCTACAGAGAGGATCTGGAAGAAGGATGTGGCGGTGGTGGGGTGTGGGGTGTGGGGTGGGAGGCGGGGGTAGAGGGGTGGAGAGAGGAGTATTTGCTGCTCTTCGAGAGTACGGTTCCCAGCACGGAGAGCCCGTAACTCCAGCTCTGGGGACTCCAGCACCCTGCACACACGTGGCATACACTCATACACATGTATACATACATAAAATCCCTAGAAACAATAATTAACAAATAGCTTTTAAAAAATAAGAGCTTCTTGCATGTTCTCAAAGTATCCCTCACAGAATTTTTCTTTAATTATCACATTTATTTTATTGTTGGGGGGAGGGGAGAGCATGAGCATGCACGTGTCACGGAGACAGTCAGAAGGCAGCTTGCAAGTGTCGGATCTTTCCTTTTACCAAATGGCTCTTGGGGATCAAACTCAGGTTGTCTTAACAGCAAGCGCTTTTACCTGAGGAGCCGTCTTCCCAGCCCGTTACTTCTTGATTATAGAAAATAAAAGGTAGAAAGCGGAATGGCAAGATCAAATAATATTTTGATTAATGGGTCAAAATTAACATGACCAGTGTGGGCCTGGCGGTATCGTGAGCCTCCAGCTATGTTCTGAGAAGGACATTTAACCATGAGGACACATCAAACACGCCCTGCTTCAGGTGAGGACGGTCACCCGCATGCTTTAACGATGTTGCTGGTTCTACAGAATTGAAAACGCTCCAAGCAAAGCAAACTACGCAGGCTTCCAGCTGAAAGCAAAGCATAATCCCAGGCTCACACCTGACAGGATGCAAGTACTGCCCCCTACCTCGTGTATGCTGCTCACCTGTGATCTCAGATTTTTCACCCAGTCAAGCCACCACCGATACCATCAGCTGTGCCTCGCTTGGCTCATTCTCCAACACTCAGCAAGCCTTTGGGTTTGTCCACAAGGGCATGTTATTCCTCACAGGTCCAAGGGGCCATCTCTGCCCATCACAGACCCGAGGACACAGGGTGTGGAAGATGGGTTTAAAAGCCAGTATTGGGCCGTGAGATGACTCAATCAAGCATGAGGATCTAAGTTCAGGTCCCCAGACCCCACATAAAGCTGAATACACACGTACACACAAAAGGAAATATGAAAAAATCTGCACAAATCGTGGGGGCTGAGTTCGAATCTCTGGAAGCCATGTAGAAAGCTGGGTGTGTAGCATGAATATCTCCAATCCCAGCACTAATCCCAGACAAAGAGAGGAAAATCCCCCTCCCGAAAGCTGCAGGGACAGCTAGCGTGAGTACTCCGTGGGGAAAACAACAGAGACCCTGCCTCAAAAAGAATGTGGAAGGGGAGGACCGATGCCCAAGGCCATCCTCTGACCTACACGCGTGCCATATTCACACAAAAACACTCAGTGCCAAATTTTAAGCGACTCTATGGTAAGAGAATGCCAGGGCAAATTCCATTTTTGTGCTGGCTGGTTTTATGCCAACTTGACACAAGCTGGAGTCATCCGAGAGGAGGGAACCTCAACTGAGGTCAGATCTGGCTGTAGGCAAGCCTGTGGGGCGTTTTCCTAATGAGTGATTGATGGGGGAGGGCCCAGCCCATCATGGGTGTCGCCACCCCTGGGCTGGGGGTCCTGGGTCCTGTAAGAAAGCAGGCTGCCCAAGCCACAGGGACCAAGCCAGTGAGCAGCACCCCTCCATGGCTCTGCATCAGTGCCTGACTCCACGCTCCAGCCCTGCTCAATTTCCTGCCTCGGCTTACCTCAGTGGATGCGACTCTTCCCTCCCTTTCCTCCCAAGTCGCTTTTGGTGTGAGGTTTCATCACAGTGACGGTGACTCTAACTAAGACAATGTTTAAGTGTTATTAAACCACTGCCTGCTACAACCAAATTGTGAACATCTCAATTGGAATGTGTCTCACAAATGAGTCTCTCTCCTCAAATAGCCTGCTCCAATATCAAATAGATCTGGAAATAGACGCCCAGGTTTGTAAACACTGCGTAACTCAAAAGTGAAATTCAGGGCTGGGGAGAAGGCTCTGCAGGTGAAGTGTTTGCCAAGGATGAGGGCCTGAATTCAGATCCCCAGCTAACTCCACCCAACAACAGTCAGACAGGCAGATCCCCAAGAGCCAACCTAGCCGAACTGGAGATCTTCAGTGAGAGACCCTGATTCACAACATAAGATGGCAGGAGAAGTCATGAGTGACAGAAGACAGCCAGCTTTGACTTCTGGTCTCCACCAGTGCACAAACAGGTACGCACACCCACAGACACACACCCGTGAACACACGCACAATAAACAAACGTAAGAAGATAATACTTAAAGGCACCCCGTCCGTCACTCTGAAGAAAACAAGTCTTCATTTAAAAAACCCGGTATGCCGAGGGTGGCGAGAGGATCAGGAGGTCAGGGCTAGCCTTGGGAATCGAAAAAGGAGGGAGGGAGGGATGGAGAGAGGGAGGGAGGAAAAAGAAAGGAAAGGAAAAGTAAAAAGAAAAGAGAAGAGAAAAGAAAAGGAGAGGGGAGGGGAGCGGAGCAGGTTGGCTAGCCTTCGAGGTGGCTCATCTGCTAAGAACGCATGTCCGAGTTCAGTTCCCGGTACTTGGCTCTCTGGCTCCCGAAGTTCTAAAGCCATTCCCAGGACTCCACCAGCTCCCCCTCCCGCCCCTCACACACACACACACACAAACACACACACACACATACACGTTAAAAACTAAGAAAAATCCCTTTTTGTTTTAAAGGAAGGCCACCCTGGGGAATTCATAAGGAAACACTAGTTGACCACCGACACACAAAATAACTGAGCCAGCGGCCACAGAAGGCAGCCGGGACACCGCTGTGTCGTGACTCCAGCCTCTGCTGCATCTCCCCGGTGCGCGGATTCTGCCTCCTGGCGCCGCTGTACCGCTGTCTGAAACACAGCTGCCAACGCGCAGAATCGGGTGGCCTGGAAGCACATTATTGGAGTGCTTTTCAAAACATTCAATTTTGTGATTTTTTTAAAAAGATTTTTACCGTTAATAATGTATGCCTGTGTGGGGATGAACGTGCGGGGACGGGTGAGCGTGCGAGTGCCCTAGAGTTGGAGTTATAGGCGCTTGGACCCGAACCCAGGGCCTCCGTGAGAGCAGTACACGCCCTGAGCCATCTCTCATGCATTTAATTACTAACAATGCTTTTAAGGAGAGATTTTTACACATAAGTTCAAATTTCACTAGAATATTCTATGTAGTGCTGAGAAAGGCACGGCCTCCAGGCCAGTGCCATGTAAAGGCAGGTCGAGGTCCTGGTCCTTAAAGGAAGAGGCAGGGCAGGAAGATTTCTCCCTCTGAGGCCCACCCTGTGTCCAGCCGTTGACAGAAGCCATAGCCTCCTCCCGGAGCCGAGCATCCACACTCCCTACTCAGCTGTGCAGTCAAGGCCATTCCACCAAGCCTCAGTTTCCATCTGTGGAACATGATGAACACGGTCTGCCTGCCCACGTCACAGGCACCTGGAGAAATATGTATAAGGTGTTCTTAGCACAGAATAACGTATATTAACGTCTCCATCAGCAAGGCCCACTTACGCCCTTCCTTCTCATGAAAGGATGACTTCATTTGCCTTCAGAAGCCTCTAATGGGCTCTTCACAGTTTGGAGTGTATGTGTGTGCGTGTGTGTGTGTGTGTGTGTGTGTGTGTGTGTTTACACAGGTGCCTATGTGGATATAAGAGAACAAGGCTCAGGTTGTTCATCAGGTGACATCCACTTGCACTGGCCTAGAACTCAACAGGGAGGAAAGACAGGCCAGTGTGTCCCAGGAATCTGTCTCTTCCTCCCCAGCCAGCGCCGCCACACCTAGCTCTTCCACATGAGTGCCGGGGATCAAAGTAAGGACCTCATGTTTGCACAGCAAGAGCTTACTGAATGAACCATCTCCCCAACCCTCACTTATTTATTTCTGTTGAATGCCTGGATGTACTTATGGTACACCACATGCATACAGTACCTGAAGAGGCCAGAAAAGGGGACCAGATTCCTTGGGAACTGGAGTTACAGGGTGCTGGGAGCTGCCATGTGGGTGCTGGGAATAGATCCTGGGTCCCTCTGCAGGAGCAGTAAACACTCAATCTCTGGGCCATCTCTCCCTGTGTTTGTTTTTGAGATAAGGTCTCACCACACTGCCCAAGCTGGCCTTTAATTCTTAGGCCCACAAGCTGCTCCGGTCTCAGCCTCCAGAGCACCAGATGCATACCGCTGCACTCAGCTTGTGAGAAACAGGTTTTAGCTTTTCTATCAAATATGACTATGCTGCCAAGGACCAGTATTTCATAAATCTCCTCACCTCATACAACTTTCATGCAAAGGAATTCAAATCTTTTCATCTCCCCCACCCTGTAAAACTTCTGTTTACCCAAAGCCTCCCACCCTACTGCCCTGTGCATTCCCAGGACTTGATGGCCCAGAGCAGCTGACTCATGATCCCTTTCCTTGATTTCCTTACTGCTGCCTTCCACATTAGCCAACCGGGAGTGGACTTGAGTCTGAGCCTCAGCCGGTGAGGAACACCCAAGCTCCCCCTTGTTCAAAGACAGGGGTCTCCTCGACCTTGTATGCTGCTTGCTCTGCTGGTTTGGGTGACGGCACACCCTTTTTTGCAAAAAAGAAACTGCCTGGGTCCCCATAGTTAGGGGCACTGGCTGCTCTTTCAGAGGATCCAGGTTCGATTCCCAGCACCCACATGGTGGCTCACAACTGTCTGTAACCCCTGTCCCAAAGGATCCAATGCCCTCTTCCGGCCTCTGCAGGTACTGCATGTACACGGTGTACAGACATACACAGGCAAAACAACCATAAACATAAAAATAAATAAGGGGGAGGGGGGGAGGAGGAGGAATTGCCTGGCTGGGTCACTTTCACTTTGTGTGTCTCTTTTTTATAACACCAGGAATATCCCTTTCCAAACAAGCTCATGGGCATTTTGGGTAGTCTGTCCCAGCTGCACCGCTAGCTCTGCCTGTTCCCATGTTCATGTGTCTCCCCTTCTCACAGCAAGAGGGAACTGCCTCTTCTGCCAAGGCTTGGGGGAGGCAGGGCCAGACTGGGGCTCGCTCACAGTTCTGCCTCTGCGTGGACAGGCACCAGGGTGTCGCACACCCACACTGCCAGGCGTCTCAGCTCAACGCTTCACCCGCCTCGGCAGCGACTGACCCAGTGTCTCCAAGCACTTGGGAGACCAGCGAGGCCTACAAGAACCTTCTTCTATTCGAAGAATATTCCTCTACACTTGTCCCAAGGACTCCACATCTTAAGCATATGTTGTGGCCTCCTCAGCCAGCCTTGTGGTGCCCGGGCCAGATTAGCATCCTTTCTCCATCCCCACAGCCACTTCCTGTTCTTCTTCCCAGTCATCTCCTCACTGCAAAATTCCCACATGGCTGAGGCTTAGCCTCCTAGTGTAGAGCCCTGTGCCATGCCCTGTGACCACCAGGCCGTCTTCCTGGTCACTTTCCTCATGGATGGAGGACACTGATTCTGCTTCTGACTTCTTCATCACCCTCAGGAACCACCCTATTCGTGTAGGTGCTCCCACTGTGTCTGCAGCAATGAAAATACTCCAAAAGGGACACTAGTGTCCTCCTCTTTGGCTCTGAGAATATTCAGACCATGAACCCCATGAGGTTGGCATTTCCCCGGGAGTATCATGCTGAGAGAAGCAGGCAGGGGCCTCAGTGCCAGGCAGAGTGGGGGCTTGTCTCTCAGGAAGAGACTTCACACAGCACTGACAACCCGTCAGACCGCCTTGTAGGAGAGACTGGAGCTAAGACGATGATGAAGGGTCAGTGATGGGCAGGACCACACCTGGACCGGCACCGCTTAGCCATGCACAACTCTTGTTCTCTGTTTAGAGGTGACCGTCCTGTCAACAGCCTGAAGATGAACTTACAGGGGTCGCCGGACCCACATTGGATAACTCTCCTTTCTCTGCTTTTCACTATCGATGGGCTGTGTTGCCCAGGCTCCGACTCTAACAGCTCCGGTAATACTAAGTTCCAGGCTGTCCCCAAACCCCTTTCCTTCACCCACCTGACACCACCTGATACTGGGTTCTTCTCTGGCCCCCAGTCCACTTCTATCGTTTCAGCTCAGGCAGCACTCCATTTTGTAAGGCTCTCCCATGAACTTGCTCACCCTCCCCCCAAGCTGATTTTACACACATGACCCCAGGTTAACAGAAATCTGAGAAGCTAGGCAGCCAGCATGTACTGACTGTCAGTCACGTAGCACAGAACCTTCCCCCTCCTCTAAAATGTGTAATAAGGGACCCTCACTCTGCCATGTGGACCTGATCTCACCACAGAGGCCCTGATAGGCCTATGGCATTAAGTGACTTTTTAAAATAAATCTCTTGCCTAAATAAAAAAAATCAGTGTGACTCAGTGCCCCCACAGAGCCCTGTATTGGTTATTTTTCTGTTGCTGACCGAGGTGACCTATGGAAGAGTTTATTTGGATGTCTGGCTCCAGGGGTTAGAGTCCATGAAGGTGGGTATGCATGACAGCACAGCAGGCATGGGGACTGGAGCAAGCATGAAGCCAAGAGAGCAGACTGGAAACTGGCAAGTCAAGGCTTCCTTCTGAAGCCCTCCTCCAGTGACACACATCTTCCTACAAGAATGTACCTCCTACGCCTCCCCCAACAGCGCCACCAACCGGGGACCAGGACGAATACCATGCAAATGCCACAGCCCCAAACCTGAAATCTTCCCACTCTCAGTCTCTCAGCCGCCCTCCAGACACCTGTAAACAGCACATTCCTTCTGGGCTCCGCTGCCACCCCAGGTTTAGGTGACACCTTACCAAGTCCCTCCTGCAGAGACTCAGCTACCCCGCCCCCACCCCCACTACACTTCTCCCAGTCCCAGTACTAGCAAGCCGGCCACGGAAAGAATTCAAGAGAAAACAGACCGGTAGCCAGCCTCAGGTAACCTTGCTTTAAACGCATTTTTAAATCACAAGTCAGGAGCGGCGTTGGTTCCCCACTGAGACTCCGCTGTGCCCAGCTACACCCACCTGGCAATGCCTGTCCTTCTGGACGTCAAGCGCACTCTCCAGGGCATATCCCTCTCTGAGGCCTTCTTCACGCTCAGGGTTTTCTCCCTGGTTCAGGCTCAAGCTGCCAATCTTCTCACCCCTCCGTGCTCTCCTGGGCTAAGCATACCCATTCAAGCGGCTTCCTGTGCTTCCTCAAACTGCAGGGCAGAGCCCAGCCCCCTCTGCCTTCCTCTCGCCTCACCCCATGTGGCTGTCTTCCGGGAACTCCAAACTCAACAGTTCCAAAACAGAGCTCTCCATTCTACACCTTCCGCCCTTAAAGTCTGCCCCTTGGGCTGGCAAGATAGCATGGCAGATAAAGGCGCTTGCTGCCAAGCCTGACAATCTGAGTTCAATTCCTGGGAACCACATGGTGGAAGGAGAGCGCATACTCCTGAAAACTGTCCTGAGAGTGTGCAAGTGTGTACTCACAAACACACGCATATTAAATAAATACATAAACAGCATCCTACTTACCTCTGTCAACCTGAGACAGCCTAGAGCTACCTGAGAAGGGAATCACAATCGAGGGATTGGTCAAATTAGACTGGCCTGTGAGCATGTCTGGAAAGGACTGTCTCCTTTGCTAATTAATGTAGAAGGACATGGTCCACTGCGGGCAGCTCCATTCCCTGGGCAGGTGGTTGGTCCTATGTGATATAAGAAAGCAAGCCAATCATGAGCTTGAGAGCCACTAGGCAGTATCCTCCATGTTTTCTGCTGTGCTTCCTTGATTATGAGTGAATTCTTTGCAAGCAGAGCAACCACCCTTCAAGTTCATTCTTGAGTTCCTGCCCTGACTTCCTTCAATGAGGTAAACCGAATAAACGTTTTTCTTCCCCTGAACTACTTGTAGTCAGCGTTTTAACACAACAATGGACGGAAACTAGAACTTAGCACTCCTTCTCTAACCCCACCCCCACCCCCAACAATAGCAACTCAAGCCACCGGGAGTACAGACATCAGACATCCTTAGTCAAGCCAGACCAGGGAGTCATTCCAGATCCCCTTGTTCTCCCCCCTACTCTCTAGCTCTAGCTCTCCTGACTCTATTGTGAGGACCAGTGCCCCCTAGTGATGGGAGACCCTCTAGAGATCCTTGCTTTCCCGTGAGATCCTCACTTCCTACTGACGAGGTCTTGAGATCTCCACTTATGTAATGAGCCAATCCAGTGTTCAGACCCTGATCAATTAGAGAGGTCCCCTAGCCACTCCACTGCCTGTTTCGTCCCCCATCCCCACCCACATACACCCACATTGGGTAGTCACCATGTTTTTGTAGTTGGTTGACTCTGACGTGTCAGAATGTGCTCCAAGGAAATAAATTGCTTTGTATGGCCATACATTTCTCTCAGTGTCTACTTGAGCCATTTTGAGGACCTACCACTATCTCCAAAGGCCCTCTCCCATCCACCCCTTTCTTCCATTTTTCCGCCACAGCCAAGTTGAGTAATCAGCCACAGCTGCAGAACCCCCATGCCACCTCAGCCTCTCAAGCCACTGTCCACACAGGTTCCTGCAGGTTGTGTGTGTCTGTGTGTGTGAGTGTGAGTGTGTGTCTGTGTGTGTGAGTGTGTGTTTCTGTGTGTGTGAGTGTGTGTTTGTGTGTGTTTCTGTGTGTGTCTGTGTGTGAGTGTGTGTGTGTGTCTGTGCCTGTGTGTGTATGTGTGTGTGTGTGTGTGAGTCTGTGTGTGTGTGTATCTGTGTGTCTGTGTGTGTATGTGTGTCTGTGTGTGTGTTTCTGTGTGTCTGTGTGAGTGTGTGTGCGTGTGTGTTTCTGTGTGTGTGTGTCTATGCGTGTCTGTGTGTGTGTGTGAGTCTGTGTGTGTTTGTATCTGTGTGTGTGTGTGTGTGAGTCTGTGCCTGTGTGTGTCTGTGCCTGTGTGTCTGTGCCTGTGTGTGTCTGTGCCTGTGTGAGTGTGTGTGTCTGTGTGAGTGTGTGTCTGTGTGAGTGTGTTTCTGTGTGTGTCTATGCGTGTCTGTGTGTGTGTGTCTGTGTGTGTGTGTGTGTGTATCTGTGTGTCTGTGTGTGTATCTGTGTGTCTGTGTGAGTGTGTGTCTGTGTGAGTGTGTTTCTGTGTGTGTGTGTGTCTGTGTGTGTGTCTGAGTGTGTGTCTGTGTGAGTGTGTGTCTGTGTGAGTGTGTTTCTGTGTGTGTGTGTCTGTGTGTGTGTTTCTGTGTGTGTGTGTGTAGGCCAGAGGTCAACACCAGGGTATTCCTCAATCGTATTCTGCCTTTCGTATTTTCTCCTGAGACAGGATGTCACGTAGGGAACTCTCTATGTAGCCACAGACAGCTGTCACTCCTGATGCTCCACTCCATCAGAGCTTAAGTATGGATCGCCTTGTGAAGAGTGCGCGTCTTCAGCCCTGGTTCTCTGCCGTGCTGGGGACGGAACCCAGGGCTTCATACACTCTGGCAGGCACCACCAACTGAGCCACCCCCTCACTTCCGCTTGTTTTGTTCTGTTTGTTTGTTTTTGGAGACAGGGTTTCTCTGCTGTGACTCTGGCTGTCCTGGAACTCACTCTGTGGACCAGGCTGGCCTCGAACTCACAGAGACCTGCCTGCCTTTGCCTCCCGAGTGCTGGGGTTAAAGGCGTGCGCCACCCCTGCCCGGCTCTGCTTATTTTTGAGACAGCATCTCGCACTGGCCTGGAGTCCACTGATTAGGCTGTGCTGGCTGGACAGACCCCAAGAAGCTTCTTTTCCACCTCCCCATCACGGGGGGGACACACAGGTGGAAGTTCAACAACAAACTCAAGCTGCCACGCCAGTTCCATTTGTTCCGTTTGTTTTGTTTTAACACGGGTTCTGGGCATCACACGCGGGACCTATACATCTGCACCAGGCACCTTACCAGCTGAGCCGTCTCCCCAGCTTGTGTGAATCTTCTCAACCAGCAAGTGGTGATGTGCTTAGCACTCCAGTGGTTCGCCGTTGATAAAATCTAAACCCTCTGCTGAACAGGGCCCACAAACCTTTGCCCTGCCAGCCCTGCCTCTCCCGATCACCACACCCAGAGCTTCCTACCCACTGTTTCTCTCAAGCCTGCACTGAGGAAGGGGCACCTGAAACAAAAAGAAGCAAGGTCCAGTCAAGACTCTGCAGACAGGGCTGAGCCAGTAAGGCTCAGGTTAGCAGCGGGCTGGCCTCACATGCTTCAAGTCCTGGGCTCCATTCCCAGATGCCTCTGTAATCTCAGCTCCTGGGGGTGGAGACAAGAGGATCAGGAGGTGAAGACTGTCTTTGGCTACACAGGGAGCTCAAAAACAGTCTTGGCTACATGAGACCCTGTCTCACAAAAACAAAAGTAGCAGACAGACCTTTGGAACCGCGCAGCAGAGAGAGGCAGACCCTGTGTGAGACAAGACAAGAAGACGGGGCTGGGAGACGGCTCAGCAGGTAAAACTGTTGCTGTGCAAGCGTGAAGATCTGAATTCAGACCCCAGAACCCACGTAAACAGAGTGATGTGACCTGTCTGTAATCCCAAAGGAAGAGGCAGAGACAGGTCAATCCTTGGGGCTCACTGGCCTGCCAGGCTAGGAAACAGGCAAGCCCTGGGGTCAGTGAGAGACCAGTTCTCGAAAGGTGGCTAGGCATAGTGCCAAATGCCTTTAATCCAGCATTTGGGAGGAGATGCAGGTGGATCTCTGTGAGTTCCAGGCCAGCCTGATCTACAGGGTGAGTTCTAGGCCAGCCAGGATTACAACAGAGAAACCCTGTATCGAAAAGAAGAGAAAAGAAAAGGAAAGGAGAGGAGAGGAGAGGAGAGGAGAGGAGGGGAGGAGGGTGGGAGTGGGGGGAGGTGGGGGGTCTGGTGAGATGGCTCAGCAGAGGAAGGTGCCATGCCACCAAACCTGATGACCTGAGTTGTGTCTCTGGGATTCACATGGTTGGAAAGAGAGAGAACCCGAGTCGTCCTCGGACCTCCACACATACATGTGCCCACACTCTTCCACACACACACAGAAAATAAATGTCTATTTTTAAAAACCTACACAGAACAATAACCATTTAAAGCTGTTCACCAAGAAGATTACCTTGTCTTTTTTTTCCCCCACCAACTTGTTTTACAGTGAATTTAAAAGAATCTGGTTCTATTTGACTTTAGGACCAGAGAGATTTAAATTTCTAATTTCTAAAACTACTGCATAGTTGGCCAATTAATTCTAGCATCTGACAAGGAAGAACCAGAAGAAAGAGGATGAGGCCTAGCATACAGCATGGAAGTTTCTAGGACAGGAGAGACTCCCCTACGGTACCCAGATGTTTGGGAAGCATCCTAATCAAAAGAATCTCAACAGTGTCCAGTCGAAAGCTTTTTTAAAGAAGGTATGGCGGCATGTGTCTTTAATCCCAGGACTTGGAAGGTGGAGTCAGGTGGATTTCTAACTCAGAGGCCAGTCTGGTCTACACAGTGAGTTCCCAGACAGCCAAACTCTCTCTCTCAAAAAAAAAAAAAAAACAGAAAAAGAAAGTGGAAGCTGGTCTTCAAGGCCAGTGGACAGTGAGCCTAGCGCATATACAGTCCTGTGCTCAGTCCTCGACACTGCACGCACCACGCATGGAGGTGCACCCTTGCTATCCCAGCACTGAGTGGGTAGAGGCAGGAGGAGCAGATGGCTCAGTGGTTAACAGCACGGGCTAGTCTTTCAGTGGACCTGGGTTCAGTCTCCACTCCCACAAGGCGACTCATATCCACCTCCAATTCTCACTTCAGGGTTTCTGAAGCTTTACTCTGACCTCTCTGGCTCCTGCACACACATGGGACACATAAACTTACAGAGGCACACACATAAAAAGACATGTAAAAGTAAATTTAAAAAGAAGACAAATGTCTTGCTCATCTAACGTCAGGTGCTGTGTTGAAGTCACTGGAGCCAGGCTAGGGATTTAGCTCAGGGATGGAACAGCTGCCTCGCACGCACGCCTAGCATGCACGCCTTGCATACACGCGGTCCAGGGTCCAGTTCTTAGCACAGGCAACTAAAATAATTAAGAAAGAAAAAAAAAAAGGCTGGTTCAGCTGGTAAAGCCTTGCCTTGCAAGTGGAAGGACCCGAGTTCAAGCCCCAGAACTCATGCTAGAAAGCCTGACGCAGTACAGTCCTGAAATCCCAGCCATAGCAGAATGGGGAGCAGACAGGATGCACAGAGAAGCTAGCCTGGCCTACATGGCAAAGTTCAGACCAATGTGAAACCCTGTGTCAAACAGAAGTGGAAGTCACTTTGTCTTGTGATCTCTGAATGCATGTGCCCACACAAACCTACACACACACACACACACACACACACACACACACAGGATTCCAGTGCTAGGTGGAACAGCTCAGAGGCAGAGTGTTTGCTTAGCATGGACAAGGTCCTGGGTTCAAATCTCAGCATCACCGCAAGTGGGTTTCTTGTATTCTATCCTCCTGGAAACCTTCCCCGGTCACAGAGTTCCAGCCCAGTAGTTCTGGTTGTTACTTCGCTTCCAATTTCAGCTTCAGAGAAAGTCTGCAAGGATGGTTCCCACATCCAGAAATGCGATGAGTGGAGGGGAGGTGGTCACGGAACCCAGAGATTCACCGTGATGAAACGACATAGCACAGACTCCCAGCTTTAGGACTTTTTATGGAGTCTTAAGCCACCATTCCCCAAGACAGGAACCGTGAAGAGTTTCAAGGCAAGGATGAAGATCTTCTTCTTTCATTTTTCGTGTATGCAGTATACGTGTGTGTGTGTGTGTGCGTAACTGCTAGTGTTGTGAGTGCTCTACACACACATGAGCACATGCATGTTGAGGCCAAACCTGAAGTCTGGAATCACCCTCAATCGGACCCAGAGCTCACTGATACGGCAAGTGTCATGAGCTAGCCCACTTTCTCCAGTAATCCCATGTCCACCTTCCCAGGCTAGACATACAGGCAGGCTCCCATGCCCACCTGGCATTTATTTGGGGATCCAAACTCCAGTCCTTATGCTTCCAAAGCAAGTGCTTTAACCACTGAGCCATCTCCCTAGCCCCAAAATTAAAATTTTTGAGGCTCCATCTCCAGGACCAAATCAAACAGAAAAAACACAAAGAACTGAGAACACCTCTACTTCTACCGTCTACCGAGAACTCTCCAGGTTCCGTTTATGGTTCCAGTCCTCATTTCCTCATCTTTATGTGTCTAGGTCCTATCTTTCAAAAGCTATCTAGTAACTCACATCCACACTTTTCCCACACAGAATCCTGGAAAAACATCTTCTTGGGCACAGGATCTCAGATAAGAGCAGCCACTGTTTCCAGTGGGAAACAACTGGAAAGGAAGAGGCGCTGGCGGAGTGTGCCTGGCCATGCACAAGGCCCTGGTCCAACTCCTCGCCCGCACGCACACACACACACACACACACACACACACAGAGGAAGTTAAAGACTCTGAAGTGGGCAGGATAAATAGAGTACCCACAGGGGACTGGACCTCGGTTTCTTCCCATTTACATTAGTTTTCTAGTACTGTAATAATAGACTGAAGATACTCCAATTTAAAAAAAAAAAAAAAAAGTCTTTACGGCTGACAAGGTGGATAAAGCTCACTGTCTAGTGGATAAAGCTGCTTACCACAGAAGCCTGACAGAGTTTGATCCTGAAAACCGAAGTAAAAGCGGAAGAACAAAGTCCACAGGGTCCTCTAACCTCCACACGCACGCACAACATGCACACACCCACTAAATAATAAATAACATGGTGGGGCTGGAGAGATGGCTCAGCAGTTAGGAGCACTCGCTGCTCTTTCTGAGGACCCAGGTTCCCAGCACCTATGTGAGGCAGCTAACGACTGCTTTTAACTCCAGCTCCAGGGATCCCATCCATGCCCTCTTCTGGCTTCCAAGGGTACCTACACACACACACACACACACACACACACACACACACACACACACACACGATGCTCTGAAACCAGCATCTAACCTTGGCTCGAGCCTCCTGCTCTCCCCAGTACTCAGCACCCCTTTCATGATCACCCTAATTTTCACAACACCACTGTCTTGACATCCAAAAAATCTTGTTCTGTTTAAAGCAACCTTCGCTTGCACATCTAAAACACATGCCCTTCCCCTCTGAGAAGCCTTGCTCATTCAGTATTCCCAAAACTTAAGAAAAGTGGTTAGGAAATAAAGGCAGAGGAAGCTGTTCTCTGGTCTTCAGGGGTTGAGGGCAAGTCAAAGATAAGAACAAGCAGTCCACCGGGGACTCCAGAACCTCTCTTCCCCAGAACATCCCGAAAACATCAACGTTCCAAGGTTCTAGCATTCTCTTGGAAACGAGCAAGTGTTAGGAAGGACGCCGCTTGTGGGTGCGGCGATCTCTGGCGCTCACAGGTCAGAGCCGTCGGAACCAGTCACCGACTTGGCTCAGCAGACGCCTGGCCAGGAAAACCTCCAAGCCTCCGTGCTTCTAGAAACCCTCCGATGCTAGTCACGCCCCGAAAGGCATTTGGAAGACAGGATCGAAAAGTATTTCACGGCAAGCCAACTCTCCCCACACCCCCAACACCACCACCCCAAAAAGATAAACAACAACAAAAAACTTCTGAAACCCAGCCCCCAGGTCACCCGAAGTACAAGTTCCTACCTTTAAAAAAAGAAGTTTCGGCAACGTTTAATCGCTCTGAAAGGGACTAAGGAAGTGGACCAACTCGGGCGGGAGGCCCAAAAAGGCAGGAAGTGGCCATTTGTGGGAAAAGGGAAGGACAGGCGGCAAGGGAAGAGAAACTGGGGCGCCGCCCCCATGTCCTCGGCACCCCCAGATCCAGCTGGGAGGCCCTCGGGTTTTCCCAGAGGACACCTCCCAATCCGAGCGGGTCGCGGCCCGGGGCGCTGTACTTCTTCGGCGGACGTGTCCCTCCCTCCCATCACGGAGCCGGGGAGGCCCGCGAGCGCACGGGGAGCGCACCCACTTCCCCACGCCAGGGCGCACCCCGCGCCTGGGGTCCCCCGCGGGGCTCAGCATCCTCACCTGGGGGACCCGTCCCACCGCCGCTCCGGCCGTGCGCACGACCGCACTCTCGCCGCACTCACGCGCGCCCCGCCCCGTCCCGGGGCCGGACCCCAGCTGTCCCCAGTCGATTTGTCATTGAGCAGCCGTGAGCTCGCGTCCCCACCCCTAGGAGCGCGTTCCCGCTGTCCGCCCGGCAACCCGGCCTCTTCGGAGCCGGCCCTCCCTTCCGCTCCCCGAGGCCACGCCTACCGACCAATCGGAAGCGGCACCTTCAAAACTTCGCCAACGAGAAAGCGCCTTGGGCGGAGGGGGCGTGGTCCTACGGAACGGCCCCGCCCACCCTCCTCCTCGGGGCTTCTCCGGGGAATCGCGCACGTGACCGCTGCTGCAGTGGCGGAGCTTGGGAACTGGTCTGGGGACGCCGGGCGTGGGCGGGTGCACACCCGGGGAAGCCGGAGAGAAGCCGGAGAAGTGGAAAAGCCGAGAAGGACAGAAGCTGATGGACAGAAGCCAGTGGGGAGGACGAGGTGGTCAAGTGTGTGGCCTGCGCTTCGGTGTGGAAGGGGGCGCGCAGCTCTGGAGACCCTTGGCCAGGGGCTGGAGACTGCAGGTGGCGTCGCCTCTAGCTTGGTCTTTAGTAAAATTCTATTAGTAAAGGAGTTACAGCTGTTAACTTGACCTAGGTCACATGCCAGGGCCGGAGCCCTAACCCCAGACATAGCCTGCAGCAAGAACTACAGACTGACAAGCTGCCTTGCCATCACCCTCCTACGCCCAGGAGGAAAATTACGCCTGTGATTTCCTATTTAGCAGGATTTCAACTGGGGTTGGTTTTCCTAGTTGAACACTAGCCACCTCCCACCTGCGCAGTTGCGTGATACCCTCCCCTACAAACTCCTTGGCGCGTTTCGCTGTCCGGCAGTTAACAATTCAATGCTTGTCTCTAATCTTCAAGGAGGGAAACAGTGATAACAATAGCCCGCACTGTGTAATTATTTTTGTTGATAATTCTAAATTGGGATACATGTATATTAGACCAGAGTCTTTGTGCTTTGTTTAGATGGTTCTGTACCAGCAACTAACAGACCCAGTCCTCCTCCTGACAGCATAAGGAGAAAGCAGAGTCTTGGGGCTAGCCAGATGTAAGGGCACATGCAGAGAAGCCAGGCAGCCTAAACCTGAGTTGGACCCTGGGATCCACACAAAAGAGAAAACTGGCTCCCTCATGTTGCCCTCTCACACACACACACACCTCAAAATAAATAATAAATAAATGTGATTTCAAAGATTGCTTTCAAAAGAAAGAAACAAAAACTGCCGATGCCCTAAGGGAGAAGGAATAGGAAGCTGCTTTTTTAAAAAAACAAGTTTATTTTACGTGCATGGTGTTTTGCCTGCATTGCACGTTTGTGCACCATGTGGGTGCCGGGTGCCTGCATAGGGCAGAAGCAGGCATGGATCTCCTGGAACCGGAGTCACAGATGGTTGTGAGCCATCGAGTGGGTGCTGAGAACTGAGCCTGGGTCTTCTGAAAAACAACAAGAGCTCTCAACTGCTGAGTCATCTTTTCAGACCCTGCAGGAGAGATCTTGAAACAACTCCCTGCAGAGTTCAAAACCTGGGAGAATCACACTCAAGCCTTTTGACATCAGAGAGTGTAGGCTAAAGGCGAATGCCTCCGTGGAACTAGCAGTCACCTGATTAGAAGGTCACTAAACCTCAGTGCACCTCTGTTTCCCAGAGAGCCAATGGGCGCATTGCCTCTGAGCTGCAGGTGCACACCATTAAGTGAGGTTACGCATGGAATTGGCAAGACAAACACAAACGGACTCCACAGCGAGGGCAGCAGAGGTTCCAGGTGAAGGAACCAGGTCCAGTGTGTTCCAGTTTTCCTCACAGACAGGACCTTTCCTTTGATCAGGTGCAAGCTTAGACGGTAGAGCTGTCTGTCCGTGTGAAAGGAGTGTTTCAGGAGGTAGAGCAAAGAACTGGGTCACATGTAGCCTCACAGGTTGTGGCCCACTTTCCCTGGAGTGTGTGAGGGTTGTTCTTTTGCTTATAAACAGGATGCACTGGGCTGTCTGAAGGGTTGGCTCACACTCTGTCCCTAAAGTGCATGGGTTCCACTGGGACCCTATCAGCAGAGTCCTGTTCAAGGTCCAGACTTCCCAGGCCCCATCAGAGAGGGATAGTCACAGAGAAGCTGGACTTCAGGGCAGGGGCTCCCACACAGGGCATGTGCCCCGCCATTGGAAGGGTACTGAGATGGCTCATGCCAGGTCTCAGGGCCTCTGTGCTTCTTCTCCATGAACTCTGACTCTTGGCAGAGCCGGGGGCTCAGCAGCAAGGCTATGTAAGTAATAACCAGTAAGACCCTGTGTATGAGATCCCTCTAATCTGCTAATGGCTTGGAAAAAAATTTTCTAAACATACCCTCCTTCAGAAGTATTGTTGAGTACTTATAACTTCTGTGCTGTCTGATGAATTGTTCTGCTCTCCCCAGAGCACTAGGTAACACAGACCTCCTTAGTTACCTGTGGTTGGCTAGGGTTAGCCCATGACTACTGAGCAAAAATGGCATATTAATCATTTGTAGGACCGGATCTGTAGGCAGGATTAGGAATAGATCCTTTCAGAGAGGAAGAGGAAGGGAGAAAGAAGGAGAAGGGAGCTGAGCCAGCAGTTAGGACTCTCTCTCCCCTCTGGGCAACCCCAGTCCTGGGGCCTTCCCTGCTGGGAAATGGTCAGCGGGGTCCCCCAGACCTTCTCGAACAGGACTGTAGTGTTGAGGGCACAGGGACTTTGGCCACTGCTTTCTTCCCAGCTGTGTATGCTGGGAAGTGTTGCTGCTGCGGTTCCGGTACTGACCAAGGCTTCCCTCTCCCTTGGGAGCTCAGCTCTCTGCCATGCCCAAAGGTAACTGCACGCAACCCTCTCAAGGGCATTTTCCCAAGTCCCTACCCTCAGGTGTGGTGCCCTGAAGCAGACCTTCCCCATGACTCAACAGCTCATGAGGGGGGAGGTGTGATTGGGGGAACCAGGAGAATGCTTTCTGATGAAAGAGGGCTTAGGATGATCTAGAGCTGGGTAGGCCTGCTGCTCCTCCTCCTGAGGGGGTGGTTTGTCCTGGCTTTGCAGACACAGAAGCTTGGGTTGCAGTAGTGGCTCTTAGGGCTGGTGGCTTTGGTAAAGTTCTGCCTTGCAAGCAGAGGGACTTGAATTCAACCCTCAGAACCTGTGTGTGTGTGTGTGTGTGTGTGTGTGTGTTTTCAAAAAAGAGACAGCTAGGTGTGGTGGCGCACATTTGCAATTCCTGGGACAGGAGGATTCCTGGGGCTCACTGGACATCAGCCTAGTCTACTTGATGAGTTCTAAGAGTTGGGGTCTCAAAACAAAGGTAGACTAGGGGTAGAGAGGTGGCTCGGAGGCCAGGGGCGCTGCTGCTCTTGCAGAGGACCTGCGGTCAGCCAGCACCCAGACCGTGGCTAACGACTGCTGTGACCCCAGTTCACGGGACCTGATGCCTCTTCTGACCCAGCCAGGCTGCTGTGCACGCACACGCATTACATATATTTAAGTGGATGGTGCCTGAGGAGTGACGGCTGAGGTTGTCCTCTGACTTGCACCCTCATGTATGGGCACACACATGCACACACATGCACACGCACACGTGCACCGACACAAGTGAATGAATAAGTAAATAAATAAAATAGCTCTGGCAACACGTGCTATGTGACCCCAGGCAAATCTGTTCACCTCTATGAGCTTTATCTAGATGCTGTTTTACGGGGCAGTCCAGGCCCACTCTCTGTACCAGGGGAGCCTACCATCTGATTTCTGCTATGTATACAGACAGCTCCTTGAGTGCTCCATGCTAAGTCTGCAGTCCCCTGAATTTAGACTCTGAACTAGAGGGAAGCCCTTGAAGTTGAAGGGCATCAGCCCTCCCCTTTCTAACCCGGGCTGGCTCACTCTAAAGGGAAAAAACAACCTCGTGGGCAGAGCTGCCCCGCCTCGATCCTTTCTTTGTTTTCAGGCTTCTGGGGAAACCCTGTGTCCCACAGTACTTTCCTTCCTGGCTCCCCCACCCTCCTTCCAGAAATCTCCCAACTGCTGCCAAGCTTCGACACAAAGAGAGAGATTAGAGCTGTAGTCACCTGGGGTACAACACCCCCCACCCCACCATGGGCACATGACTCCTGGGGACACAGGAATAAGTGAGACCCAGGACAGATACTCTGAGCACCCAGTGGTCGCCCATGTAAGGTTGCTTTTGGCATGGAGGCTCCTGGCCAGGCTGGGAGTGGCTCAGCTGGTAGAGTTTAGAGTTAACTGAGTGTGGTGTAGCCTCCTGGGATTCAGGAGGTGGAGGCAGGAGGATCAGAAGTTCAAGACCTCGGTCAGAGGGAGGAAAACGGGGCGAAGGCACCTAGAAAGGGAGAGTCTGGCATCCGGTGAGCATCGAGAGGGCCTTCTCTCCTTGGCAGTTGGAGACAGAGAGTCTGGCATCTGGCGGGCATGGGGAGGCAGTTTTCTCCTTGGCAGGAGTCAACCCCACTCTCCTGGGGCCTGGGGAGGGGAACCAGGACAGCGCGTCACCTCCATCTGTCCTGAATTCCAAGGCTCAGCACACGGGGCCTGCCTACACTTGAGATGGGAGTCCCAAGGTGTGAAGTTAGGGTGGGAGCCAGGCTGGGTCTGGGTGTGAGCACACCAGGCCCACCTGCACCAGAGGCGGGAGTAGGGGTGGGGGGTGAGAGTGGGAACCAGGCTGTGGCTGGGGGTGAGCTCAGCAGAAGGGTGCCTGCAGGGATCTCCTCAGCTGGGCTCCATCCCCAGAACCATGCAGCGAGAAACTTAGTGAGAGAGCCAAGTGCCAGAGGGAGAAAACCTCGGGGGAATTAGATTCCAATTGCGGACGCCCGAATGGAGACACACAGGAAATGAAAGTCCTGTCTAGTCAGTCTTCTCTACCCAAACTCAAGGCGACCCCAGTGCGCAAACCCACACTGTCCACCTTACATCCCAGGAAGGGCTGCAGGGACAGACAGTCCAGGGCACAGACTGACTCATCCTGAGTCAGGGCCCACACCTCACAGCCAGCCCTTGTACCCTCTCTGCCTGGCCAACAAGCCACCTCCTCAGTCTGCTGTATGCAGAGAATCAAGATCCAGGAGCCGCCCCTTCCCCAGCGACTCCCTCAGCCCCTCACCCCCGCTCAGGCCTAGTTCCTTCTCCCAAGGCTCCCAGGATGATGCCTGGCCCTGGCCCCATGACTACCCCCTCCCCACGGTTTCCCTTCTCCTCCCGTCCCATGCCTTTCCCTACTCCCCCTCTTCCTCTTCCGTTGCTCTTGGCTATCTTCCTGTCCTTCTAATGCACCAGGTGAAGTGACAGTCCAGGCAGGAATGGAGACATTCTAAAGAGACACTCTCTTTGGTTAAGTATTGAAACAAGGGACCCCAAGAAATTGGGATTTCCCCAGGAGTCTAATGGTGGGAGAAGGAAAAGGTTGACACCTGGTGCCAGTCACAGGGGACTGTCTCCCGGGAAGCGATTTCACACAGTTCTGATAATGAGTCAGCCTTTATCTAGGAGACAATGGAACCCAGGTCACCAATGGGCACAGTGACCAGGGCTGTGCATATTCCTGGCTATTTAAACCTGAGCCTCATTCAGGCCTGGGGTGTGGGAGGTTGGGAGGTAGGACGGTGGGAAGGGAATCCCTGGGCCACGTTGAATAAATCTTCCTCTGCTTTTCATTATTTCTTGTCTCTTTAATAGACCTGTTGGAGACCAGGGCTGCCAGGCTTCTGCTCTGACCCCAATACTCCAGTAACACAGGGCTCTTCCAGAGGCCTCTCCGACACTGGTTCATCAGGTTCCTGCCACCCCCGCACTGCTTGCTCCAAGAAGACTAACTGCTGTCTTCCTGTGCCTGACCCGAGCAAAAAAGGGATGCTGTCCCCAGTGTCTACCTTGTGCCAGCTGAGGCACACCCGTGGCGCGGCATGGTGGGAGCACTGGTCTACAAATGAAGGGGCAAAGACTGCAGAGTTCAGAAGCTTTGATGCAAGCGGCCCTCCGGGTAGAGTAAAGCAGGCGGCTGGAGGTTTCCTGGGAGAGTGAGGATAAAGCCCACTAAATTGGGCCTGAGAAGTAAAGAGGACTTGGTGGAGGTGGGAGGGAGGGTGAAGGGAGCAGCAGGGGATGAAGGTGGGAGGATGGGTTCCGAGACGCGCAGGCCCAAGGCAGGGAGCCCACAGCTACTCCTCCTCACAGTGGCTGGCCTCAATGGGCTGTCTGGAGCAGAGCAAAGGGGAGATTTCAAAATCTCCACCAACAGCAGAAATCCTGGAACAACAGGAAAAGCCTTCCCGCCCCCCCTTCCCTCTGCCCCCACCCCCCAACACACATAACAGGAAGCTTCGGGAAGGCTCCGGGAGCAAATCCCTGCAGACTTCCTCTGCAGACTGAGGTCCTGTGACCTTGGGTCACTGTCTTCTCTCTGGGTTTAGTGTTCCCTTGCATGGCTCCCTGCTGCTTTCACTCTCCGAGCCGGTCAGGCACTCCCTCAGTGGTGTGTGTGGGTGTCTCAGTGCCCTTGCCTCGGCTAACCAAAGGCCGGGCTCGTCTCTCCCCTTGTCATAGCTACATTACAAGATGATGTGCACGTGTATGGAGGTCAGATGACAGCCTTGGCTGCCGTCATTCACCTTTTAGTGTGTGTGTGTGTGTGTGTGTGTGTGTGTGTGTGTGTGTGTGTGAGAGAGAGAGAGAGAGAGAGAGAGAGACAGACAGACAGACAGTGTTAGCCTCTGCCTGTCCCCACCTCCCAGCACTGGGACTATAAGCATCTGCCACCGTTCCTCGGTGTTTTGTGTGTGTGCATAGATGTGGGGGATCAAATTCAGTCTTCGTGCTCACAAGGCAAGCACTTCACACAGTGAACTGACTCCCCGGCCCCTCTGCCTTAGTTTCTGCTGCCTTGATTCTTCCAACTTAGCTCCACATAAACCCACAGAAGACATTTCATATTCAAATCATAATGGTCCCTGAGACCCTCTGTCCGCCGAGGAGTCCAGGCGGACAGAAAGTCCAGAAAGCTCATCTTGCCTCTGGTCCCCAAGGCTCTGACCTATGGGTGGCACATCAGCCCTCCCTTAGGGCTGACTCCATGCTCACCATGAATGTTGCTGCTCAAGGAGAGGCCCATTGAGAGTGTGGAGGAGACAGAGCTGCCGAGACAGCCTCTTTCCCCGAGACGAACTTCCCGTGAACTTGGGAAGACAGAGGCTCCAGCTAGTAATCCTGGCACCCAACCTCCATCCTCCATCTTGTAAACCATTGAAGACCTGGCTAAACCACCCTCCCCCGGCCCAGATTTCCCCAAAAGGACACATTAACTGCATTTTGGATTCTACAGCCCCAGTTGTTGAACCTGAGCTCCAGGGTATTCCATAAGGGCTTCGATGAGAAAGTAGCTCTGGGATCTGTGCCCCGGAACTGAGTTGGCAAATGTCCACACTCAGGGTGGCCTGAAGGAAAGACACTTGGCCAGTCACCAGACAGGGTGACTGCTAATGACCACATGCGTTCTGGGTCATCAGCCCTGTGTGGTCACCTGGGCAGGGGCGCAGCCTGTCAGGGTCCCGAAGTCTCTCTTGCTCTGGGAGGGCCTGACCAAGCCCTAATTGCCTGAGGTGGTCACAGCCGCCTGTTGCCCCTCTTGTTCCCTCCCTCTCTGTCTCTCCTTCATCTTCCCTACGGAAGCATGCCTATGATGGACTTTCTAGATTTGGCTGTGTTGGGAAGGCCCGCTCTAAATGTGGGCGGCATTCCCGCGGGCTGGAGCCCTGGGCAAACCAGAAGTGAGCTGAGCACAGCGATGTGAGCAGCCACTTGAGTTCCTGCACCGCGCCTTCTCCACCATGATGGACTGGACCCTCAGACTGTGAGCCACAAAAGACCTTAAGATGCTGCTGCACGTGCTCTGTCACGGCGACGGGAAAAGCAACTGACACAGAGCTCAATGTGACTTGTCTTCAGTGTGAGAGCTCACACACAAACAGCTCAGAAAATGGAATGCTGGGGCCCAGCCGCGCCACCCCGCATGCCTGAGTCGCAGGGTCCTCAGATGCGCATGCACAGCGACACGCCCCATTTTAGAGCCAGGGCAGTTTCTCCTACACCAGTGATTCTGTTAAATTTTTTTTTTTTTTAATCTTCAGAGATGTGATCAAATGAGGGGTTGGGAAAAAGAGGTCAAATCCAGTTTGGGAACACAGGTTCCTGGGTTTCCCCAGGAAATATTGCAGGAATTGCCCTGGTGGCACCTTCGGTGTGAGTTTTGGGCACAGACTCAAGTAGGCACAGTGACTGGGATGTTTGCCTAAGACCCGCAGTGTCCAACCACAGGCTGAGCAAAGCAGCCACAGGGCGGGGAGGAACAGGCTGCTCTGAGAGAAGTCCATGCTTTAAGTCACGACTCTGTACTGCAAATGGGAGGAAGGCGGCACCCTGGGGGTACCACACAAAGGTAGACCCAGCCAGGGGACAGACTGGCAGGACAAAGGCCATGGGCCATTCAAGAGTGTCAAGAGTGTTCTCCTCACAATGAGGGGGAAGGAGGGTCTAGAATCAGCCAGGCAAGCCCGGCTTGCAGAGTTTGCTCTGGGTGGAGCCAACACCTGCTGCGGTGTTCAGAGTCCAGTGTGAGAATCCATGCGAGGAATTGGTCCCAGCCTGGGCCCCAACCTGGGTTTCTATTATCTTTATGGCATCTCCTCAGCACGCACACACACTCCCGCCCCCCCTGCCCCCGGTTTTGTAGAAGGAAGAGTCTAACTGAGTACATTCAGGCTTCAGGACTAGAAAATGGAACAGAATTGGGCCACCACCAAGGCGGCTGTCTGGAAGGATGGCTTTGGTGCTCTGATCACAGCCAGAAATTAAAAACAATCAGGGTGGGGCCTGGAGGGATGACTCAGTGGGTTAAGAGCATTTACTGTTCTTGCAAAGCACCAGGTTCAGTTCCCAAAGCCCACACAGCGCACAGCCCTGTAACTCTGGTTCCAGGGGATCTAGACCTCTGGATCTGGTGACTTCTTACCTCTGTGGGCCCCAGCACACACACACACACACACACACACACACACACACACACACACACACACACACGGTGCACATACACACCATGTTGTACTGTGGTGGTTTCAATGAAAATGGCCCTCATAAGCGATAATTCTTTCGTTTTTCACTTTAAACTCCGGGTCTTCCTTAGGCAATGATTCTTTACAACAACTGCTAACCATCAGTGTAACAGAACCCTCTATATTTTTCTTCCACAGGCACGCTGGTTAGTGTCGGCGTCCATCCTGCCTCCTGCTCTGCACTGCTGTGGAGAGGCAGCAGGGTGCCAGGATCCCTGAGCCAGGCTCTTGGCCCTCCTAGCCTTCCCTCCCCTGTAACAAGAATGCTTTAGTTCCTGACTTAGTTGCTTTCCTATTGCTATGAGAAAACACCAGAACCAAGGTAACTTATAAAAGAAAACATTTGACTGGGGGCTCACAGTTCCAGTGGGTGAGTCCATGACATCATGGCAGGGAGCCTGGCACCAGGCAGCAGGCCTGGCAGTGCAACAGTAGCTAAGGGCTTACATCTGATCCACAAGCAGGGGGCAGAGAGGGGGCAGGGAGAAACCTCAAAGTCTATCCCTCAGTGAAACACCTTCTCTAACAAGGCCACACCTCCTAATCCTTCTCAAACAGTCCCACCAACTTCAGACCACGCATTCCAACATCTGGGTCTATGGGGGTCATTCCGATTCAAACCACCACATTCCACTCCCTGGCACCCAGAGTCTCATGGCCATGTCCTAATGTAAAATACATTTAGTCCAACTTCAAAAGTCTCCCAAGCCTTTCAGTCTCAAGACTGTTTAAAAATTCAAAGTCTGCTGGGCGGGGTGGCACACGCCTTTAATCCCAACACTCGGGAGGCAGAGACAGTTGGATCTCTGTGAGTTCCAGGCCAGCCTGATCTACAGAGTGAGTTCCAGGACAGCTAGAGTTACAGCAGAGAAACTCTGTCTCGAAGAACCAAAAAGAAAAAAAAAAAATTATAAAAATTCAAAGTCCAAAGTCCCTTTTGAATCTCAAGGCAATCTCTTAATCACAAGCCCCAGTAAAATAAAAAAAAAAGCAAATACGCAAATTTTTATGATAGCTTCTTGCTGAAAGACCACATGTCCCAGCGTCCCTTGCAGATTATGAAAGTCATTTCCACCCCTACAAGAGGCCTCATCCCATTTTCCTCTGTAGGGCCTTTTGGCCATATGAACACATGGGTGACGAAAACGCCCCTTCGTGGTGAATAAAAACAGTCCTGCCAGGGGCAGACTGAGCTTCTCTTTCTTTCCACCTGAAGTGTGTCTACAGCAGCTTTTAATAGTCTAACGGATTCCAACACACGATGACACAGAATATAAGACACAACTCCAGAGGGAAGGAATGAAGCATAGTGAAGAAATACCGAAAAAGCAAGACCAAACCCAGTAGGGCAGGCTCCAATCCTGCAACGCCATGTCTGATGTGGAAGGCTTAGATGGCTCTTGGAGCTTTTCTGACTGAGACACACCTGCCTCTCCTGGGCTGCTTCCACTCCCTGTCTGCAGCTCTCCCTGGCAGACATCCCTCAGCGCTGGCAGCTCCGATCCCTAGGGTCTCCAAGGCGATCCGGGCTTCTCTTTCACAGCTTCCTGTAATGGTCTCTGGGTCTCCATTCAGGGACCTCTGCCACACGATTGGCCTCAGTGGCTTTCCCCAACTTCAGAGACGATTCCACAACCTCTCTCCTCCTATACCCTTCATGACTCAAAGGCCAGAGCCAAGCGTCTGAAGCTGCTTAATTCTGTTGTATGCCTGGTCTGGAACCAGGGACTCTCCTTGAGTGACATTTGCATAAGCTTTGGTTTCTTGATGGTTTCCTTTGTTGATAAGCTCTCCTTTTGCTTTAGGAGCAGAAGATTCTTTATTTCCTCTTTACAAGTCAGAAGCTGAGCTGGGTGGGGTCTTGCCCTGAGACAACATTCTCTTTATTCCATTTCAAATAAGGCCTTTCTTTAAACATCTCATTTGTTCGAGCACAAGACTTGGCTGCAACATTACATTTTCCAGTGCTCCTTTTTTCCTCAAACTGTACATTTTGTATTTCTTTTTGCCCTGTTTCTTCACTTTCATTGTAGACACGTGTAAGAGTGATCACTAATAACCACTGGACAGAGTCAACATTTGGCTGTCTTGAAATCTCCTCTGCCAGTGAAATTAATCCGAAACTCTTCAACCGAGCCTCAGGCAGATTCTTAGGACATAGACAAAAACCATCCACACAATCTTTGCCAAAATACCACAAGAACGGTCTTTAGCCCAGGCGCTAATATTGTTCCCCTCTAAACCCTCTGGAGCTGGCCTCTGTAGTTCTTACTGCTTTTAGCACTGTTGTCTTCTAAGCTCCTAGCAGGACTGCCCAGTAAGCTCCATTGACAGCATTTGTGCTGGCTAGTTTATGTCAACTTGACACGAGCTAGTCACTGGGGAAGAAGAGGAAGCCTCAACTGAATACAGCCATAGTATCAGGCTGTAGCAAGACCGTAGGGCATTTTCTTAATAAGTGGTAGATGGAAGAGGGTCCGAGACATTATGGGTGGTCCTGGGTTCTAAAAGAAAGCAGGCTGAGCAAGCCATGAGGAGCAAGCCAGTGAGCAGCATTCCTCGCATCTGCTCCTGCTCCCGCTTCCTGCCCTGCTTGAGTTCTTGTGTTGACTTCCTGCAGTGATAGATTACAATGCGAAAGTGTTAAGCTAAATAAACCCTTTTCTCCCCAACTTGAGCCTGGCCATGGTGTTTCATCAGAGCAATAGTACCCTAACTAGGACAGCATTCAGTTGCTTTCCTAGTCCAGAGTCCCAAGGTCTTCACATTCCTCCAAAGACCACCATGGTCAGGCCTGTCTCAGCGTTACCTTAATCCCGGCACCAACTCCTGTCTTAGTTTTCTGTTGCTATGACAAAGCACCACAGCCAAGGCAACTTAGAAAAGAAAGGTTTTATTTGGGGCTTGCTCACAGTTCAGAGGGAGAGTCCCTGACCATCACGGTGGGGAGTACGGCAGCAGGCAGGCAGAGGCTGGGAGCTGTTATCGGATCCACAAGTAGGGGGAGGGGTGGGGGAGAGCATGAGTGAGCTAATCAGGAATGGTGTGGCCTTTTGAAACCTTACAGTCCACCTCGTGACACCTCTCCTACAATAAGATCGCACCTCCTGATCCTTCCCAAATAGTTCCACCAAGAATTCCAATATGTGAGCCTGTAGGGGCCATTCTCATCCAAACCACCACAGCTACTCTCCTCATTGATGTGACCGAGTACCCGACAGGGAGCAGCTCGTGAGGGGGGCAGTATGTGACCTCAGAGTGTGAGGTGCTATAGTGCGTCATGGCAGAGACGAAGGAATCCATTTGCTTGCAGACCAAGAAGCAGAGGCCCACCCCAAGGCACCCACTTCCTCCCAGCATGCCCCACCTCTCAAGGTTCCGTAACTCCCCAGAGCAGCACTGTCCTGACACCAACTTTTCAAATCATGGATCTTGGGCGGCATTTCACACTCTAACATACACGCAGACCCCGCAGTCGCACTGTGGTCAACCCACTGATAATGCAGGGTGCTCTGCCGCCCCTCTGGGTAACTGCCCAGCTCAGCACACAGCGAGGAGCTCTGGGAGGAGCCTCGGCAGCACCTCACCACACCCGCAGCCCAGGTCTTACAACTTCCCTGCTTTTGATCCCATTTTCACAAAAGACTTTTATAGGATCCCTGGTGTATAAAACAAAGCTAACGTTCACTGGTAAGAAATAATACATTTATTTTAAAACAATTATTTGGCAACGTAGATCTGCTGTTAAGGATGCAAGCACACTTACATGCCAGTGATCTGTAAAGCTTATCTCTACACGAAGGTTAGGTGCTGGGTAACGCAGGACGCAGAGTGTCAGAGTCGACAGCTCCTCTGGCTTTGTAACTGTGAGTGCCGAGAACTGGGCAAAATGCAGAGGCACGTGCAGGCCACTTCAGAAACAGAAGCTGTCCTCTCCCCAAGCGGACTCGGAGTGATGTTTTCTGAAACTCAAGTCAACAGCACAAACAGCAGTTTTAAAAGTCAAACGTTGTCACACGTGTAGTTTAGCTGCCTAACTGCTGCCGAGGACGGACAATGGGGAAATCAGTGCTTTCCATACATAAGCACTGTGTCTCAGAGCAGAAAACTCTTGTGTGCAGAATGGCAAAACGCTGCAGTTCAGAACACACAACAATCTCAAACCTGAGTCCAGGGTTTTAGGCAACACAGGATGACACTGTGTGGCCTGGTGCATGTGTAGTGGGAAGCATGTATTGTGTGTTCAGGATGAAGGCTGTGGTGAAGTCACAGGCAGCAACATGAGTGGGGGGGGCACCACCGGACACCTGGGATTCACTGCCTGTTTGGTTTTGAATTCAAAACCCTTTTGCTACTACCAAGTCCTTTTTGCAACTCCCACACTCAGTGATATGAGCACATATGGGGTCAAAAGCCACTGTTTAAAAAGCTGGGCACTTTGGGATGCTGTTGTCACGGTGAGGGACAGAGGCACAGCTCCAGACCATCCCTGCATCGGTGACTCACCCTTGGGGGCCTCCGTTCAGGCAAACTAGCATTCACGGTTTCGCTGGGGAAAAGAACCCCTCAGCGATTAGCTGAAGACTATTGGGACAGTTTAGAGCCAGAGAGATGGCTCAGTGGACCAGCCTTGGATTCCACAGTTGAGAGAACTGAGTCCTGCAAGCTGCACTCCAACCTTCGCACGCCTGTTCTACACCCGCGCCCACACACAGGACCAGAAAAACCGGGGGGCGGCCGAGGACGGGACACTCTGGGATGAAGCGCTAGAGTGGCCCCTGAGGGACGTCCAGGCATGGGCACCTGAGAATTGTTCCCATTTGTGGGATTTCGTCACATTTAGGATGACACACCACCGTGTGCCGATGCAAAACACAGTCCTCACACCTCAAGGGGAAATAGAGGCAGTTGACTCCCGGGCCGAATGAGCGCCCCGGCTCCATGACAGACTCAGGGGGCTCCAAAAGAAGCGATCCAGTGTGGCAGCTCTTGAGGTGGATGCTAATGGCCCCAGAACACACCGTAGAGGATTCTACAGTCACAGGACGCCAGGGCACACACAGGAGAATGCAACGAGTGAATTTCAAGGAGAGAGGAAAAATAGCCCACGATCATTTGGCTCTGGTCTGCTTTTGACTATTATCGAGTTTAGTCTTTTGGCCTTGTGGACTCCTTAACGGGTGTGGCTCTCCTTCTCGGGGAAATCCCATTTGTGTCACATGTTGCCCAGGCTGGGTCATGTGATAATGGCCTCTAAGGGAAGCAGGCCCATCTTTGGTGTACGAGAACAATGTACAGACTTATCCAGGAGACAGAGAGCCAAGATATGCAGTCTGGACTGGGATCTGCAGGGAGGGAACAGAACTGCCCAAAATAGCTCCAAGCCAGCGCTCACAGCTCTGTGTAGATCTGCACCTAAAGTATCTGGAAACACCTCAAGAGAATTCTGTCACTTCGACTTAAAGTTGGCTCGATGGGGCTGGCTGCACCTCTGTACCCCGGCTGCACACACACAGCCCTGGGTTCCACCTCCTGGTCTGTATAAACCGAGTGGGATGGAGTGCAGTACTCCTGAGCCCAGAGGCAGGAGATCAGAAATCCAAGGTCCTTCTAGGCTGCATAGCTCTAAGCCAGCCCAGGAGGCATGGGAACCTGTTGGCTTCAGTTGGTAGGTACCTAGGTAACAGTCAGAGCAAACAGGCCTGTCCCCCCTCCACCGTCTGCTGCGAGACGCCAAGGTGCCAAACAGAAAATGAGTGAGCTGTCATGTTGATGCTATGACAACAGGAGAAGCAAATGGACAGTCGTCTCTTCTCTTTTGGGCCAAATGGAACAGCACAGTCAATGCCGGTGGTGGATTTCTGTGGGTGACAAAGCTAGAAACCTTCTTTCTTCACGCACACTGCACTTCCCAGTGATTTCCAATTAGTGAGCATGTAAGAAGGGGGAGAAACACCTGGAGAACTGTCTCACTGGTGAAGGACTCACTACGGAAGCCTGACGACCTGAGCCCGGGGCCTCAGAGCCCACGGACGGCTGGACAGGAGCATGCGCTCCCACAGTGAGACGAGGTAGAGGGCTGCCCAGCCTGGTGTATCTGCAGCCAGCGCGGTCCTGGCCTCACACGAGGCGCAAGGTGAGGACAGACACCCCAGGAGGCGTTCCTCTGAACTCCGCACTCATGCTGTGGCACATGTGCACTGGCACTCACGCTTCATGCAAGGAGGTGACAACTTTAGGTGGCATGGTCAAGGAGGGCTTCTTGGAGGAGGCAACATACACCAGAACTGGGAAGGGGCCAACACAGGAGAGGCCCTGGGAGGAGCTCTATGCGGAACCTATGTCTAGGACAGGGCGGGGTCACAGGGCAGATGCTTGGACTGTGTTTGTCTAGTTAATACACAAGCTAAGGAATGAATGCACACAGGAAAAGCTGCTAGGGCCCGAGACTTCAAAGGTCCCGAGGAGTCTGTGCCTGGGGACAGTGCTGAAAACACACCAGCAAAGAGCTGCAGAAAGCCCACACACCGCCTTGGGTTGAGCAGAGTCTTTCAAGTCAGCTTCAGGTGACATCATACTTGAAAGGCTGCGCCCTAGCAGGCACCGGGTCTGACCCAGACCTGCAGCTTTCCACTTGTGTGTGGCCACACTCTGCTGCAGTCCAGGGGAGGACAGACACCTCGTCCCCACTAGTGTTTTCCCACGCAGGCTGGCGTGGGCAAGAGGGTGAAAGGTGACAAGGTCACGGCAGCAGCACTGGCCGTGGAAGCCCTAGGTCAGTGGTTCCTGTCCTTGGCAGAGGGTACATCTAACTTGCTGCGGAGGCCAGTGACAACAGCCACCACTGCTGAGAACCTGACATCAGGTTTTCACACGGTTTCCCTTGTCCTCACTCCGGGGAGGCCATTTCTCTGGCACAGCTAGGGCAGGGGGAGGCCCGGTTGCTGGCCACAGCATGGGGACTCTTCTACCTCCACAGTGTGTGGAGGGGGTGCTGGGAGCTGGACCCTGGTGTTGTAGGCAGAGGTGGGGATGTGTTCTATACAGGGGAAGGGGCTGACAGAACGCACCAGGTGGACCACGGCTTCTCTGTGACAAAGCAGAGACAACTAAACCATATGAGTCTGCAAAAGGAACTTCCCAGGTTTGCAGTATTAACCCAGAGCATGTTCAGCAAGGCCCAGAGGCCTTGGAAGGATCCAGACTTGAGCCCAGGGCTGGAAGCATGTCCAGGTGTTGCTGGGAAAGAGAGCTTAGAGCTTCAAGTGCTTGCCACACAAGCATGAGGACCTCAGGGCAAATCCCAAGCACCATGGAAGATGCTGGGCATGGCTTCCTAGGTCTGTAACTCCAGGTCTGAGGCCAGGGGTCAGGCAGATAGGAATGCCAGGGATCGTTGACCAACCTACCTCCAGGTTAAGAGAGAGATTCTGTTTCAAGGGAGTAAGATTGAGAGCGACAGGACGCCTGACATATTCTTTGTCCTCTGCACACAAACACTCTCCAACACATGGTGTTAGCAGGTGACCAGGTGAGTTCAGGAGGAGGGCACTGAGGTGGGCCACATCTCAGGGCCTCCCCACCCTTCAGGATACACTAGTCCCTGACCTGGGGCTCAAAGCCATGATCCCCAAAGCCATGCACCTCAGGCTTGAGACAGGTCCCTCAAAAGAAGAGGGGCCTCAGAAAAGGCAGGTCCACATTGGTGGCCTGGAGCACTGCACCCAGTACATCCCTGGAAACGAGCAATTTTAAGCCTCAGTCTCCGGGCTAGCCTCAGGGTGGTTGGCTGGGGAGATGGCTCAGCAGACAAAGTGCTTGCTCTGAAAATATGAGGACCAGAGTTTCTATTCACAGAACCCACATTAAGCTGGGCATGCTTGCCAGTTCCCTACAATCCTGTCCTTGGGAAGCAGAGACCAGGGATCCCCTAGGGAAACTGGCTAGCCAGACTAGCTAGAATCAGGGGGATCCAGGTTCAGGAAGAGAACCCTGCCTCCATAAGTACAGAGGGCCATCAAGGTTGACACCTGGTATGAATTCACCTACACACATGTGCTCTCACCCACATGCACACCACATACTCAGAAAAATCTGTTCTCTATGGTGGCATCCCTTTTGAAACATAGGAGTAACAAAAAGACCAATAAACAAAACAGACTACCACACACACACACACCAGGCCATCTCTCCTATGGGCTTGAGAGAAACAAGGGCGCTTGAAGACATGTCTGTCTGTCCAGGGTTGAACCTGGGCACTGGTGGCAGCTACAAGACTGGGGGGAGCTCTGCTGTCTGGCAGTGGTCTCCTCCAGCAATCCATATGCAACTCCTTGATGCCTGCTAGGCGGGAGGAACGCAAGAAGGACTAGCAACCAGGGCTCTGCTGAGCAGGGGCCAGTGGAGAAGGGAGGGAAGACTCCTCTAGTTCTGTCCAGCAGGTCAGAGAAAATGGGGCTGCAAACCACAGACCCACCACAGCTTATCAGAGAGAAAGAGGGGTGGATTTGCTTCCTTCCTCAGCCGATGGGTGACAGGGCCTGGCCTACAACCTAAATTTCTTAACCCTGGACCTTTTGCAGTTTAAAAAAATCAGACCGAGGCAGGGCCAAATAAATGAACACATGACTCAAGGTTGGGAATCCTGAATTCAATCCAAGTTCTAATTCTGCCACTAACCAAGCCTTCTCCGGGTCCAGTTTCGTCACCTGCTTCCCCCACAGCCCCGGAGCTGCTTCTGGCCTGGTGGGGGTCTAACACCCTCCCGGCTCTCCGCCCTCCACCCTTGAGGTGACACAGTCCAGAGGACCGCTAACCCCCTGGGCGCTTCGCACGACCTCTGGGAGGAAGCCTGAGAATGGCTGGCTAGTCGCTCTGCCAAGGTGAAGTTCTGCCCCGGACACAACCCTGACCGGTACACCGCCTGCACACCCGACCTCCGCGCGGGGCCCAGGGTCAGAGCCACTGCTCTCCGCGCGCACGCCCGACCGTGCCGGCCAGTCGCAGTTACCCGCACGCTCCCAGACTGCCACGGCCGCCAGCCACCGGCCTCTGCGCGTGCACACCAGGCTCCCGCACCCCGCGGCTCTCCGCGGAGCCGGGCCCGCTCGGCCGTCCGCCTCCCTCGGCTCCCCGGCCCCGCCCCCGGCCCCGCCCCGGGGCTCGGCCCCGCCCCCGGCCCCGCCCCCGGCCCCGGCCCCGCCCCCGAGCCTGCCGGGAGGATGTGAGCTCATCCCTCCTCCGTGTTCCGGCGTCTTCCAGGAAGCGTCCTCCGGAGGTCTCCGCCTGCTCTCAGCCAGCGGCCCGAGGGCTGCGGAGTGCGCGCCGCGCCGGGTCCCACCGGACACCGCACGCGGCGAGGCGCAGGCCTCGTGGGTGCGGAATGAAGGCCGGCGACGTGGGCGCCCACCCAAGCCTGGGCTGCGGGGCCCAGGCGGCACCTCCGGCGTAGGCACCGCACCGGTTCCCGGCCAGTGCACCCTGTGCCCTCGGCTCGCTTCCGGCCGGGCCACGTGATTGCGCGCACGTGTTCCGGCCTCTGGGATCAGCGGTCCTGAGCCTCCTCGGAGCAGCGGGCGGATGTCGGTCTAGAGGCAGAGCAGCCTTCGCCATGAACCCCAGGGGCCTGTTCCAGGACTTCAACCCCAGTAAGTTCCTCATCTATGCCTGCTTGCTGCTCTTCTCCGTGCTGCTGCCTCTGCGCCTGGACGGCATCATCCAGTGGAGCTACTGGGCGGTCTTTGCTCCCATATGGCTGTGGAAGCTCCTGGTCATCGTGGGCGCCTCGGTGGGTGCGGGTGTGTGGGCCCGCAACCCTCGCTACCGTACGGAGGGGGAAGCCTGCGTGGAGTTCAAAGCCATGCTGATCGCCGTGGGCATCCACCTGCTGCTGCTCATGTTCGAGATTCTAGTCTGCGACAGGGTGGAGAGGGGCACCCACTTCTGGCTGCTGGTCTTCATGCCTCTCTTCTTCGTTTCCCCCGTGTCCGTGGCTGCCTGTGTCTGGGGCTTCCGACACGACCGGTCTTTGGAGCTGGAGATCCTGTGCTCCGTCAACATCCTGCAGTTCATCTTCATCGCCCTGCGGCTGGACAGGATTATCCACTGGCCATGGCTGGTGGTGTTCGTGCCCCTGTGGATCCTCATGTCGTTCCTCTGCCTGGTGGTTCTCTATTACATTGTGTGGTCCCTCCTGTTCCTGAGGTCCCTGGATGTGGTTGCTGAGCAACGAAGAACACACGTGACCATGGCCATCAGCTGGATCACGATTGTCGTACCCCTGCTCACCTTTGAGGTCCTGCTCGTTCACAGACTGGATGACCACAATGCGTTCTCTTACGTTTCCATATTCGTCCCCCTTTGGCTGTCGTTACTGACTTTGATGGCAACTACGTTTAGGCGGAAAGGGGGCAATCATTGGTGGTTTGGTATTCGCAGGGATTTCTGTCAGTTTCTGCTTGAGGTTTTCCCGTTTTTAAGAGAATATGGGAATATCTCTTACGATCTCCATCACGAAGACAGTGAAGATGCCGATGACTCGTCGGTTTCAGAAGCTCCAAAAATTGCTCCAATGTTCGGAAAGAAGGCCAGGGTAGTTATAACACAGAGTCCCGGAAAATACATTCCTCCACCTCCCAAGCTGAATATTGATATGCCAGACTAAAGTCACAGGCTGGGCCTTTAAATGAACTAGAAACCTCACACCCATGAATCCACTTTGGTTTTTCTTTTTCCTGTGTTCATCCAGCCCTGGAATTGGAAACAGGCCCTCCTCATATTATACCCTGTGTGAGATCGAAGCCTCTTGCAGTGGTCATTGTGTACCATAGACAGACGAAGGAGGCTGTATTATTCTCCGTGTGTGTGCACATAATGTGTGAGAGAACTTGCTTTCCAGGTTGGTGTCTTAAGAGCTAGCCAAAGGCGGTAAATATAGTTGTTTCTAGGCTTTCAAAAGGCCTGAAAAGTACATAGCTGTTTGTTTTTAAGTGCTACAATGCCTACCAAAAGTATTGTTTAAAAAGTATTTTTATACACTGCTAGTCTGAAATTGTTATTTTAGATTGTGCCCGTTGTAACATAATGGCAAATGTACCAAATTCTCTCCCACCGCTGTTCCACAAGCCTCAGAGTTGGTATTTCTAGTTCCTACTGTTCAAATAGTTGTTTTCTTTGGGCTTTGCTGATACAGGTATCTGGTATTGTTAGAGATGAATTTTCTAATGGAGTGAATCTGCATATACTAGTATTTATATGAATGTTTTAGCAGTGTTACCTGTGTTGAATTGTAGTTCTTGGCAGTACTGACGTATTGTGTAAAAGTATTTTTTTAAGTTTCTGTGTGAAGATACATGTTTATTGCAACTATCCTTAAAGACGGTGTAAGATGCTAACATGACCCTGATGTGGGGTCCTGCCGATGTCCTCGGGGTGAAAGTCTGCTGTCGGAGCAGTCACATCTACAGAATTTTAAGGTTTGTCATAGTGCCCCAAAGGGAGGGGACACTACCCTGAGAAAAATGAGCATGTCCCGTGTGATGCCAGACCGTAAACTGACACTGTCGTTCACCTCCTTGGATTTTTGCTCACAGGTGGTATCATCTCTTGAGAACCAACCATTAGGTCATTCCTAAGGTCTGTCATGACATTACTGTCACACAGTATTACTGTCAAGATGCTGAGGGAGAGGCCGGGGGGGGGGGGGGGTGGTCCTCACTGTAAGGTCCAGACTCTTTGGTCCATCAGTAACAAAGATGTTGAGGGTATTTTCAAAGATGAGTTCAGTTGTTTCTTCAGGTATTGGAGTCACACCAAGAAATCAAAATCAGAGGACAAAAGCCAGACCTTCTAAGAATAAGGTTCCGACTGGGATATCACTGAGGAGAAGGGGGGGGGTCTTTTTATTGGCAGCTAAGAATTGCCACATCAGCCGACGTGTACATAACTGCCCCCTTTGCTCTGGCCATGGGACAGGTCTGCTTGTCCCATTTGAAGAAAAAGATAATCCTAGTACTGGGGAGACAGCTCAGTAAAGTGTGCGCCGTGAAGCATAACCTTTGCTCGCATCCTCAGCATCCATGCGAGAGCAGTATGTGTGACCCCAGCACGGGGGCAGCAGAGACAGGCGGAGCCTTAGGCTTTTTGGCTAGCCATTCTAACTAAAACAGGTTCTGGGAGACCCTGTCTCACGTGGAGAGTGCCCATGAGTTGGCCCAGTAGGCAAAGGTACCTGCCAGGGTCCCTGATGACCAAAGTTTGGTCTCTGGGACCCGAGCGATGAAAAGAGAGCTAACTCTCTCAGGTCGTCCTCTGGCTGTCACACACGCCACGGCTTGTGTGTGCACACACAAAACAAATGTCAGAATAAAGTGGAGGGATGGGAAGATGGCTCAGTGGTTAGGAGACTGGCTGTTCATCCAGAGGACCTGTGGGTTCCCAGCACTCAAGATGGTGGCTTAAAGCTGTAACTCCAGTTTGAGGGCGTCCGATGCCCTCTTTTGGCCTGTGCAGGCAGCAGGTACACAAGTGATGCACAGGCATGCGTGTAGGAATACACAAGGAAATAAGATAATTTTTTAAAGGAAGACACCTGATACCTCTGGTTTACACAAATGCACAAACCAGATTAATTCTCTATTTTAGCATCACTCAAAACCACGTCAAAATAACATGTGTACATGCTAGCTGTCGTGAAAAGCTACATGGGATCTGAGCCCCGGAACAAGTTGATTTGCATCACCTGGCAGAACGTTAGAGGCAGTGCTGAGCGTCCGTGGGTTGAATGCTTCCTACACAGAATCATCCATTCTCCCCTTTCTCAACAAAGCCTTGGCTCCTGTGACACTCATGAGCTGCCTTTCGTAGCAGGTGCCTGCGTGAGGGAGGAAGCTGAGCATCGAGATAGAAAAAGCATGGAAGAATGCTGCTGGCTTGTGGGTGAACTACACCCCGGCTTCAGCATCCAGCATTCCTTCCAGCCTACCTCTGATCCACCCTCAAAGTTCTGAAGCAGCAGCTTGTGCCCTAGTAAGACACAAAGGTGGGGGCTGGAGAGATGGCTCAGTGGTGAGGAGCACTGGCTGCTCTTCCGGAGAACCCTGGTCAGTTCCCAGCACTCATGTGGTGGCTTACAACCATCTGTAACTTCAGTTCTAGGGGATCCAGCTCCCTCTAATGGGCTCATACAGGCACTTATGTGGCACACAGACATATTTCCAGGCAAAAATACCCATGCACAATAATTGTAAAAATTGAAAATACTTAGGGATGGAAGGAGAGCAGGTGTTTCTGAAGGAACTGAAGGGTTGGTTAAGAGGGTTCGTGGTACTCGGTACAGACCCTCATCCACAGCCTGTTAGTGTTGGAGAGCACCGGCAGAAGCCTGGCACTTCCATCCCACCCAAATGGGCTGTCCAGCCAGCCGTCTGTCACTGGAGGACTGTGATCAGCTGTTGGACCCAGCACAGTAACTCCACACTTGTGTATTGTCAGCTTTGTCGTGATGGCTTCTGGGAAGTGATGTCTCAGTTTCTGTTCAACAACTTCCAAGATCTCAGTGGCTCAGTGTGTGGCTGTGTAAGCAAGAGGACCCACATTTGGCCCTCAGGGGGGCAAAGACAAGGATCCCCTGGGCTTGCAAGCCAGCCTAACCAAATTGTGTAGCTTATGCCAGTGAGAGACTGTCTTAAAACATTTTAAGGACCAAAGATGACTTAGCAGGAAGAAGTGTTCACTGCACAAGCCTGACCAGCTGCCTTGGATCCCCCGATCCCACGGTGGAAGGAGAGAGCACTCTCCTGAGAACTCGCTGCCTCTCACAAGAGTGCCATAGGAAGCATACACACGTGCACTCACACAAACAGTAGTCCTTTGTTGCACACATCATGGCAATGACTTGTAACTACGAACTCCTCCCTGCAGCTCAAGGTTGGCTATGGGCTACACTCAAGGCTGGGGTCTGATCCAGGTTCCTGGTGTGTCCTATTCAGGAGGCCAGGTTGAAGGAACAGAAATCTGGGCTTTGCCATTTTTGTCAGAAACGAGGAGGCCAGAGCCTGTAAGTACAAACAGTTCCTGGTCACAAGAGACAGATGTTCAGTCCACTTAATTCCAGTGTCCAGAGCACATGGGCAAGCCTGTCAAGTGAAGTAGTATGTGTCCAATGGACAGTAACACAATCTGCAGGTAACTGCAGTCCATGAATGGATAGTGTTGCAGGGTAGCGCTAAAGAAATCAGAATCTAGATCATGCATGACGATCTTCTCTTGCAAATGTCTTGTAGTTTTTAGACGTTATCACTGTTGGAAGGGATCTGTTGGGGATCTGACATGAGATGGGAAGACCCTGTCTGTGTTCAGATCTTTTGTGAACAGTGGAGAGACCCCAGCAGCCCCATGTAGCATTATGAAAGTGCCAATCTCATCCCTCCTCAGGTTTAAGTTTAAGGCCAGCCTGGAATGAGATCTTGTCTCAGAAACAAAAAGCAACAAAACAAAACAATAAACAACGTTTAAGAAGGGCCAGGCTGGTGCCATGGTAATGCACTTGTCCTTAAGGAGGATCCAGGATCAGTCCCCCGAAGCCATGTGGAAATGTGGAGCACAGTGGTGTATCCTTGTGATTCCAGCTGTGGGGAAGGAGTTGGGGTTCCTGGAGCTTGCTGGCTAACAGCATGGCCTAGTTGGCAAGCTCCGAAGCAGTTTGAGACCCTTTCTCAAAGGAGATAAACCATGTTCTTGAGGATGGCAGAGTGTGTCCTCCACCTCCAGTGCATACACATGTACAAGAACTTCATGCACACACACGTTAAACAATAGTGCTAGCGTCCAAGGGTTTCCCTAGAGAGTCATTTTAGAGGGGTCAGGATGATACAGGGAGTCCAGCCAGGTAGGAGATGCTGGGAAATGTGGAAGCCAGGGAGAACAGTGGCTGGACAGCAGCCACCACCTCACCATCTCCAGGGCTCAGGAAGCTGGTGGGATACATCTCACAGGCTGGGATATAGCTCACAAGTAGCAGGCAGCAGGGAGTACATGCTGGGACCCTAGAAACCCAGTCAAGGGCTCAGTAAGTCAGGCAACCACGTGGGGAGGAGACTGCAGCTGGAATAACTGCCAACATGACACTGCCACCGACAGGGACTGCTGGTGTTTGTAGTTCCGGGTGGAATCCTCCCGCCACGTGCATGTCCCAGCCGCAGGTCCCCTGCCTGGAGTCCAGCGGCCGCCCTGGGGTTGGGAGGACACAGCATGGTGGGGCTGGCCGTGGGTTTATGGCATCCTGCCTTGTCTTTGGCAGGCCTTGGATGAGTACACAGACACTCAGGATACACTCCAGGGCCGTCTCAATTTTAATGCGAGGTACAGGGTACATATATAGGGGCACAAACAGGAGGAATCGGTGACCTCGAGAATGCCCATTGGTTAGGACATCCTATGTTGGGAGTGGCCTCGCCTGTGTATCCCAGCCCGCAGGGCAAACAAGCATGTTTGCTTTAGTGAAGGTTCATATCTGATAATTTAGCTGGTTGTAGGCCAGGTCTAAGGTGTGGAGCAAAGAACACCTACTGACTTCATCACCTTGGATGACGCGGGGTTCAAGTCAGCTTCAACACACCGTTAGCCCTTGGACATCCCCACAAGTGTTCCCTCGGCTGCCATAGAAGCCAACTGCTGTTGTGAGCAGTTTCCTCCATCCTGCAGGGAAGCTCCTTAAACACGAAGTGAACAACTCAAATAGCTTCAGGAAGTCCCTGAAACTGACCAGATTCACTAGGCCTCTCCCTGTTTGAGATTAACTGAGGTGAGAAGACTCATCCTAAATGTGGTTGGTACCTTTCCATGGGCTGGTATCTCTACTGAACGAAAAAGAGAAAGCCAGCTGAGTACCTAAATTCATCTGTCTCCTCCCCTGACAGCAGAGGTGTGTGTTTTCAGCCATTTTCTAGTCCAGCCACCTTTCTGCTCCCCTGCCATGATAGGTTTGCATTCTGGACTGTGAGCCAGATCAATCCCTTTCTTCCTGAAGTTGTTATCATCAGGTATTTTGTTGCAGCCACAGGCCAAGTACCCAACACTGTGCCCCAGCCAGCAGCATTCTGCTGGCTTGCCTTCTGATTCCCCTCTCATTACCTCCCTCCCTCTCCCTTGGATTTTAAGACAGGCCCTCACATAGCCCAGGCTGGCCCCGAGTTCACTATGTAGCTGAGGATAACCATGAACTTTTGACCCTTTTGCTTCCACCTCCAGAGTGCTAGGGTTACAGGTGTACCCCGCCAGCTTACGCAGTGCTGGGGACGGCGCCCTCAGTTTTGTGCGTGCCAGGCAAGCTCTCTACAGAGCTGAGCCTCTGTTTTTGCTTTTTTTTTTTTTTTTAATTTTCTTACCACGTCTGGGAGCTTGAGGTGTCCTCTGCCATTGTACTGGTGTCTCTCTTGTATCCCTGTGTCCTTTGCCTCAATCTGGTTGAGCTTAGAAAATACTTTGTCTCTCTCCAGAAGAGCTAATCTCTGGTAGGCAGGCTTTTGTTTTTGTCCCCTCCCATCCCAGACACCACCCCAAAATAAAATAAGATTTGTTAATGAAAACACCAACTAGGTTAGAAATCCCACCCCCAGTCTGGGGGTGTAGCTCGGTTGGCATAGCGCCTGTCTAGCACACCCGAAGCCTTGGCTCCCACCCCTGGCACCGCATGAAACAGGCGTGGGCACACCTGTAACCCTAGCATGGGGGCCAGGGAGACTGGCATTCAAGAACTTCTGCTATTTGGTGAGTTTGAGGTAAACCTGGGCCACCTGAGAGTCTGTCTCAAAATACAACAGAACGAATCATAAACCCTGGTCCAATCCTCCTGGCACCTACCCTTGCTGGCTGTTTGGAAGCACCCCAAAAGTGTGGCAAGGTTTCAGGGTTGAAGAGATGGCTCAGCTGCTAAGAGCACTGGCGGCTCTTCTAGAGAACCTGGGTCCAGTTCTCAGCACCCCATGGCAGCTCACAACTGTCTATAATTCCAGTTCCATGAATCTGATGCCCCTCCAGGCCCCATCAGGCACCAAGAACACATGTGGTGTGAAGACTTATATGCAGGCAAAACACACATAAAATAAAATTTTAATTTTAAAAATGTGGCGATTAGTGTGAGGGTTCATTTGAAGCTATCAGTTTGGCTGGGTCAACACCAGGAGGCTGGGAATCAGTTGTTTTTGGTGTGTCTGTGGTTAGCAATTGCTCCTTAGCTCATAATAAGATACCATCTTGGCTGTGCCCAGGTAGCCATACAATGCAGGGTTAGCCAGGTTTTCTAGTTTCTGGTTTGTTTTTTTCCTTCCCCAAACAGGGTTTCTCTGTGTAGCCCTGGCTGTCCTAGAACTCACTCTGTAGAGCAGGCTGGAGATCCACCTGCCTCTGCCTTCTGAGTGCTGGGATTAAAGGTGTGCATCACCATCTCTAGGCTGTTGTTAACATAACACAAGCTAGAGTTATTTGGGAAGAGAAACTTCAGGTGAGAAAATGCCTCAATAAAATGGTCTGTTTCTTGATTAATGAATGTGGGAGGGCCCAACCCATGTTAGGTGGTGCTGCCCTCCCACAGGCAGGTGAGCCTGAGGTGTATGAAAATCCAGACCAAGGAAGCCAGGGGGAGCAAGTCAGTAAGCAGCACTCCTCCATGACCTCTGCGTCAGGTCCTGCCTCCGGGTTCTGGCCTTGGCTTCCTGTGGGGCTGTCCTAGAACTAAGAGGGGGTTGAAGTGTGCTTTGAACCCTAGAATTCTCACTCTGAAGGTGGAAGGCATTCAGCTGCTCCTCCTTACTTTGACAAGCTACGCTGCCTGCTTTCACAGCACCACCTCTTCAAAGGCACCACCCCCTCAAAGGTATGAGACCTGGCTGCTGTTTACCTGGCACTGTGGCCCTAAGGCCAGGGCTTCCTTCTCTTTACACGACCCTGTAAGGTCTCTGGTCCCTGTGAAACTGTCTACCACAAAAGAGGATCCCCCAGAACTTTTGGCATCAGCCAATGGCAATATGACCACCTAGGTCTAGGTTAGGAGCCTCCCATATGCAAATGTGCTGTCCTAACCAACAGGCCTTCCCTGATGTCCCTGGGTGCCAAGACCCTTCCCCTTTCCCTGTAAATGTGATCACCGTTCCCTCAAAAACCGAGCTGCATCCACTGACAAGTCTCCTGGGAATTCTGTGCTTCCTGCCTCTGATCTAAGACCCGCCTGGGTGTGTAGACCCATGCCCCATGCTTCCCTCCCCAAAGTTTAGATGTCGGCCAACAGCTGAGTGCCATCCTGGGGAGGGGAGCAGACACGAAGAAATCCAACAGCTTCTCGTCATCCTAGATCATACGCTGTCAGGTGTAATAAACTCTTTCCTCCCCAAGCTGCCTTTTGTCAGTGTTTGATCACAGCAATAGAAAAGCAAACGAAGACACGAGTCTACAGTAATGGTAACACGCTGTTAACATGCCTTAGTAATAAAGGGGGAAAATCATCGCCTGAGACTGTTCTTTAGTCCCCTCCGTACCAGCGACCTTGAGGAGCTAGACCATGTAAAAAGGAAAAGGTTAATTAAACTCCATGGGGGTGAAGTTTTGCAATGTACTCATGTATGAAATCCTCAAATAAAAGAAAATATAAGCATAGAAAAAATACTTCAAGGAGGTGGCTACCCAAGAGGTAGGGCTAATGTGAGGACAAAGGCGTTTTGGGGTCACCTGTGCTCTGTGAGGACAAAGGCGTTTTGGGGTCACCTGTGCTCTGTGAGGACAAAGGCGTTTTGGGGTCACCTGTGCTCTGTGAGGACAAAGGCGTTTTGGGGGTCACCTGTGCTCTGTGAGGACAAAGGCGTTTTGGGGTCACCTGTGCTCTGTGAGGACAAAGCCGTTTTGGGGTCACCTGTGCTCTGTAAATAAACACACTGGTCTCACCAAGGTAGACTGGGGAAAACCGTATTTCAGTCTGTTCTTGGTATGAACAGGGTTGCAGAGGGCCGAGGAGACGGCTCCGAGGGTAAATATTGCCTGCCACCAAGCCCGATGCCCTGGTTATGTCTTCTCAGGACCCACGCAGCAGGAGAGAGCCGACTCCAGCAGCTGTCCTCTGACCATCATGTGTGCTGTGAAATGCACTTGTGTGCACCTCAATCCCCTCACATGTGCACATGTGTAACAAAGTTACAGGGCTCAGGGAGATGCAGCAGGCACCGGAGACTGAAGGGCAGAGATGAGAGGTAAGACAAATCAGTGACACCTAGGCCTCTGGGAGGGGACAGTTTTGCTGAGTAGAGGTGGGAATGTGAAATAGGGTTCCTGGGAGAGAGCCACACGTATGTTGAGACATTCAGTAAGGCTGATTGGCTGGATGCAGAGAGCTGGACTGAAACAGGTTGGCAGCCATTCCCTGGTGCTAGTGTTAGGCCTGCAGTAGCCACTGTTGTCCCGCTGTGTCTGACCTAACAGCCTCGGACTGTGAAGGAAATCCTTTGGAATGTGCAAGCAGTTCCCTCGCGCTTTCATTAACCCAAAGGCTAAGAATGTCACCTGACAGCATCCAAGGCGACAGCAGAGACTTCTCTGCTCAGTTGTAACCTGTCCTCTTGAAACAAGAATTTCAAAACTGCCCTGATTTTTAACCTTCTTGGTTTTGTTACCATAAAACTCATGAAGCTGTCACCACGCTGGAACGCGGTATTTGGGGGTATGACGAATCTGTGTTCACAGGTCTCTTGCACACTACAGTGCAGGTTCTCATTCTCTTTGAAGTGTTGACGCAAAACCACAACCCTTACCTCAAAGGGACATTTTATTCTCGAGCCAAATATGAGTGGCCGTGGCCCGGGAACGGAGATAAAGGTCAACCTTAATCCACGTTCCAATGTGGAATCAGTCTCATGAAGTTTGTATAGCAACAGAAGAAAGTCCTAAAGATACTTTTCACATATACTGGTGGAAACATTGGGTAGGGATTTAACAGCCAAATGGAGAAACAGGCCCCAGGTGTTCACGTGAAACCCAAATGACTCACAGAAAGGGAGGGAGACACAGCCTGGAGACTGGGATGGAGTAGATGTGGAGCCATGGGAGCTGCCTACCAAGCCCCGGGATCTCGGGAGTGCCTCGGAGGGGGGAGTTAACAAAGGAGGCCAAATAGCATCATCCAGGCATGGGGCCGTGCAGCATGAAGCCCCCAGGCGCCCGCAGAGTCAGTGGGTGCGCTCTGCCCTTCCCCCACCTATCTGACTACAGACACACCTTTGTGACTTGTTCTGCCTGGCAACAGGATGGGTGTCACTTTCAGGAGGAAACGGGACAAGCCCAAGCACTGCTCCTCAGGAGACAGGCTGAAAATAGCAAAGGCTTCCACGACTGCAGTCAAGGCTGGTCAGGGCTGCGGGAGCCGGGACATAGAGGACAGTTCTCTCGAGAGTTGTGTCTGTGAAGGAGAACCAGAAGACATGACAGGAAGAGCTCAGCTTATGCATATTACATCAGAAACAGGTGAGAAGGTTCCAGTGCCAAAGTGAAACAATATTGAGAGAGACACAGGAAAGGGGGGACTGGAGGACGGGCCCCGTCAGCACCCTCTCCCGTTTCAACAAGAAGGAACAGCAGGTATGGCTGCAGGAGGGGCTGCTGAGAACACTCCTGACCGAGGCTCTCTGCGTTCATCACTGACGTATGAGATCATGGACTTAGCGTAACGAAACCCTGAGGGTGAGTCAGAAAAGCACAGGTGAGGTGACTCGGGCAGTTCTCTGCAGGTGAGAACAGGCCCTCATAAATAGTGGCTGGATCTGTCCAGGAATATGGAAGTCAGCAGCTGAGTGGGAAATCAGTGGGGGTGATGGCAGGCTAGGAACGTGACTCCACCACCACTGACTTCTAGCATGAAGCATTCAAGGCCATGAGGTGGCTCCATAGGAGAAGGCACTTGCCATCTTGCTCAACCAGGGTGTGAGCTCAGGGACACACATGATGGAAAGAGAGAGCTGCCATATGAATGTCATGGGACACGCGCCCCTACCTCCTGTGAAGACATGTAATTAACATGAAATATTTACTGCGGAGCCCTGTGTGTATGGATTAGTTACTTCTCTGTTGCTGTGGTAATATGACAAAGCAACTTCCTTACAGAAGGAAGGATTCATTTGAGCTTATGGCTCCAGAAAGGTAAGAGCCCACTGTGGCAGGGAATCCTGGCAGCAGGGGGCAGGCACAGTGGCAGGAGCAGCTGAGAGCTCACGTCTTCAAACCACGAACAGGGAACAGAGAGCAGGCTTGAAACGGCACGAGTCTGAATTCTCAAAGCCCAGGCCCAGTGCCATACTGCCTCCTACGAGGCCCCATCTCCTAAGCCTCCAGGATACTTAAGCCAAATACTCTTCCCCAAGCTGCTTTCGGTCACCGTCGTACATCACAGCAATAAAAACCCAAACTACAAAAAGCCCAGTTTGCTAACATTGCTTCCCAGGAAACCACTTGAACTGGGCCTCCACAGTGCAGGCTGCTCTCAGACTGTCTTCCAAGCTCCTATGGGGCAGCTAAGCACTGCTTCCAGAGTTCCGCCACCTTTCGGCTTCACGGCTGAATTCTTCCACATTTCTCAACAGAAACCCAGCATGGCCAGGTCTGTCACAGCACAGCCCACTCTCTGGCACCAACCTCTGCTGCTGTGATAAACACCAGGACCAAGGCAGTGTACGGAAGAAGGGTTTATTTATTTGGGCTCACAGTATCAGAGTTAAGAGTACATCGTGGCGGGGAATTGTGGCAGCACGATGGTAGGAACAACCCAGGGCTCACATCTCAAATCCCAAGCAGGAAGCAGAGAAAGCAAACCCAAAACGGCCAAGCCTTACATCCTCAAACCCTGCCCCTAGTGACACATCCCTAAACCTCCCTAAACAGAGCTTCCAACTGGGGACCAAAGGATTGAGATGTTAGGAGACATCTCATTCAACCCACCACAGTGGTTTGTGTGTGTGTGGGAGGTGGTGGTAGAGAAGTCTACTTATTCCGTATTTGTTGAGAGAAGGTTTCTCACCAAACCCAGAATTTGCCTCTTCGGCTAGACTGGCCAGGCAGCAAGCCTCAGGATCCTCTTGTCTACACCTCCCCAGTGCTGGAGTTACATGCTTACACCACTATACTGTACACCTACTGGATGGCTCAGCATGGAAGACAAGGAAGCATTTTCGTAGACTCAAACCCTGCCAGACCTCAGCAGAGGGAAACATCGTCATGGCAAGTGCCATCCTGGACAGTGGAACCCCAAGTGTCTGAGCTCAAGTGTTTTTATTGATTCAGGACTCCTTAGGTGCTCTACTGATAGCACGTGCAGATCATAAGCAATCAAACAACGCCCACATAAATCCAACACCTGCAAAGAATACAAAATGCTAAAACCTAAGTAGAGTTTCATCCAATAGTGCACAAAACAATTACTTTATACGTAACTAAAAATAAACGTGCACAAATTTCCCCTTTTCTGTATAAAACAAAAAAATGCTCTATTTCTACAACACAATTTAACCAGTAAAACCATTTATAAGAGGAACTAGCATGAGGGTTGCTAATGCACAGGATCAAATGAAAGCAAACATCCATCAAGATTTTCAGTGTCTTTGGTCAGCAGAAAAACATTATCAATGTTCAATTATCTGGAATTCACTCACGATCTTCTGGGCTCCTCCACAGGGCTTGGATCACCTCTGCAGCACACACAGCTTGTCCTCCAGGCTCTGGCTGGCTCCTCTCTACTGCTGCTACTGTTCTTGATGGTCATCCCATGATCCTGGCATCTTCAAAATGCTGGGATCTTCTGCTGCAACTGGGCTGCACTTTCACCAATAGCCTCTCCTGGGCTCTCTTCATGGTGCCCAGCCTCAACTTCTTTTCATGACCTCTTCAATCTAGGCCTTCAACTACTATGGAGGCTGCCCTCTCACCAATGGCCTCTCCTGGCCTGTCACAGTGCCTCAATAGCTCTCTATGACCTCTTCATGCCTTCAAAAACAGCACCACCTGAGTAATTCTTACAGTACTAAGTTCAGCTGTCAGCATGAGATACAACACCTGGGCCAGTTCTGAAAGACAGCTTCTGTGTGCTGACCTTGAGGAAACACTTTCTGGATTTTAAGATAGAATCTGGTTTGCTGGAAAAACAACTGGTCACTTTGTCTGCAGTAAGGGTCCCCTCGTGAATAGAGTTCTCATCACCATCACCAGTATCTGTACAGCTTGCAGTTAGGTTTGCAGAAAAAAAAAAAAAAAACAAAACCAACAACGAAACAGAAACTATTCAATTTAACTAAGTGACTTTTTCAAGGCTTCCACAACAGCAGGGGGTCCTGGGCCAGAGGGAACTCTCTGGTTGAAACATTCTGGCAGTTTGGTGTTCTTTTTCACCACTACTACAAGTAAACATACATCCTTCTTCATAGATCTCAAACACAAGACCCACTTGGGATTCACACACACAAAAAGCCATCAACAAACTCGGTTTGTAGAACAGTACACTCTGGTTTCCGTTTCCTGTGCCCTGGTTACCACCAGTGGCAGGAGGGAGTGTTGGCTCCATGATCGGGTAAAGCAGTCAAAACCTTGCTTCTTTTCTGCTCCCCGCTGAACAGAGCTCCTCTCTGTTTTCATGAAAATTCATCTAAAACCTTTGTCTGAAACATGGCTCTCACCTGGAGCTTCTTCCCCATTTACAACTCTCTTATAGAACTTTCCTTTTAATCTGTACCTTAATCTCTGTCCTCTGGGAACTGCTCTGAGCATACTTTACTGAACTCTGTGAGGTTAGGAGTTTCTTTCTCTTCTTTCTTGTCTCCAAATTTGATACAGCTAGTGTGATATCATGTGCTTCTTTACTTTCTGCCTACCACGCTGGGAGCCATTCGAGTTGTACACTGCTGTGTGGTCTCACCAAGGGAGACAAGGAGGCATATTCATTGGTGCAAGCCTTGCCAGACCTCAGCAGAGGGAACCACCATCATGGCTAGTGCCACATTCGACACTGTGGAACCCTGAGTGTCTGAGCTCAGGTGTTTTTATTGATTCAGAACTCCTCAGGTACAGATCATAAGCAGTCAAACATCCCCCACAGAACCCAACAACCTGCAGACAATATAAAACTCCAAGGCCTAGGTAGTCCTCACCCAATAGTGTACAAAACAACTACTTTACACATAACTAAAGATAAACTTACTCAGTGGAGTGGTTGTTGGCGATGCAAACTCAGGTTCCCATGCTTGGGCAGCAAGCCCTTTCCCACAGAGCCACCGCCCACTTCGTGTGTAGCCCCTTCTCAGCACTCCAAAGCATGTAATTGTTAATCTTCACCACAGTATGAGGGAGGTATCATTATAGCCATCTCCATTCTACAAGGATAAGGCAGAAGGGAATGGTGAGTAAGGTTCCGATAGGGTCTATTTGTGTTCTGTCATTCAGTAAGCGCCATGTGACCTCATATTCTAGGCCATGAACTTAATACTCTGAAGACTGTAGGGACCCCGCTTGACCTGACTGAGGTCATGCTGAGTAACTCTGGTGGTCCCTCCAGCCCCCGCAAGACTTCCAAAGTGGTATGTGCAACACTGAAGCCAGACTCTAGTCCTGTCATCTGTACCTTAGGAATCTAGTCCTGACATCAGGAACGTGCCTGGCACCCGATACTTGGCGGCTTTGAAATAAATTAGGTACATTCCAGCTCCATCTTCTGTACTGCTGCTGCTCCGGGCCAGGCTACCATGAGTCCAAGTAAGATTTCATCCTGTAATCCTGGATCTCTCTGTTTTTCTTCAGTTACTCAACACTTCCTGGCCATGGAGGCCAGTTATTTTACACTGGACCCCTCTGTCCACTGATCTCTGGCCTGCTGACAGTTCTACCCACTGAACAGAGCTGCCAACCTAAGGTCCATAAGAGATCAGTGAGTGTGTAAAATTATGTGCAAATCTCCTGTGTCCAGATTAGCAGTTCTGTAACCTGAAGCAAGATTTCCAGCCAGCAGTGCGGCTGCGTATATGGCTCAGTTGGTAGAGCGCTTGCCTAGCACTTGAATAAACTGGGGAAAATGGTGCATGCCGGTAATCCCAGAACTTGAGAGATGGAGGCAGGGCAATCTGGAGTTCAAGATCACCACAGTGGGTTCCTGGCTGACCTTGAACAGGAGACCTTGTATCCAAAACAAACAGGACAAAATAGCCAGGCTTAAACCAAGGAAGAGAGTTCTAAGGAGAGGGTGGGCCTTTTTCGGCAAGCTGGATGATACCCAGAACACATACATACATACTCATATTCTTTCTCTCCCCCTAACCCCAGTCTCTTGAGATAGGGTTTCTCTATGTAGACCAGACTGGCCTCAAACTCAGAGACTCCAGATTTTAATCAGGCCCAGCTACCCTGGGCTCTTAAAGAAACAGCACCTAGGGGGTTTGGAAGTGTGTGACAGGAATGGAGAGAACATACCATGCTGGGGAGTGCTGCCTGCACTCCAGGGAGAGAAAAGGAGGAATCCCTAAGGAAGGAACACAACACACATCTCCCAGGTGTGTGTGTGTGTGTGTTTCTTTGCTTGGAAAGGGATTGCTTTGACACTGATAAAAGCTCCTCCTGTGGGGATTCGAGATCCTGGCTGAAAGGGACTCTGAGGGCAGTGAATTCTGCTTCAAGGTGACAAGTCGTACCAATGGAAACTTACAATAACTCGTGAGCAGTGAGTCAGTGCCCCAGAGTCTCAGGGTCTGAGTCATAAGCTTGGGACAAGTCACTGTTCATCTTTGGAGCTGGTTCCTATCTAGTCACTGAGGGCTTTCTTTTTTGCAGGGAGGGGTATTCTCACACAGCCTAGGCTGGCCCAAGTCATTACATAGTCAAAGACGACCTTGAACTCCTGATCCTCTGCACCTTCCTCCCAAGCGCTGGGGTTAAATGCATTCACTAGCAAGCCTGGATTTATGTGGCACTGGGGATAGAATTCTGGGCTTTGTGCATGCTAGGTAAGCAGTCAATTAACTGAGCCGAATTCCCAGCCTTGAGGAGCCAGGACAATTCATCCTCACAATCTGTTTCTAACTTCTTGGTTTGCTAGCCTGGGAGCTTGTGCTAGATAGCTGTCAATCCTGCCTAGGACATCTGTCCTCCCTGCTGTGGAGGGTGAGATACTCAGCTGCCCTCTCGCTCAACCTCAGAATGGAGTTGTAGATCCTCAGCACGGGGAGACGAACACTCACTGAACAGAGCACTCTGAGCTCCGGCAGTAGTGAGCCATCGGGGCCTGACCGTAACTGCTCCTGCAGCACCTCAGGCTTTGCTCAGCGCAGCCCACAGATGCCCCACTGGGTTTACTTGGATGTCTCTAGCCGAGTATCCATTCTCTTTTCTTTAAAGGAAGCACAGCCTGGACAGGAGCCCTGCCCTCTGACTCAAGCAGTAGTCAGAGCACCTGCCTCAGCAGCTGGGTGAAAACCTGTCCACACCAACACCCACTCTGCTTCTGTCAATGCCCTGTCTTCCTGTGGATATGGAGAATCATCTGTACTTTTCCCATGGGGTATCCTGTTTAAGTCAGAATGACTTTTGTTACTTACTTCCAGCACAGGTGACTGAGCCCATGTTCCTGCCTTCCAACCATATTCGAAGGGCCTCATAAAGCTCAGCCTTTCCTCCTCGGAGTGACTTCTCCCAGAAGCCTTGCTACCTTATGTGGTAGTGTCTTGGCCCAGCAGAAGCCTGTCAAATGACATGGACAGAAGACAGCATGAAAGGGACTGGGGAACAAAACGATGCCTGCCTGTATCAGCAGAGGCTGAGTCACACTGCGTGTCCTTTCAGGTGACAGTACTGAGACTGGCCTGAGATGATTTACTCTGCAAGTCCCAAGATGTGAATCTACTATCCCACGTTCCCCGGAATGACACTGGCCTTCTGGGACAGGGGAGGTACAACCAACGAGGGTTTTGTTATCATTGTCATTTTCTGAGACACTGTTGCTACATAGTCTATGCTAGCCTTGAACACTCGACTCTCGACTGTCCAGCGTAAGTGCTGGGATCACAGGTATGAACCATCACGCTTACTGACCAGTAACTTCTTTTTTAACTTTGTGTGCTATGTGTATATTCATGCGTATGAGAGCAGGAGCATGAATGTGGAGGTCAGAGGCCAACCTCACATGTAGATGCTGGCCATCCACCTTGAGGCAGGGTCTCTCATCTCTCTCAGCGTGTGCCAGGCTGCGTATGCCAGACCCTCGTCCGAGGGTCTGAGGGTTTCAGGGGACTCTCCTGTCTTTGACTTTACATCACTGCAGAGCACTGGGACTGTAGATATGTTACCATATGTGGTTTTATGTGGGTGCCAGGGATCTGAGCTGTCTTCATGCTTGTGTGTCAAGCGCTTTACCCAGCCATCTCCCCAGCCACCAATGAGGGTTTGGCCTTTGGAAGCATTTCCACTCTTGAACCCTCGATCTCCCACACCCACACTGACACAAATCCCGGAACACCGTATCAATTCTGCATGGCTTCAATTCACTCCATCTGGTTACTATTAATGGTAGCTCTGACGTAACAATTCAGCCAGGGCCATTTATGCTCAAGAAACAGCTCATAAAACACAATGTCTCATGGAAGTTTTATTTGAATGGGTCATGTCTAAAGTTCTTGTACAGACAACTCACAGACCAGTGTAGGACTTCTAATACAAGCGTCTACAGTGGGAACTCAGTATAGTGCACTTGATACAAAAATAAATTACAGTTTCAAAGCTACTGCTGAGAGTAACATGTAGAAAAGGTAAACAAAATAGTGGTAAGTTCTTATAGCCATCTATTGTATCCAGATGTGAAAACAAAGAATAAAAGGTTCCAACACACACACACACACACACACACACACACACACACACACACACCACTCTGATAAGAAGAAATCCTGAGAATCAGTGGATATCATCTCCAACAATGGGATACAAGAGGAAGAGCAGCAGCCCCACCAGCAGTTCATACAGAACTCAGCCCAGGACAAGTTTCCACAGCCCAAACCAGACTCCCCATCCTGGCAACATGGGAACGCTCCGGTCTATCCTAACTACCCACAAACTCAGATTTAAATGTTGTGGGTTTTTTTCCAGAAAAAAAAAAAAAAAAAGCACAAAAGATCTGTAAACACACATTCTTTATTACACAGATGTATCCAAGTTTCTAGTCAACGCCACAGCCAAGGGATGGATTAAGTAACAGGATCTCACCAAGACTCTCACCCACGATCTCACCACGCAGCCTCATGGACAAGGACACAATGTCACGTAGCGAGTGCCTGACTGGCTGCTGGTGCTGCAGCCTGAACACCAGGGAGCACTGCACTGCTCTCAGAGCTGGGGACCAGCACTCAGAGCTTCGCTGTGTGTAGCTTTAGTGGATACAGTTATGCCCCAGAACCATCCTCTGCTGATGCTGTGCGGTACCGGCAGAGCCGAGTGGAGAAGCATCTGCTATCTCTGGCTCTCTACAGAATAAACTCACTGGGTCTGGGACACTAAGCCATTGAGACAATGGTCTCACTGTGTGGCCTTGGTTGCTTGCAGCTCAGAGATCCACCTACCTCTGCCTGTTGAGTGCTGGGATTAAAGGTGTGAGCTACCATTCTAGCCCAAGGTTCTGGTTCTGATCCCTAGTAACTCAAAACCAAATACCAACCAAATCAAAAACCTGTCAGAACAAGTATATGCTAGGCTTGGTGGTTCATGTGAAATCCCAGAACTTGGAAAGCTGAAGCAGGAGGACCACTGTGAGTTCAAGACTATCCTAGATTACATAGTGAGCTCCTGTCTCAAAACAAAGCAAAATAAAACAAAAGAGTATATGAGAAGAGAAGAATTTTGTTTCTAAGACCCTTACTTAGAAAATACCCAAGTTGCAGGGGAAAGGGGATGACACAAACCTTTAATCCCAGCACTTGGGAGGCAGAGGCAGGCCAATCTCTGAGTTCGAGGCCACCCTGATTTGTAGAGCAAGTTCCAGGACAGCTAGGGTTACACCGAGAAACCCTGTCTCAAAAAAACAAAAAAAGAAAATACCCAAATTTTTTCCAGTTGAGTGACTAGTAAACAATCTAACAAGGGACAGCAGGGTTTTTTTCTGGGGCTCAGTTAAGAGAACAGAGGTCCAAGTTTTAGCCAGAATTGAGAACTAGCAGTCTAGATCCTAGTAACAGCTCAGCATTTTCACCCTCAAAGCCCCACAAAGCAAACACTTAGAGACAAAGTGAGTAGGGCTGTAAGGAATGCTCCTCAGAAGAACTTTCTCAAAGCAATGTGAAATGTTACGGCTCTGTCCACTGCTCTGTCCAGCTGTCTCCTGAGGAACAGGATGAAGTAACCGGAGTCTTGTTTGTGTGGGAAGGAGATGCTGCCCACGGGCTGTCAGTACCCTGATCCTGGGCGTGTACAGACTCCTTTCCACGTGCTGATGCAGAGTAAGGACTGGTAACAGAAACCTTCACTCTTACTGGAAACTGCCATGCCAAGTCCCCACCCCAGCCAAGGATACAGTACAAACCTTGTCCAGACCCTCCCTGGGGCATGCAGCAGGGCAGCTCCTGGGCACTATACCCACAGCGCCGGCAGCTGCCCTTGTCCTAACTCAGGCTCACGTTGCCACTTGTCACCTCCAGCCTCACTGTCAGCAATCCCGACCGCTTCGCATACTGCCCAGCCCCCACCACTTCCACAGGAGCCCTCGGCCTGTCTCACTGGACACTAGCATTTTCAGAGTTGCAGAATACGGTGTGCTGTAACAGCACAGGACACATCTGACAAGTGTCTAATCTGTCAGGACACATTTCTAAGCTTACTACTTCACACTAGGACATAAGATTTCTTTTACTGGAGGTTTAAGTAAATCCTAACAAAGTCCCTAGCAAATATTTTGACTGGCAAGAACTCGGGTACCCAGGGATGCTAAGGGGTACTTTCAACTACTCAATCTTGAAGGGACGGTGCTTGTTCCTAAACAGGACAGGACACTATGCCTTAGCTGTCCTGGGGTTAGCAGCACAGCGAAGCTTGTAGGCCACCCAGGACTTCCAGACACTGGAAATCGGATGCCCAGTCCAGTACGTCCTGGGTCAAGCCCCAGGTTATAGGTGTCACACTGGGAGAAATGTCTTCTCAATGAGAACTTGCAAAAACACTGCCAATGTTACTGGCTGAGAGGAGGCAGCCAGCAAAAGGGCATCTCTGTCTCCTTTAGCAAAATTGGTTTCTAAACCATCCAGCTCCCCTGAAAGCTGTAAGACTGAATCCCCTGAACTTCTCAGACACCAGCCTTTGCCTAGCACCAAGCACACCACAGGGAAGCCAGAGTCCGAATGCCAACACTTTAAAGATTGCAACGCAGGATGTCCTCACAGCTGAGAAGCAGGAACGAGTGCCCTAGACACCACATGACGGACGGAGACTGCACGACTCTGGGAGACAGCGCTTAACATCATGCTTGGTAACGGGGCTTTACCAGGGTCTGCGTACCATTCTCATTCCTCATGGCAACTGAGGTCCTAATCTTCCAGCCACTTAGTTAAAGCTACTGCAGAGTCATGTCTGTGTCTGGAATCACAGGTACCTAACATCGGAACTTCTTTTGGTACAGGCTAAAGAATGGAGAGTTCTGGAGAATTTTAAAACGAATATAAAACCCTTAATGTAAGCTGACTTCTTTCTATTGTGAATAGCTTCCTAGGTGACATTCCAGAACCCAACCCCTCTCACCAACATTCCCAATCTCTACCAGGTGGTTTTCTTTTCTTTTCAGCTTGAAAAGCTGTAAACTCACTCAGCGCATACTGAAAGGAGCTGGAGGCTATGCTGAACTTCCCGACTGGTAAGCCTATCAGGCTGCATTTCCCACTGGCTAGGGAAGGAGAGCACAGGCCTCAGGCCCCTGACCCACCTGTCTCCTCCCAGGCTGCCAAGTTATAGACAGGTGAGCAACATGGAAACTTCCTACTGGAAAGGGAGTCTAAGGGGCACGCATCTGGAGACTAATCTCTCTAGTTCCTAACTTTTATCTCTGATGAACATTCAGAGCAGTAAGACCATTGCTGCACAGGATTCAAAATGTGGGTGACATCTACGACCCTCTATGTTCTCAGCTCCCCTAAGAACCCTAGTAACTATCTGAGAGCTCACCCAAGACCTAGCTACAGTGTGTTTTCATCCGTTTCCTAAATTTTGACTTCCAGGTAACGTGCAGGAAAGTGCGACACACTTCTCTAGCAGGCTTCTGGGTCAGGAGTGCTCGCCTGACCCTACAGGGAAACTGCAATGAAAGGCTCTTGACAGTGAGCCTTGCCACAGATAATTACAAACAGTTGCAACCGCTAGGTGGAGCCAAGAGTTTGAAGGAAACTAGTGAATTTCGTTGATTCAGGAATTGGCAATGCAAATAAAATTACAGGAAGAAGAGGTATCTTCAGTTAAACAGTTATGGGGGGTAGATTTCCAGCTGGACGGAAAATAGAGCTACTTCTTTCATGGAGTTAAAGTCAAATCCAGGTAGAAGGTTTTCCCCAAGGAAAGGACACACTCAGCTGGATCCCAGGCTGGTGGGATGACATGAGGAATTCCAGTCACAGGTAGGGAGCAGCAGCCCTCAGAGCTCAGTAGTCAGCAAGCACTTCTGCTTCAAGGCTGAGTCTTCAGTCAAAGGAGGGGCAGAGCTGCATGGAACAGAAAGGCTTAGTCAATGGAGGAGTCATGTCTCCCCAGCCCACACGGGACACTGCGAAGAGAGATGACGGACGAAATGGTGATGCATGTCACCTCATGGGCACTGAGGTATTCCGCAGGGTGTTTTCTATAGACCTGATGCTCCCGGTTCCCTGACTGCAGTCTAACACACACGTGACCTTTTCATCGTGGGTCAAGCTTATGAACAGTCAGGACAATACTGTACCGAGCACAACAGCAGCATGTTCTCTGTCTGAACTTGATTTTGCTGATCTTCTAAGGTGAGGAGACTTCGGGCTTAACCCCACAGACCCTCATCACCATGTCCACGCTCTTATGTAGTAAAGACCACACCAGGGTCCTGAGCTAGGAAACCCCCCCCACCCAGGTTCATACTGCGCCTGTGTCCTGTGCAGTAATGAGCACCACCGCCCATCACCATGAGCGTGGGCACAATCCTAAGAGTAAAGCATGAAAGGATGAATTGACAACTTGATTTTAAAACAAACATAAAGATTTACAGATAAGCCTACTAATATTTTTATCTAGCAAAGATTTCACAAATAATTCCTAATAATTCCATGGAAAATTACAAGTAGCAAGGAAAAAATACTATGTTAAACAATAGTCAGAGAAAAGACCTTACAAGAGTTATTTAGTAGTCAAGAGTTATTACATATTCAGAGTTAGGACCTTACAAGAACTAACATTGTTATTTTAAGTATAATCAACTTTTCTAAGGATTTTTCTCTTATTAGATGCCCTGAAAGCTGCAATTAAGAACAACCTTCTCACCTGGTCACAGCATCTACCAAGAATGGTGCTGGGCGGGAAATCAGCGAGAATCCATCTTTGTTACCACCTCCTTCTGTCCCTGCCAGAGATGTTCCACATCCCGAGAGCCCGGTGGAGAGGGCCGAACTCTGCTGGGAGGAGCACAGCAGCCTTAACACAGAGGCAACAGCACTGCCCCCCCCAGCAGCTTCACGTCAGCACCTCTGACTGGAGCAGGAAAGAGGCGTGCATGTTCCTTGCTGTTTATGTGTATGGGTGTTTTACCTGCATGTACGTCTGTGCACTACATGTCTGCTTGGTGCCTACAGTCCAAAAGAGGGCATCAGCTCCCCTAGAATTGGAGTTAAAGTTGTGAGCCACAATGCTGGTGCTGGGAATCGAACCTTGGTCCTCTAGAAGAGCAGTCAGTGCTCTTAACTCACTGAGCCATCTCTCCAGACCCAAATAGCTTGTTTTATTTTATTTTTATTGTATGTGTAAGGGTGTTTTGCCTACATGTACGTCTGTGTACCACATGTGTGCCTGGGACCTGTGGAGTCCAGGAGAGTCAGATCCCCTGGTATTGGAGTTCCAGATAGTTATGAGCTGCCATGTGTGAAAATCAAGAAACTGAGAATCCTTTACACTTCTGAAATTGTAACCAAAAGAAGAATCATAAATAGTATTAACTTACTGGAATAATCCACCGGGGTGTGATTGTGGATGACGAAGACACCTAAAACAAAATTCAGAGCCACTTACTTTTGGGGAAGCAGACTTATTTTCATAGTTACACTCACAATATTTTTCTATGTGAAATGTACTGCAGAATGCAATTCCCAAGAAGTCTGTTGAGCTAACAACTTCAACCCCAGGCTTAAACAACACACATACTATTTAAGGACTTTGGGAATCTCCTTAATAGGAGAAATTGTAATTCAAGAATGCTCCTGGTTCATTTATACACATATACACTCGAGCGCACAGACCAGGCTGGCCTCCAACTCAAGAGATCTACCTGCCTCTACCTCCCAAATGCTGGGATTAAAGGCATATGTCACCAATGCCTAGCTCATTTATTATCCTTAAGATATTTAAATTATACTTATTTATCTGTGTGTGTACACACAGCACAGGAGCTGCCAGCAGACACTGGGCACTAGAAGGATTCACGGTCCCACACTTGCTGACTTGCCGGCACTGGAGTTAGGTTACCACAGGGGCATCTGTCCACTGTGAATGAGTGGTGCTGGATACACAGGTCCTGAGATTAGTAGCATCACTACTAAGACTGTGACAGACTCAACCCAGGTTTACCCTGAGGTTCAGAGGTCCAGGGCTACAGCTGTCACCAATGGGATGCTGATAACTGGTAAAGCAAGGGAGATATTAGCAGAATAATCAGGACTATACAAAGAGCAGCAGGAAGAGGAGGAGAGTTCTTTGAATTTGGTTACATCTGGGGTGGCTGGGACTGCTCCACCAGGCATGTCAGTCACTCAGAGAGAGACCAGTAAAGCATGGCCTGTGGCTTGTTTTATAGTATCATTTTAATTTTGATTATACTTCCACACTGGGAGCTTGAGACCATGGAAGTGGCCAAAATCATTTTTTAAAAAACAAACAAAAAACCTGTTACAGGCAGTTGAGGGTCTGGTCCCCACAGGCCACTGGGTTTGCAAGGAGACTCTGGCTTCTTTGGCCAGTTGCTGTGCCATGTGTGTGAGATAAGTCAAAGGCCATGCTTGACCATGACTTGGCTTAGATGTATGGAGGACATTTCTCCTCTGTGTTGACCTTCCTCTTTGTAGAATGGATAATGGCTAGAGTCTACCTCACGGGCTGGATAACCTCCAACTGATATCTAAACTACAGCTCTTGAAATGAATATGAAAAAGGAGAACCAACAAAAACAGGCAAACACTACCGATAGATGCCTCACACAAGAGGTGACATCCGATTTAACTCACATAATTGAAACACTGAGACAAACTCATTAAATCGGACACACATGATCTGAGTAGTAACTCCTGTAAGTTGTTCTCTGAACCCCCGTGCACAGTGGCATGCACACACACGCGCGCGCACACACACACACACACACACGATACATAAACAACTGCTATCAAAACTTTAAAAGTCAGACAGGTCAGGTGTGGTGGAGACTCATGCCTGTAATCTCAACACTCGGGAGGTAAAGGCTGGAATCGTACGTTACCTCTAGGCCTACAGAGTCAGACCCTGCAGAATCAAAAGCAAAACAACAACAACAAAAACCAACAAAATAAAACCAGCCAATCAAACCACACAAGAAAAACCAAACACAAGAAGCCAGAAGGAAGTTCAGCTGAAGAAAGAATGTGGGCGACAGGGATGCACACCATGACACTGTGAAGCGCAAGCTACCAGGAGAGCAACCGGCAGCGCCTGTGTGAGTTTATCTCTACAGAACAATTCTAGGGTTACCGTTTCAGAGGGGAGAATATCACACCATAACAGCCATAAAAGCCTGTTAGGAACAAACTCCTGGACAAGAGAACTGGATTTCTGCACAGTGTGAAACCCTCACATTCCAGTTGGGCTAGAGCAATCTCTTGGCTAAGGGACTACCCCTAAGAAGGTGGGCTCACTTAACGGTTAAGCCATCACTTACCACAAAAATAATTTACTAGAGACTTCAAATGGCCAACCCTTGTTGGTTAAGTTTGAAAAAACAAAAGTATAATTAAGAAATTTTGAAGAATTTTTTTTTTTTTTAAACCAAAGGTAACCAGCCCAGCAAGGACTCATATTTCCTGAACCTGTCATCCTCCCCTTTACCCTGATTGGGCAAAAACATCAGATTGTGAAGTTGAGCTCCCACCAAAGGAAGAGAGGCAGTCATCACCTACATCAAGTATAAAAGATGGGAGCCATGTTGGTCTCGGTGGGTATGCTGTTAACATGATTTGGGTTCTGGGGTACCATTTTTGTCAGCAGTTGCCATGGCAAGGGTCCTGTCTGGTTTTATGTCAACTTCACACAAGGTAGAGTCATCTATGAGGTGGGAAAGTCAATTGAGAAAATGCCTCCATAAGATTGGCTGTGGGCAGGTAAGCATACAGGCATTTTCTCAATGAGTGACTGACGTGGGAGGGCCCAGCCCACCATGGGTGGGGCCGTCTCTGGGCTGGTGGTCTTGGTTCTGTAAGAAAGCAGGCTGCGCAGGCCATGGGGAACAAGCCAGTAAGCTGCATCCATTCATGTTCTCTACATCAGCTCCTGCCTCCAGGTTCCTATACTAAGTGCTTTAGATGATGATGTTACACGGAACTGTGAGTGAAATAAACCCTTTCCTCCTCAAGTTGCTTTTGGTCATGGTGTTATATCACCGCAATAGAAACCCTAATAAATACAAGACACTTTGTTGTATTTGTCTGTGTTCAGTTGTGAGGCTTCTCTCTCTCTCTTTTTTTTTTTTTTTTTTTTTTTTAGCACTCAGGGATTGAACCTAAGGCAAACACTGCATTAACTACATCCCTGGAAATGTCTAAGAGTAGGAGCTATAATCTAGACAAAACATAAAGAAAGAGCCTTACTCTCGAGGCAAGCATGCTGACCCAAGTCTCAGCCCTCTCTCTCGGTGTGTTTTATTAATTTATTTATGTGCATGTCTGAACGCATGTCTGTACAGCACATGTGTGCAGAAGTCCATGGAGTCTAGAAGACAGTGACAGATCCGAGGGCTGGGACTAACGGCGTGGGCCACTTTGCCACACTAGCCATTAAGACAAGGGGCGCACATGTGGCATGTGCTCTGGATGACGCGTAGGGATTACATCTCTCTGGTTATTTCGGCATTAATTTTAGAGACTATCATCTATTTCAAGAGTTATTATGGATCAAGATCAGATTTGAGATTACTTCTCCTTTGGAAAAGTCTTCTCATCTACTGGTTTGTATCACTAAATATCACCTGGGAACATGTTTGGAAAAGGAAATTTTGGGGTCTTCCCAAGATATGCCCAGTGCGAAAACGCTGAGGTGAGGTCCGACGATCTGTTTAGTACACCTTCTGGGTAACTCTGATACACACTCAAGTTTGCTCATCAGTGATGTACACAAGCATCCTATACCACAAAGTGCCCCCTGGACCCCTGGACCCCCACAGAGGCATCTGACTCCCACTGCAGCAACTGTCCTGCAGTCAGCAGTCCCTGAGGTAGTTTTGTATCTCCCTGACTAGAATGGAAGTCCAGCTGAAGAAATGAACTGAGCCTAATATTTGCATTATGGAAATGGTACTGACTCCTGCTGCTTTCTAGGTTAAACAAGGACAGAGATTCCCAATATTAATCATTAATTATGTTCCCACTTTTTGTAAAAAATTAATTAAGCATGCTGTTATAGTCTTAACACTTGTTTTAGAAAGGCTTTTGCTGCAGCCCTGGCTGGCCTGGAACTTGCTATGTAGATCAGGCTGGTCTTGGGTTTGTGGCAATCTTCCTGAATGCTGAGATTACAGATAAACCATTGACCCCAGATTACTGTCTTAACTTAAAAAAAAATCTGTATTTTATGTGTATGAATGTATTGCCTATACATATGTAAGTGCATCACAAGTGTTCAATGTAGGCAGAGTACAGAAGAAGGCAATGTATCCTCTAGACCTGGAGATAACTGAGCCACTATGTGGGCACCAGGAACAGAACCTAGGTCCTCTGCAAGAGCAGCAAGAGCTATTAACCACAGAGCTCCTTGTCTTAACTCTTCATGTTGGTACAGACCCCAGGTTCTCTTTAATGTTATTTAATATGGTTCTGAGTTATGAATGGGCGTATAGTGACATGTGGTTTCCATAGAGTGAAATGCAAATTCAAAGCAGCAGGATTTGAGTACAGAAAGGCAATGCTAAAGAAGCAAATATAAGCTTTGTGTTTGTGTGGGTGAGTACATGCCACACTGCACATGTGGAAGTCTTAGGTTTTAGTCTATCTCTCTGAGGCAGGGTTTCTTATGCTCCACTGTACACCTGGTTATCCAGTCTGAGAGTTTCTGGAGATTCTGTTTCTTCTCCTCTTATGTGCACTGCTGTGTCCAGCTTTATGTGAATTTGGGGGATCCGAACTCAGGTCCTCATGACTGTGCAGTAAGTGCTTCACCCACCAAGCCACCTCTCCAGTCCTAAAGTCTTATTAAATGAAAAGTTTTACTAAATTACAAATAGGAAACAAACTGGAACTTAGCAGGAACATTTTCAAAATAAATCTCTTTCTACTTTGCTATTTCCAGGCACATTTACCTGGGGTGTGACTGTATAGTCCATCAAATTCTCAGTTAGGGAAAGAAGTAAGGCATCCAATTCATCGGTAGCATCCTGCAGAAGACAAGGCACCAAGAATTCATGAGTAATTCAGCATCACAATACACTTTTCCATGGTCTCTGAATTTCTAATAGTGAAATGGGCCTAGCTAGTGTTGATTCTTTAAGCAAAAGGGGATATTCAGAAATGAACCATCAACAATTCCAATTCAAGGAGGAGAATCCATATACACTGTAATCAGACCTTGAAAAAGAAGCGCTCTCTAAATATTCTTGCTATTCCATTTACACAGACAAAACACAGCAACTAGTGGCCAGGCAGTGGTGGCACACTCCTTTAATCCCAGCATTCCAGAGGCAGAGGCAGGCAGATCTCTGTGAGTTCAAGGTGAGCCTGGTCTGCAGAGTGAGTTCCAGGACAGCCAGAGTTACAACAGAGAAACCCTGTCTTAGAAACAAACAAACAACAACAAAAAAAACAGTGACTGGTTAGTGGCCAGGCTGGCAGGTTTGGATAGAATAGTCATGGTGTCCCAGCTGGATTGTTCTCCAAGATGAGAAAGGAAAGAACATCCAGGTAGTGATGAGATATAGGCTGTTTAATACTGAAGAGCAGAAAGCAAATGCCTCTTCAGCAGTAAAATGTGATCATGTGAGAACTCAAGGAAAACACACTTTTGATATGGTTTGGGGGTAGCTACCACACAAACTGATGCTTACCAAAGTGCTGTTTGTTCAATTCTAGATGAAGCTATGGCCTATAATTGCACCATCTTTGCATAAACAAAACAATTAAATTTCGAAGAAGTTTAAAAATATGTATTTGGTTTTGATTTATTACTAAAAAAAAATCTTAACAAATATGGCCAAACTGGAGGGTCCATCTCACTCCTGGGCTGGTGGTCCTGGGTTGTATAAGAAAGAAGACTGAGCAAGCCATGCGGAGCAAGCCAGTAAGCATCATTCCTCCATGGTTTTTGCTTCAGCTCTGCCTCCAGGTTCCTGCCCTGACTTCTCTCAGTGATGGACTATGATATGGAAGTAAATGTAAGCTTAATCCTTCCCATTTTGATTTTGTTCATGGTATTTTATTATAGCAATATAAACCCAAAGCAAGATAAACCCTAACTGAAATACAATATACATAAATATCTATTACACACGGTCTTTGCATAGTAGGATTAAGGATGATTTATAGTTTTCCCTTTTGTGAAGTACCTGGTAAATTTCTATAACAAATGTACATCATGCAGTAAAATGGTGAAATTTCATGTGTTAAATTGGAAAGAGCCTGGGTTTCTGTGGTTTCTGAACTGTTAGGATAGGAATAGCATGTGCACACATAAGGGCAGACACTGGAATGAACTGGTTACGCTGTATTCAATCAGTGAGAGGTGCCTGCTGTTGCAAATATTTACTTAGTGCCTATTACCTGCCATCTCCTGTTTGAGACAGTTGGAATACAGCAATGAACAAAACAGATTTCCAGGAATGTTAGCATACTACTGTAATTCCAAGTTTGATGAAGCAGGAGGACTGAGCATCCAGGCCAGCATGGGCTTCAAAGCAAGGTCATGACTCAACAGAACAAAACAGGAATCAGCCCACTTACACAGCTTATGTTTTCCTAGGAAAATCAGACTAAAAATTACAGCAAAATCATAGATTGCTGGACATGCATAGCCTTTACTCCACCTAATAAGCACTTTGAAAGTATCTATTTGAATATAACAATGTGTCTTAAGAGAAAAAACAAAGAAAAGTACAGCCAGCACCCAAGACTACTCCCAAAACTAAAGCACATACAAGCAGCACAGAAACTGGAGAGGTGATGCCAGCTATTCCTGGGAAGTAGGCAGCTTCAGGGTCTTCCCTGGAGAGTGAGGCTCATCTGTTCCTCCTGCCTCAAGTCCCAATGCCAACGAGAAATCACCAGATGGCCCTGGTCACATTACAGGTCAAACTCAATATTGTCTTTCGAAAAATGGAAAGCAATCATCTTACCTTTAGTACAGATCCACTGTCTGCAGCTGTGGCATGCACCACAGGGAGGGAATCTTTGCAGAGGGGCACGTTATTTTCATTTAATCCAGTACTAGAAGGAAAAAGATCAGATCATGGAAGACCTGTATAGAGGGGGCACTGCTGGAGAAACCTTCAGGAGGAACATGGAGGCCATGGAGAGGAAGAAGAAAGGGCAGTTGGAGAAGAACACTCAGTTTTGATACCACAGACTCTTCTGCTACTGGGGCCAAACAGCACACTACCTTGCTTCCTTCCTAAAATTCACACTAAAAATGATAGAGAAGATTTGTCTCTAGTTGAAAAAAAAAATTACAGTACCTAAAAACTACTAAGGGTTGCCAGTGTAGTAAAAACCTTCAGAAAATTCAGAATGAAACACAGTAGAAAAGAGTGGTTACAGCCTCAGATCTGGAGGAATTATGTAAAAGATGAGACATGCAATAGATCCACAGGCTAGCTTTTTTCTTTTCTTTTCTTTCTTGTTTTGAGACATGGTCTCACTATTCACTCTCGCTGTCCAGAACTCACTCTGTAGACCAGGCTGGCCTTGAACTCAGATCCACCTGCCTCTGCGTCCCAAATGCTGGGACTAAAGATACGGAGCCCATCACACCTGGCCTGGCTGGCTATTCTGTTTGCTTTGTTTTCCAATCTATGATAAACTACATTAATGAGAAAGCTCAGTGGATCACAAATTTGACATATAGCCAAGACAAAAGAGAAGATGAAGAAACGGGAGGAACCATGGTGCGGGCACGGCTAGAGAGCTGTTGCAGAAGGTAGAAGCAACATCCAGGATGCTCCAGATACTGCAGTGGAGGAGAGGATGCTGGAGTACCTGAGACCTGCAGGAATGGCGTATGACAGCGAGTCTTATCTCTTGATGAGAATAACAACAATGTTCTACACGGTTTTAATGAGAGGAAAGAAAAGGGGTCCACAGCTGGTTATCTGTGAAGTCATCACCACTGGCTGAAAACCAATTCTCACTATCACTGAAGGGTGTGGAAACATCAGCATCTGCCCACACAAGATGGAAAAAAAATGAAGGATAAGGTTAAGACCGCAAAACTCAGATGTGATGGCGAGTGGAAGTGACTTCTGTTGTCCTCACAGCACTGGGTAAATACAGACAAATATTAACAAGAATAGAAATCAGCCTGCACGAAGCCTAGGTATAATGAAAATGCAGAAAGCCTACAGCAGATAGTGAAACCTGAGAGCTATCAGGTAGAAAAATCCCTTCATGCTTCCGAATGAGGAAATGACTCAGAGAAGGAATCAACCAAACACTGAATTTCAAAAGTAACGGACTACTACGTTTTCCTTTCTAGGAAAGCGGACTCCTGTGTAGCTTACAGTGCTGCCCACACGGAAGCAGGCCAGAAGCCCCTCCCCCCCAAGCATGTGCCCAGCCAGCACTACCCAAGCAGTCCTTACACAGTGCTGCGTGAGGAGGGAGATCACTGCAGGAGAGCGAATGAACAGTACAGACTGCACCCCTTCCCCTATTTTTTCATTCTCATTTTCTTTCATGTCTTGGCTCCAGTCATATGAAGTCTGTCAAATCTAGCTGAGTTCTAAACTAGAGAAAAAGGCATCAGAGACCACAGATAACAGAGACACCTCAAAATACTACTTTGAACAGTTACCAACTATTATATAACCACACAGCAAGCAAAAACAAGAAAGCCCAAGAGAGAAGACTCTGCTCTTGAGAATTACGTCATCAAAATCAAAATGTCCACTTTGCAAATTAAATGTGACAAGTGTGGCTCATTCACAAGAAGAAAGATTGTAGCAGAAGCTCCCCGGAGAAAGCAGACAACTGCATTTACGGGCCAAAGGGCTCAACTGGGTCAAATCCTCTCAGAAAACAAGAACCACAAGCCATCAGGGCACTGTGACAACAGTCAGAGATTAACCAAATGGAAATTTAGAGCTAGAAAGTATGACTTTTTAATAAAAATCTGCTACAGGATCTCAACTGCAGATCTAGTAAGGCAGAAGAACCAGTGACCTTAAAGAAATCAACTGAGTTATGCAAAATCAGGAGCAGAACCCAAACAATGAAAAAAACGAACAGAGAAGGAACTCCAATACATGTATCACATGTATGCAGGTCTAGAGAGAGTGCAGAGTGAGTATCTGAATAAACCACAGCTGGAAGCTATCAGATCAGAGAAACTGAAGAAGCTTAATGAACTCTGCAAGGCAAACTCAAAGAGATCAATGCATTTGTATTGGCTCTACAGTACTGCAGACGAGGAGAGACGTAAGGACAGACTCTTGAGAACTGATTCCTCTCATCCAATAGCTCCTCATGAGGGTAGAGCCAATTCTTCATCAGAAAACTTATCCCTGTAATCCCAGCAACAGAGAATGAGATGGGAGCAGTTCAGATTGAGTCTGGGTTACAAGGCCTGTCTTAATAACAAGACAAAGCATTCTCTGGGGATTTCAACTCTTGATGAAGACCCAGCTTAGCTCCTCCCAAGGACCTTCTTACAGCGTTCCCTTCTAGCATTCTCCATTCCTTTGTGTCATATCCAGGAAGACTTTCCGCCAGGGAAACATTCCACAAAAAAAGCAAAATTAAGCAATATCTATCTACTAAACAAGTCTTTAAGAAGGCACTAGAAGGAAAATTTCAGTTTGAAGAGGTTAATCACACCCAAGAAGATACAAAGAATAAATAATTCCAAAACAGTACATCAAAAGAGGGGGGAAAATCGACACCATAAGAACAAAGTACCAGGAATCAATAAACACTGGTAATTGATAACTCTCAGTATTAATGGTCTCGATTCCCATGTAAAATGATATTAATTAGCAGATTAATTTAGAATATAGGATCCAAGAAACACACCTCACCGTCAAGTATAGACATCACTTCAGGGTAAAAGGATAAAAAAAGGTAGTCCAAGCAAATGGACCCAAGAAGCAAGCAGGTATAGTCATTTTAATATCTGACAAAAAAAGACTCCATACCCAAATTTATTAGAAGAGATAGGGAAGGACACTAAATACTCAAAGGTAAAATCCACCAAGAGGACATTGCAATTCTTAGCATCGATACACCAAATGCAAGGACATCCAAATTCATGAAAAGAAACAACTACAGCTAAAATCATACACTGACACACAGTGACAGTAGGTGACTTCGGTCCCCTACTCTTATCAATAGACAAGTCATCCAGAGAAAAACTAAACAGAAAAATGCTGAAATTAAGTAACATCATAATTCAAGTGTTATGTGTTCATTTTCATTCAATTCTAGAAAGTCTTTAATTTTCTTCTTGATTTCTATCTTGATCCATTTTTTTAATTCAGTTGTGAGTTCAGTTTCCATGAATTTGTATGCTTTCCAGTTGTTCATTACTGGTGGGAGTGCAAACTTGTATGGCCACTATGAAAATCAGTGTGGTGGTTCCTCAGGAAGTTTGGAATCAATCTACCTCAAGATTTAGCTATGACACTCTTGGGTATGCATCCTACCAAAGAGACACTTGCTCAGTCATGTTCATTGCTGCTCTATTCATAACAGTCAGAAATGTAAACAGTCTAGAAGTTCATCGACTAATGAACAGATAATGAAAATGTGATATATTTCTACATAATAAAATATTATTCACCTGATAAAAATGAAATCATGAAATTTGCAGGTAAATGGATGGAGTTAGAAAAAAAAAATGACCCTGGTGGGGGGGGGGGAATCAAATGGGAAAGAGGATGGAGGAGAGGGGAGATGGAAAAGGACAACTAATACTAAGGGCCATCTGAAAACTTATTACTGTAGAAGCTTCCTAAAATACACACTTGTATGATATATATATGAGAGAAATCTAATAAAGCCACCAGACAAGGAGAAGCCAATGCCCCATGTAGACGTCTTTCACCAAGTGAAACCTCTTTCACCAGTGGCAGGAACAGGGTACATCTAGTTGAGTCATTAGCCAAAGGGCACCAAGGAAACACCCACACATCTAACGCCAAGGCCATTGGTTGGTTTCCACAACTGAGGGTAAGGCCCTACTGCTACTACGGACAACACTTACATATCTCATTTAACACAGAGAAGTCCAGCTGGTGCATAATTAGAGGCTTTACCTATACTGGCTAGTGTTCATGGTACTGGAAGATACTTTGCATATTACTGGAGGAGAAAGGTAACCCAGCTACAAACCCTGTGATCTAAGACAATCTTGCCTGCAAGATATGCTGTTGCAATGGTGGTACAGACACTGTGGGAGTAACCAACCACTCTCTGGATTTAAAGACCACTCCAGGAGATAGAATCCATACCTGACACTGCTTGGGTAGTCAGAAATCTGAGACTGAATAGGCCACGGGCTTAGGGGAAAACCAAATGCTATTGTTCTATTGAAGAATCATAGGAATAAAATGATTCCTCATGACATTCTGCTATACCTATAGGTCAGTGCCTTGCTCAGCCAAAATCAAAGAAGCTTCTTGCAGTAGATGAAAATTAATACACAGACTTACAACCAGACAATACGCAGAGAGTCAGAGATTTTGGAGCACTCAATCCTAAACAAGAGGTCTTCGTCAAACTCTCCCCTCAGGGCTCAGCAAGCTATGCTGAAAAAAAGGCGGAAAGATTTTAAGAGCCAGAGGGATGGATGACTCCCATGAAACAGTGGGAAGACTGCAGACACATCAGGACTGATGCACGTATGAACTCACAGACTGTGACCTGTGCACAGGACCTGCTCATGTCTAAACCATACAGGATCTCATTACTAACTGGGGGATGTAGAGACAGGATCCTACCTCTAGTCAAGAGGCTATCTGCAACTGTCACCTGCTTGCAAATAAAAATTGGTTTTCTCCAACAGTCTCACTGTGTATATAAACTATACTTCAGGGTGGGCCTCAGTAGCAGATAGCCAACATAAAATGTATTTTTGTAGACTTTTTGTCTCAAATTACTTTCTTTGGGCATTTTTTATTATTTTTTGTTTTGCTTATATACTTTGTTTTGTCTTTCTGTGTCTGTGGTATGCGTGTGTGCACATCTGTGTGTGAGAGAAAGAGAGAGAGAGTGTGTTTCTTTTTTTTTCTATTTGGTTTGGGGTTTTGTTTTTTAAAGAGAAAGAAAGGGTATGGAGTTGTGTAGATGGGGAGGATCTGCAGGAGGATAAAGAATGATCAGAAGATAGTATATGAAAAGACCTTTTTCAATCAAGAAAAATAATGTTGCTAAGTATTCAACAACAACAACAACAACAAAATCCCAAAACAAAACAACACAAATGGAAAATCCAAGATCAGACAGCATTGTATGACATATTTAAAAGTGTTACTATAGCTAGGCGGTGGTGGCACTGGCCTTTAATCCCAGCACTAGGGAGGTAGAGACAGATGGATCTCTGTGAGTTCGAGGCCAGCCTGGTCTACAGAGTGAGTTCTAGGACAGCCAGAGTTACAACAGAGAAACCCTGTCTCAAAAAACAAAACAAAACAAAGTGTTACTAGAAAAGAAAGAAACATTAACTCAGAATCCTGCATCCAAGGGAGCTATTTTTCAAGAATGAGGGAGAAATAAAGACACTCTCAACAAATGAAAGCGGAGTGGGTCTGTCACAAGTAACTGTGCCCAACAAAAAGGCAAAAGAAACTATCCAGGGTCTGGAGAGATGGCTCAGTGGTTATGAGCACTGACTGCTCTTCCAGAGGTCCTGAGTTCAATTCCCAGCACCCACATGGTGGCTCACAGCCATCTATAATGAGATCTGATGCCCTTTTCTGGCATGCAGACAGAGCTCTCAAAGAGTAAATTCAAGCTGTCTTTCAAATAGATACAATGAAACCATTGATGATGTACAAAGAAGAGGTAGCATGGGGAAAAATATAAGAAAATCAACTTAATTCAGTTTACCCAGAACTGTACCTGTTTGTGGCAGCATCCTGAATACTGGCATTTTTATGAGTTAATAAACTATCTTCTCTTGCAGTCTAAGAAAATAAAATAATAAAAAATACTGAATCTATTAAGGACACTCAAGTAACAAGTTTATTTCTTTCCTGTAAAAAAATAGAAAAATCAACTTGCTTTAGTTCAAATAAGAGGTAATTGTATCTTTCAGTAGCATATCTAGTACAATCCTATTCAATAGCTAGATCAATAATCTCAGACTTAAGTTCAGAGTATTTGAATATACATAGCACATCTTCTTACCACACAGCTGTTAATCACCCAAAACACTAGAGTGTTAACCCAATATTCACAAAAGATTCACAAAGATTCAATGCCAGCATTTTTTCAAATTTACATGATAAAAATCAGAACATAGGTGTATATTTGGCTTCTTTCTCCTTAATGCAATGAATATTTTAAGAAGGAAATTCAAAAGTTTTTCTAAAGAGCTCAGTTTTATCCAACATTACTTAGATAATGTTTAACACAATAAAATGTATTTACTTGTCTGATGAATTCTGAAAAATAATCACAGGTGCAGAGCAAACATTTGACAGTTCCGCTAGTCCCCTGCCTGAAAGCATTACTACAATTTCATGTAAGCTGCAATCACATAATCCTACGATAGTCTCTTATTTCTTTAGAGCAGCGTGGCTTTCTCTGCTTCCACCACATGTGTTTTGGGGACTGAAGTTGTCAGTCTTGGCAGCACACAATTTTACTCACATTTTGCTGGCCCTGGGTATCAGTTTTTTTTGTCAACTTAAATCTAGAATCGTCTGAGAAGAGGAACTTCTGTGGGGCATTTTCTAGATTAATGATTAACGTGGGACGGCAAAGACCACTGTGGGTGGTGCCATTCCTGGGCAGGTGGCTCTGGGTGTAAAAAAAAAAAAAGAAGCTGAGCAAGCCAAGAGGAGCATGCCAGTAAGCAGCACCCCTCCATGGCTTCTTCATCAGTTCAGTCTTCTCTTCTTTCAATGATGAACAGTGACAACTAAGTGTAAGACAAAACAAACCTTTCCTCCCCAAATTGCTTTTGGTCATGGTGTTCTAGCACAGCAACAGAAGCCTGGAGACAGACATAGCGCCAGGCCCATGAGGAATCGCTGGAATAGACCTGGCCATGTTTTGGGGCAGATTACAGAGGGTCTTTGGGACTTTGGGCTAGAAAAGCTGTTGAGTGCTCACATCTTAATGAGCTGTTGTGGGAACTTAGAAGATAACGCTGAGAACAATGCAGATGATGAAGGTCTGGGTTGTGAAATTTCAGAGGGAAGTAAAGACTTTACTGGAGCCATTTGTATGCTATTTTGTATTAAGACTCTAGGTTTCTGTTCAGCTGAGACTAAAGAATCAGCTGTGATTAAGAAGAGACCAGCACTACCGGTGTGAAACCTTTGCTTTATTAGAATAACTGACGCTGATTACTGGGATTGAGAAATCCGCTGATTAAGAAGACGCCAGCATCACAGGTAAAATTTTCTAGGAAGTTATTTCCTCAGCATCAGCACACGTAAGCTTTGGTCCAGAGGTGGCCAACACTGTATCCTACACTGGCAGCCAAATCTGATAATGTCTAAGAGTTGTCCAGTTTGTACTGGTTTTGAAGGTCATGGAGAGCAGCTGAGGCTTGGCACTGAGTGGCAGGGTTAGAGTCCCTGAAGAGAGGCCAGCAGAGACCTCTGGTGAAGGTGCAGCCTTAGTTACAGTGGAAACTCCAGCATTTTGGACACGTCAGTACCATGGAGTGACCGTCAAGGTCAGTAGTAGGGATTCTGTGGAGCTGCTGCAACTAGGAGACAAGTCAGGAGTTAGGAGTTCTATAGAGGGCAGAGCCTGAGAAGTGAAGCTGCCTAGGAGCTTTGGAGCCCAGAGAATTGAGAGCAAATCCCAGATGTCAATTCACTAAATGTTTTGCTCTGTTGAATCTTCATTTGGTTTTGATTTGATTGTAAGTGTGTAAGTTTTTTGTTTGTTCGTTTTTTGTTTTTTAGGTAATAAAGTATATAACATATCAGGCTAAATGAGACCCATTTTATTCCTACTGTACTGGGAATTTTGAATATGACCAAGTTTTCAATCTTGTGAAATGCCTTTTCTGTGAGCAATGAGATAATTATGACTTCTTTGTGGGGGTGAGGAAGAGAGGCGGGGTCTCACTCTGTAGTCCTCTTTAAAATCACAGAGATCCACCTGACTCTGTCTCCCAAGTGCTGGGATTAAAGACATATGCTACTACTCCTTGTCTAACTATACACATTTTTAAATGTGTAAACTATATGGCGTCTGAAAATGTTCCCTGACATACACCCTGTGTGATCATGAAGTATGACAGTACGTATACACTGTCCATTACAACTTCATTACATTTAAAAAAAGCTCAAGAGGAGTACTGCTCTGGAATCTTTTTCTTGTGATACTCTCCCTGGTTCTGATATGGGTATAACACTAATTACATAAATTAGGGAATTCTCCTTCCTGTCCTAGTTTCTAAGAGTTTGTATAGAATTGCTATTGCTTCCAGGTGTGGTGGTGCACACCTTTAATCACAGCATCTGGAAGGCAGGTAGGTTCAAGGCTAGCCTGGTCTACACAGCGAGTTCCACGACAGCCAGAGCTACACAACAGAGAGAGATCTTGCCTCAAAATAAAAATAAATAAATAAAATATTGCATAGATTTTTACCATGGAGGCATCTTCTCCTAGAATTTTTTTTATGAAGAGGCCTGTCCCTGTAAATAAAATCCTTGTAATGTGAAGGATTTGAAATTATTTCCTATTTTACTGAATTTTTTTTAATTCAAAAAGATCCACAAACACAACTGAAATGTAAGGTCATGTTGTCTTGGTCTATTCAGACTGCTGTAAGATGCCATGAGCCACAGAGCATGTAAATAACAAACATTCATGTCACATTGTGGTAGAGCTGGGAAGTCCAAGGTTAAGACACTGGCTCTCACAAAGGACAAGCCAACTCCTTGGCCCATTTCTAAGAGCATCAAACAGTTCGGATTACATGTTAATGTCGTTAGTGCTATAGTGACTGTCACTATCAGGGATGTGTCTGCATCTATACATACCTATTCACATCTGTATCTATCTGTACCTGGAGATGGGGTGTCGCTATGTGACCTTGGCTGGCCTGGGACTCAAGAGACTCACCTGCCCTTCCTTTTGAGTTGTGGGACCAAAGGCATGTGTCAGCATACCTGACGTGGCCTTACTTGTTAATGTTCATTATGCTCCAAGCAGTATTCTGAGTCTTTGAATTGATTACTTTATTTCATTCTTACAACGCATCTTAGGTTAGGTATTATCATCATCCTATCTGAAACAGAAAATGAGGCTTGAGAAGTGAACTAATTTGTCCCCAAACACAAAATTCAAAGGGGACAGAGTAGAAATGAGATTCCAAAGCCTGTTCTTTCATGTCTTATATTTATCATATATGGAAATAGCATGTTTTTCGCTTGTTTGGTGAAAGTATGAACAACATGGCTGTCTCTGGGTTTCTACTGCTGAGATAAAACACCATGGCGAAAAGCAACTTGGGAGGAAAGGGTTTATTTCCTCTTATAGCTTGTAGTTCCCCGTCAGGAAGTCAGGGCAGGAACTCAAGCCAAGAACCTAGAGGCAGAAAACGATGGAAGGCCACGGAGGAGTGCTGCTTATGGCTCGCTCCTCACGGCTCGCTCAGCCTGCTTACTTACACTGTCATCTAGGTCACCTGCCCTGCCCATGTCAATCATTAAGAAAGTGCCCCAAAGACTTGCCTACAGGTCAGTCTACTCAGGCATTTTCTAAACTGAGGTTCCTTTTTCTCAAATGACTCTAGCTATGTGAAGGTGACAAAACACTAGGCAGCATAATGGCTAACTGAGACATCTCAGTTCTCTTCAAAGCCTGGGAAATGGAAAAGGAAACTCATCCACAGGAAACTATGCCATCAGAGTTGATGATCTGACTTGGTGAGACAGGCTTCTGTGCTGGTTTTAGAGAAGTCTGAAAGCGAAGAAAAGCCAACTGGGAGAGCAGGGCAGCCATACCCTACAGGGTGGGTAATGCTATCTCCTTCACCAAGTCACAGTCAGCTCTCCTCGTATATCATCTTGTTGCTAACTGAATCAAATCTTGCTAAACTGGGGTAGTGAATGGATAAAGAAGATATGGGACTAGAAAACTATTGAAAAAAACTTTAAAAAAATGGTTGCTAGGCTTTGTGGTTGTATAAAAGTGAAAACAATCTAGCCGCTCGTTTTAAAGGCACAGGCTTCATGTTTGTTTTTAGAGTGACTTCTATACCAGAGCATCTTTAGCACCTGAGTCTGACTGCAATCTGAGTCTGAACTCAGACGTGGTGAGGGCTTTCATCACCCTGAACAGCACTTGGCACTCCTCACTGTCACTGTACTCCCGCACTGTCTTTCCATGTCTTCATGTCCTAGTTAGGTCACTACTGAAGTGACAAAACACCGTGACCAGAGCAACCTGTGGAGGAGAGGGTTTATCTGGCTTAGGCTGCCACATCACTGCTCATGCCTGGAGGAAGTCAAGACAGGAACTCAAGCAGGGCAGGAACCTGGAGATAGGAGCTGATGCAGAGGCCATGGAAAGGTGCTGCTTACTGGCTTGCTCCTCATGGCTTACTCAGTCTGCCTTCTTATAGATCACCAAGCCCAGGGGCGGCAGCAACCATGATGGCTGGGCCCTCCCACGTCAATCACTAATTAAGAAAATGCCCTACAGGCAGCACAATCTTTCGGAAGTATTTTCTCAATGAAGGTGTCCTCCTTGCTGATTACTATAGCTTGTGTCAAACTGACATAAAACTAGTCAGCATACATCAGGACCATGTCTATTAAAAGAAACTTACCTTATGTACTGCTTCTATTTGAGCCTTCAAAATATTACTCTTGAAGTCAGGAGGAACCCTTACTGCATTCAATCCTGGGCTCTCAATGGCATTATTAAGACATTTCTCAGTCAACTTTACCACTTCTTCCTGAATGTTAAAAAATATAATCACTCTTGGTAGGCCATAGTTTTGTGGAAATTGGAATGTTGTAAGCTCATATTCAGTCAATCAAGAAATAATGTGCCTCAAGCAGTTATCTCCTGTTCCAGACCCACGCAACTCCTGTGACATCTACTAGCAGATAAAAAGCGCCTCATGAAAAGGATTGGCCACGAGAGGGTCTAATGTGAAATCCACCTGGGATAAATGCCGCAAAAGCCTCACATTTTCCATGAATGTTTTAATTTAAGCATTCAGTAACCCAGCTGCTGAAAGACAGGGAATTAGGTCATAAATGTGAAAAGGTCTTGACCGTCATAGTTTATGTTTCTAACTCTGGAGTTGTTACCAGAGAAGAAGGTGACTTTTTGTATCAAATTCTATATATGTAACAAAAATATAAACATACTCAGACACACTGGTGAGAATAAGCACAAATCTATTCAAAAAATACTGTAACTAAAAATTAGCTATTAGAAATAAATGAAGGGAGGGAAACTTTTAAAAGACATTTAAAAGAAATGTAATTTATCTGTACTGCATTTAATATTTTGTTTAATTAATGACAGGATGGCTTCTGGGCATAGGATTGCACACCACTCCACTTTCCAGATTTGAACAAATTTGATATTATTTCAACTTTGATGTTTCTCAATGTGGTCTCTATTTCAGTCTCTAGGTGGGATCTCAAAATTAAACTTAAAAACTTTTGTTTTTTGAGAGATACTCCCTATGTAGCTCAGACTGGCCTTGAACTGGTAATCCTCTTGCCTCAGCCTCCCAAAGAAGGAAGTGTGTGTGTGTGTGTGTGTGTGTGAGAGAGAGAGAGAGAGAGACACATTACTGGGAACTGAACCTAGGATCTTGTGCATGATAAATCCCTTTCTTTTTGGTTTTAATTTAGCGACAGGATCTCACAAGCTGTCCAGGCTGATGCTGAAATCACTCTGTATCCTTGGAGGGCCTATGATTGGTTTTAGCTTCCCAAGTAGCTGGGATTATGGCCCTGAACCACCAAGCTCAGCTCACAATAATTCTCGATGTCCCTTTACAACCACGGCTTATTCAAATGCACACCCCCCTCCCTTTTTCCTGAAGACTACTATGCTGCAGATTTGAATACTTCTTTACTTTTTAAATTTTATTTTTATTTTACATGTATTGGTGTTTTGCCTTCATGTATGATGTATGTCTGTGTAAGGGTGTCAAATCCCATGGAACTAGAGTGATTTAGAGATAGTTGTGAACTGCCATGTGGGTACTGGGAATTGAACCGGTCCTCTAGAAGAGCAACCAGTACTCTTAACTGCTGAGCCATCTCTCTTGCCTGGACTTGAGTACTTCTTAATCATCATTTGCACACTATAAATCCGTATTTCAAAGCCTCCAAAACACAAGATATTTTAAAAAATATATGGTTGTGAGCTGCTATATGGGGAAGCTTCCACGTGGGTGCTGGGCATCAAACCTCGGCTACGGGAGAGCTGCCATTGCTCTCAACCACTGACCATCTCTCCAGCCCCTCAACATATCTTACAAAAACATCATGAGCCAGGTGGCGGCAGCGCATGCTTTTAATCCCAGCACTTGAGAGGCAGAGGCAGGCAGGTCTCTGAGTTCAAGGTCAGCCTGGTCTACAGAGTGAGTTCCAGGACAGCCAGGGCAACATGGAGAAATCCTGTTTTGAAAAACAAACAAAACAAACAAACAAACAAAAAACCCCAAGTAAATAAGCAAACAAACAAATAAACATCCATTAATAGAGAATCTTAAATTGTACTCATTTGTAAGACAGTGGTTCACTAGGTGGCCCTGGCTGGCCTGAAACTCATTATGTATACTGGGTTGGCTCTTAACCACCGAGCCATCTCTTCAGCACCACTCACTGGCCCAAGACCTCTTCAGCCCCATTAAAATTCTTAATGTTGCCATGCAAGTTTTCTCCCTCCCTTCTACATAGCCACAATTTCACCTTTTAAAATGGGAAAACAGGTAGAGCCCAACACAGACAGATCTCCCACACAAATGCTAACAGTGCTGCTGTGCTGGTTAGTTTTTCTGTCAACCTGACACACTGAGAAAAGGCTCCCAACAGATTGGCTTGTAGGCAACATGTGGGGCAGCTTCTTGATTGGTGACTGATGTTGCAGAGCCCAGCCCACTGCCGGTGGTGCTGCCCCAGGTAGGGGCACAGGTTGTAAAAGAAAGCAGACTGAGCAAGCCATGGAGGGTGAGCCAGTAAGCAGCGCCCCTCTGCAGTTTTTGCTTCCTTCCTGCCCTCACTCCCCTTCATGAAGGACAGCAAGCTGTGAGACGAAATAAGTCCGTCCCTCTCCAAGTTGTTTTCGGTCACAGTTTTTATCACTGTAACAGAAAGCAAATTAAGACAACCATCTTGGAAAGTAAGTCGTTCTGAACTATAATGCTATATAACAAGTAGACACAAAAGAGATTCCAATACCTGGCTGTTGACATTAATGTCAATGGTAGGTCGAGGAGATGGTAAGATACTCTGCTCCATTTCAAGCTGTCTGAGCTTCTCCGTGTCATCTTTTAATGCTGAAAAAAAAAAATCTCATTAGCCTGACTGTATCTGACAGTTACATGAGGGTATACACTGAAGTTCTGGTTTTCCTTCATTAAAAGTGGAATAATCCAGGTGAACACAAAGTATGTATTTTCCGCTAACTCAAAACAACTCAATTAAGAGTTAATCTTGGGGGGGGGGGGTGGGTGCTGGAGAGATGACTCAACAGTTAAGAGCACTGGCTGCTCTTCCAGAGGACCCAGGTTCAATTCCCGAATTCACATAGCAGCTCACAACTGTCTGTAACTCCTGTTCCAAGGTATCTAACACTGTCACACAGATATTCAGGCAGGCAAAACACCAATTTACTTAAAAAATAAACAGAAAAAAAAGTTTATCTTAGGACTGGGCTTGGTGGTACATGGCTTTAGAGACAGGCAGATCTTTATGAATTCAAGGCCACCCTAGTATACATAGTAAGACCCTGTCTTAAAAAAAAAGAAAGAAAAAAGAGTTAATCCTCAAGCTGGGTGTGACTGCACAAGCCTGTAATCTCAACACCTGGGAGGCAGAGATAGGCAGATCTCTGTGAGATTGGGACCAGCCTAGCCTGGTCTACATGGTGAGTTCTTGGCCATCATGGGCTACATAGTAAGATCCATCTTTATTTTTTAAAAAGAAGAAAAGCTAGAGGCTAAAGAAATGGGTCAGTGGTTAAGAGAAATGGCTGCTCTTCTGGAGGACCCAGGTTCAATTCCCAGCATCCACATAGCCGCTTGGCAGCTCACAACAATCTGTAATTCAGCCCTAAGGGATCTGACAGCATCTCTGGCTTCCAATGTATGCACATGGTGAAGACATACATTCAGGCGAAAAACCCATACATAAAATAAAAGTCAATCATAAGTAGGATCACAGTCCTCCCAAAACATAACAGCACACGGCACAAGGACTCTTGATTTCATGTTTGCTTAGGCTGTGCACAGTCAAGACGCTTGGAAGGCAGGTACGGCTTGGTAGGGCCTTTTCTTTTTTAACCTCATCTCAAGCTCATGTCTAACCTCAGGACTTTGCTGTCTTCATTTCTGCTCTTGAATATATATATATTACCCCAGCCAAAAATATCTGGAGAGACTATGAAAGGGCATATACTTTTGTGCTAACTAAGTCAACATATTACATATTAGTAGTGGTGACAAACACCTTTATCTTATGAATCATTTCAACAAGCCGACATACAATTAAATTAACCTTATTTACAGTGGTTCTCAACCTTCCTAATGCTTTAATACAGTTCCTCATGTTATGATGACCCCCAACCATAAAATTATTCCCTTTGATACCTCATTTTCTTTCTTTCTTCCTCCCTCCCTCCCTTCCTTTTTTTGAGACAGGATTTCTTTACTGTCTTGGAACTCACTCTGGAGACCAGGCTGGCCTAGAACTCACAAGAGATCCACCTGCCTCTGTCCCCTGAGTGCTGGGACTAAAGGCATGCGCTACCAGCCAGCCCACTGCTACCTCATAACTATAATTTTGTTCCTGTGCTCTGTCTCAGTTCCTAAGACCATCGGAATAGGTGTTTTCCAGAGATAACGTTTTCCAATGGTCAACACCCACAGGTTGAGAACCAAAGCTATTTAGGATAACTATCCTCCTGCTAGGTATAGTGGCAAACAGCTTTATCTACATAGCGAGTTCCAGAACAGCCAGAGCTACACAGTGAGACCCTGTCTTGGAGGGGAAAAAAAAAAAAAAAGAAAAAAAAAAGGTAAATGGTGTTATTTTGAGTTTTTACTGTGGGGCATGACCCCTTTTAGGGGTTGAATGACGCTTTCACTGGGGTCACCTAAGACTATCAGACATTTGTGTTATGATTCATAACAGTAGCAAACTCAAACAGTTATGAAGTAGCAATAAAAATAACTGTATGGTGGCTCACCACAACTTGAGGAGCTGTATTAAAGGGTCACAGCATTAAGATGGTTGAGAATCACTGAATTTGGGGGTGGGAGGGCTATGAAATCATGCCCTTTGGGTCAAAGAGATCTTCTGAAAATGCCTGTCAACAAACGCAGTGGATTCTCTCTCTGGCTGCACATGTGAACCATATTGAGGGCCTTCAAAAAATCTGAACCCTTGGACTTATCCTAATCTTTTTAAAAATTTTGTTGTGTGCGTGCCTATGCGCATATGTGCCTGTGTGCCTGTGTGCATGTGTGCCTGTGTGTAGGTCAGAGGACAACTCTGAGAGGTTGTTCCATCCTTTTAATTCTTTCTCGACAGCATTCTGAGGCTGGAACTCAGGCTGCCAGGCTTACTTGGCAGGCACTTTTACCCACTGAACCATCTCACTGGTCAAGAATCATTTTATTAGATTTTTCTAGAAGACAGACTCTGATCCTGGACAGTTTTTATAAACCAGAGGATCTTAATGCACAGAGCTAAAAGTCACTAACTCAATACTAGTCATCACTAAGTCCTCCTATCCATTTACTTAACTCCTATTCCTGGCTTCATTATGCTCTAAATTATTGACTGAATTTAGCATGATAACACTGCAGATGTTTTAGCATGCACTGATAAACTAGTATTTTCTTGGTTTTGAACTAAAGCTGCTTGAGATGCAGAACAAACAAGTAAAAGCAAAAACAAACAAGAACCTCATTGCTCAGGAAGAGACTAATGTGGTGGGTGGAATAAAAATGGCCTCCATAGGCTCATATATTTGGATGCCTAGTCATCAGGAAGTGACACTATTTGAGAGAGATTAGGAGGTATATCCTTGTTGGAGTAGGTGTGTCCTTGTTGCAGGTTTCAAAAGCCAAAGTCAGGCCCAGTGGCTCTCTTCTCCTGCTGCCTGCAGATCTGGATGTAGAACTCCAAGATACTTCTCCAGCACTCTCTCTGCCCGTGTACCACCATGCTCCCCACCATGATAATAAACCATAACTCTGAAATCCTAAGTAAGCCTCAAAAAGCTTTCTTTTATTAAGAGCTGCCTTAGTCAGTGTCTTCATAGAAACAGAACAATGACTAAGACAAAAGGGAATCTGTTGTCTTAGTCTCTCTGTTGGAGACTATAATCCTTATATAGCATATAAGTCATGTATGACCTTGTATCGTGTAAGTCCATAAATCATATAAGTCCTTATGTGATGAAAATGGAGGTTTAAGAAATCTAGCAATGTGAAAGGGATCTTTAAACCTTCCCTTTCTACCCTAAGAGAAAGGCTCACATCTTATTTCCCTCGGGCTTTTGTGGTTGACTGTTGGTCATGTGGTAGGAGCTAAATGTTAAGTTTAACTCCTTTACCCCTCTCTCTGGACACAGGAGACCTCTATGGTTCCCTCAGGGAACCTGGGAAACCTTGGATCAGGTTTGAGAGAAGGAAGGGCACATAACCACGTGGTATGGTTAGGTCTATCACTTCCTTAAGACCCCAGGCAGCTGCTTTTCTAATTAGGTAAAAATGCCATAAAAGACTGCTAAGCTTTTAAATCAGGAACTATTTTTATCAAGTTGGTTTCTGAGGGTCTTAAATTATGTCAACACGGATCAGAATCACAGATGTCTGATCTCAGCCAACACTAGGCTCAGGTGGGAGAATGGTGCCAAGGAAACTTTCTCCTTCCCAGTTTGCCCAAGTGCTCTCAGAGCACTAGCACCACACGTGGGCATTGAGCACACCTCCCATTCCTCTGCTTCTTTCACAGACTCCTTTGCCAACAAACAGCTTGTGCCTTGGAGATGAGTGGAGATCAAAATGAGATCCAGATGCCATTGTTCGGTGCTCACAGACACAATCGTGGGGAGATACATGGACCTCCTTCCTTGTATTAAGAACGTGGAATGCCTTCCTGTGTCTTTGCTGTGCTTTTCTGGGCTTGCTATGTAGGCCACATGTACTGTCTCCTATTCTGTCCATGCTAACCTAACAGTTAGGTTAGAACAAAGAGGTGAGAGTCTCCTCTTAATGTGTGAAATGCGTGATCCCACATGGACTTGTGCCCCAATGGGAGATAGGCTCGTTTTATCATAGTCTGAACTCACCACAGTAGAAAGTAACCATGTGGCTTGACACCATAAAGATGGAAGGAACCCTGTGACTTAGTTACCATCTTGACCAGACATTCTCAAGACTGTGAAGGCCATGTGCCTTACCACCATCTTGGTTAATGTAACAACATGGAGTAAACCAAAACGGTAGTACCTATAAAACTTCCCAGTACCAGGGACTTCTCAAGGGATCACTGCACCCCCTAGAATTCTCTGTACTACAGGCATTCCGTCGCCTGCCCCAATCTTCTCTTAATTTCTTCCTTTTTGGTTTTCACCTTCCTGGGTGTCCAAGGGATTGTGGAAATGTGGGCGCCAAAGGAGATGATAACACTGGCTCTCCTGCCAAGTGATGAAGCCAATGCATTTTTCTATCAGACTAGAGCTCCGTGGTGTGATGTTTTGTTTTCTAACGACATATTGTTTTGCACGGCACGTTGATTGATTTCTAAAGGAGACAGTTTTCCTGTCATGTGCCTCCAACATCAGCCAGCTAATACAGAGAGATGATACTTTGAGGAAGCTAAGACCTAGGAAGCCTACATGAATTTGCAGAAACCCAGGGAAAACTCCAGACAGCATAGATCCCAGCCAGGATCCAAAGGTCAGATTTCCAGGTGCTAGACAAGCTGCTGCCAGTAAGCAGCTGTAACAGCTGGAGCCTAGGGCTGTACACACTGGGTTTTGACGCCCTACATCTCCAAGCCTGTTTTTCTCTGATACAAAATATTCTTTCCCTCTTCAAAACTCCTTTGCTCTATGCTTGTTATCTGCTCTTCAGAACAATTACGACTGGCTTAAAAGACAAAATGTGTGTCTAATCCAAGTTTATTTTAAAAGTGGGTTCTGTTTAAGCTTTATTAAAGTATTAAACATTAGTTAAAAGTACAAAACTAGTGTAACTGACCTTCTGGGTGTTCAATAAAAAAGGGACATTCTCCCCTTCCCCGTTAAGGTCAACCAGATCCTAAGGAACCATGGGACATTCTGAAAATGCCCTGCAACTGTGTGGATCACCTGTTCTCTTCTTCATGCAGACTCCACCCAGTGAATCTAACCAGTATACAGTCTACAAAAAAGATGACCAATAATTTCTTCCAGTGAAGCTTTCAAGTGAAGTTACATTCAAGTAAGGCCTTTCATTTATCGACATATAGATGGAACAGCTGATTAAAAAGAAAACGGCTCATGGAGCCAGGGGCTCCTCCTGAGTTCAACCTCTGAGGACCAGATTCTCAGCTGGCTAGATAGTAAAAAAGAAAAAAAAAAAGTGGTGGAATTTGGTTACCTTGCATGGTCTTAAACATCCAACAGTAAAGTAAAACCAAATATTAAAATATTTAGTGTTTGTGTGTATGTGTGTGTGTGTGTATGTTACAGTACTATTATCTCACTATTGATTTCCCTCTTGATAAGGGAATTGTCAGACTTTTCTTAATTCAATACTACAGCACCTATATACAGCCAAGAGAGACAGGCCCATTATTGTTTTAACCTAAAAGTCGAATGGTTAAATTTCTTCTTTCTCCCTCTACAGAAGCTATCTTGGAGGAACTGTGATACTGTCTACTTCAACAGCTATTAAAGTGCCTGAAAACAGTTATTGGGTTCATTAATCTCAAGAACAGCCTTAGGGGCAAAAGAAAAAACAGAGATGGAACCAAATGGATGAATGCTCTTATGGGCCGATTAAGAAATTCTAGGGGATTTCGATACGGATATTTAAAAATATCCTATACTCTGGTTTCTCCCGATCCCTGGCATAGGACTTGCAACGCTGCTAACTTTTGCCTTTAATTCCCTCTCACACTTATTTCCAGGCAACAGCCAAGGATTTCCATTCCTCCCTATACCTGACAATTACTTAAAACCACTGGTGCACTTTTGTCATTGTTTACATAACCCCGCTGGAGTGGTACCTTGACTGCCTCAATCACCTGGAAGAAGCCAGAATTGTCCCAGTTCTGTAACGGCAGTTGGGGTTAGCTCTCTAGTGTGTATGAATGAGAGAATGATGAGAACAGGAGGTATAGACTGGCTAGCCAGTTTAGGGTAAGAATGTGCCCTTTTCCCCAGAGGTAACCAGTTTCTTTGCTGAAAGCCAGAAATATTATTGGACTTCATGCTGATTCATCCTTGCCAAAGAACAGAGATGCTGGAAATGTGGGCTCTGACCTCTAATCTGTTTTTTAAATAATTTGGGGTTACTTTTCAGAGAGGATAATGTTAGAGTAAAAAGGTAAAGGCTCATTAAAGGAAACTCCTTCTAGTCGAGAGAATATAATCTCTGACATAACATTCAAGGTTTTCCAGGTCAATTACATGGCCAAAGACCACTTCTAGAAGGTGGCTCACCTTACACCAAGCTAACAAATTCTTGTGTGTGTCAGGGGCCTTGTGCAGAAGTTCAGACTGCTCTCAACCAACATTTCCCAGTCGCCTTTAACAATAATTCATTGTCACTAGAGACTTCAGAAGGTCAGTGTATGTAGCGAGTGTGAAAAATAAAAACAAGTATGATTCAGAGGGTGTGTGTGTGTCAAAAACAGTCTTTTCTTTCAAAGATGTGTAACCACCCAGAGCCAGTATTTTACAAACCTCCTCCACTCTGTGAAACTCTCGAATACATGCCCGTTTGCCAGACCCGGGATGCCAGGCAGTCCTGAGACCTGACTCAATCACACTTCTTCCTTCAGCACCAGTTAAGGATCCAATCACATTAGACTCTAAGGTCCCAGCTTCCACCAATGGGGTGACACAGTCAGCGTCCAGTGACAGGATAAAAACTAAGTCACCTTCCCACCCCTGACGTGCTTGCTTGCTTGGTCTGGGTGGCTGAACACCCTTTGCAAAGGCTGTGTTGCTGAACTACTTTTGCCTTGTTCATGTGGCTCGGTGTGTGATGTCAGGAGTATTCTTTTCCAAATTATTTACAAGAATCTTCATTTTCATACTTAACTATTATAAAATTCAGAGAACACTGGACAGGAAGACTGAGAATATAAAGCTGGGCACAGGAATAAATGCTTGTATTCCCAACACCTCGGAGGCTGGGGAAAGTGGATCATTGCACTAAATTACATAGAATGTTCTATGACATAGGTTAGCCTGGGCTGTATATGGAGACCTTGTGCCTAAAGAAAAGAAGACCAAATAGACTTTCATTCTCTAAAAAATTGTGTATATGTGTGTGGTGTATATGTATGTATGTGTTCATATGTATGTGTACATGTGTGTAATTCAGAGGCCAGAAGTCAATGTTAGGTGTCTCCCTCTAACGCTTTTTTTGAGACAGGGTTTCTCTCTAATCTGGAGCTCATCAATTTGGCTAGATTGGCTTGCCAGTGAGCTCTGGGGATTCTCCTGTCTCTGCCGTGCTAAGTCATAGACATATGCTGCCATGCCTAGATTTTATGTGGGTGCTGGGGATGTAAACTTAAGATTCTCATGTTTGTGGCATGCACTTCACCAGTAAAGCCATCTCTCTGACCCCCAAGAGTTTCACTCTTAATATAAAAATGCTCTAACTAGTATCACTGACTTATGACCTAAGTTACATCAATGAGACCCCTATTCTTTGGAAGAATTTTTTCAGCCACCACTTTAGTAACATTCAAGCCCTTTTTGAATACTTTCTATGATGAGAAACACACTAAATCTTAAGCATCTATATCTAGGGTATGGCAGAAGGAACTTAAGATATTGTCCCTAAAATGATACAAAATTTGCTTCTCTAACTTGCAAATTGCTCCTCTAAAATTCACCAGTAAAGCACTCTAAATATATATGGCTTCAAAGTATATAGAGGATTATCATAGCTTAATCTTTTAAAAATTTATTATTATTATTATTATTATTATTATTATTATTATTATTATTATTTTATGTGCATGATGTGTGTGTGTGTGTGTGTGTGTGTGTGCATGCCATTTTGTGTATGTGGAGGTCAGAGGAACTCTGTTGAGTTCTTTCCCTTCTTCTGCCTTTCTGGGTTCCTGCATCAAACTCCTATTATCACACTGTGCAATGTGTGCAATGTATACACACTGTGCAATTCCCTGGCTAAGCAGCATTAGTGCTTGCTTATTTGATCATTGATAAGGATTCCTACTCTATTATACCATGTTGTCCTAACCTAATACAGTCTGCTAATGATTATATACTCAACAATTGTTTGGTAATACAACATTACTACGGCACTGAAGGAACAATTACACTTTCAAAATTTATATAACATACATAAAGTAAAATGTAAATAAAGCCAATATTTTCACCTCTCTAAAGAAGATGCAGAACACGGTTCTTTGTGCCAAGTAGCCACTGTATTTATGAGATCAACTGTGTCTGTAGGAGTCCATCACGACTGACCTTGTAGACTGCTGATATTCCCTCACAGAAGGGAGTGGGGGTTACCGGACCCTCATCCGAGTGTGCAGCCAGCCCTCCTAGCCATTTGGATACACTTTTATCCTAAATGCACACGGTTGGGGAGAAGGCATCTGGGAGAGGGGCTAGAGTACACAGGCTAGGGAAGAAACTAACAGGGATCATTTACATGGCGATTAGGGAGCTATCATCCATGCTGGGTGCAGAACTTCTGGTGTAGCTGTTCAGGGTCACTAACACCCACCTGTAACTTCTCACTCACACTCAATAAACTCGCTGGTTGCCCAGGGAGAACTCTGGTAGAATCATACTTTGGTTTGTCATGGGGTCCTTATGAGGGGGGGATTAGATTTAGTTCACATCTCCCCTGAGGAATTCTCTTAACAGGAGACAATTTTTTGTAGAAGAATATTTAATCTTTTAATCCAGCAACATGGCTGCTCTGGGAAAGGATCACATTAAAGGCCTGTGTGATCTACCTGGAAGGCAACACAAGCCTTTGAGTAACCCAACTAAGAAGGCAATGGTGGCACATGCCTTTAATCCCAACTCTCAGGATGTAAAAGGAAACAGTTAGTTCAGAAGTAGGTCATGATTCTCAGTTCAGAGTTCAGTCAGTTCAGAGTTATGAGAGAAGCAGTAGAGATTGAGTCAGAGCATGCTAGTCAACTGAGAACAGAAAGTCAGAGGCAGAGTGAAGTACAGGGTAAGTATATGCCTTTAATCCCAAGCCTGAGAGTGAATTATAGTGAAGACTAGGCAGAGACATCTGAGATGAATCAGAGTGAAGAGCAGGCAAAGTGAGAATCAGAGGAAGAGTTAGCAGAGTGAGTCAGAGTGAGGACATGCCCTACTTTCACAATATAAAAAACAGGCTCTTGGCTCAGACAGTCTGGCAGTCAGAGAATCAGATAGGTCATAGAGGCAGTTCAGCAGAAGTAGTCAGTGCCAAACAGGAAGAGTGAGCTACGGAGAAAGAGTCAGCTAACAGTGAGAGTCAGTTTGAAGCCTAGCAAAGCAGTTTAGTCAGAGAAGTTGTGAGAATCAGCCAGAGTCAGAAGAGTTCAGTTAGAAACAGTCAGCTGGCTCAGGTCAGTTTGAACCAGTCAGCTTGGAGAACAGCAAGTGAGTTGAATCTGACAACCAGAGACAGCTGAGTTCAGTGCAGCTCTGAGTTTAGAAGGAGCTAGTCAGTGTGAGTCAGTAAATCTTGGAGGCAGAAACATTTAGATTAGGTTTGAAGATTAGATTACACAGAGGCTGAAATCCTCTAGGACCAGGATTGAATTAGCAAAGAATAAACCATCCTCTACCATGAACCCACAAGAATAATAGTTAACTAAATCAATGTACACATCTTCATCTACAATTTTTATTCTGAACCTAGAAGTATTTGCTTTAAGGTAGTCCTGCCTCTGGCAGGTTCTAGATTCTGATGCCTTTGGTTAGTTGTCTTGTTTTTAAGTTAAGGAAGAGCAACCATTTCTATCAGAAGGTAGAGTTCAGGGGCAAGGTTATCAATTAGACTACCTAAAAGAAATTATGGCAGGAAACACTAATATCTGACAAATGGTAGTATAGAATGCTTTTTTAAAGGTTCATTTTTATTATTTTTAATTATGTGTATGGGAGTGTTTGTGTGTGGTTGACATATGCCCCTGGAGCTAGAGTTACAGGTTACTGTGAGCCACCAAGGTGGGTGCTGTGAACCAAACTCAGATCCTCTGCAAGAGCATATGTACTTTTAACCTCGGAACCATCTCTCTCCAGCCTCATGAAGAATGTCCAATAACTTACTGCCTTTAGAAAAACTGATATTACTCTAAAATTACCAACATGATAAATTAGTTAACTCTGGTTCCACAGTTTAACATGGTGAATATAGTTACAAACAACACCATGACTTGCTAGAAAGCCTTCTGGGCAGGGTATCTGCAGTGCTTGCCAGTGGTACTTCAGCATGCTCTATGAAACAGAGCACTGAGTTTTCACCAATACTCATTCTGAATGACTAAATACCACAGTTGTGCTCTAAAGGCTTTAGGTGGCAGAGCACTCACAATTTCCTGTGAGTTCATTCAAGATGGCATCTGATTTTACCTGTGACAGAACAAAAATTGGCAAAAACCATATAAACACAAGATGCCTGAAAATGAACACTATTACACTGAGCTGCAGCAGGAAACTCCTGTTTAAAAAAACAGTTTAAGCTTTACAATCAAACCGAGCTTGCAAACACACAAGTATTTTCAAGGAGCAATTTACTTTCTCCTTTTTGTCCCCTGAAAAAATTTAAGGAGAGCTGCCTTCATTCTGCATTCTTTCTTTTTGGCAACCAGGCATTAATACCAAAATATCTTCTAGGAGCTAAAAGATGCTAAAGACAAAACATCACTCAATCTTGTGCCCCAGGAAATCTTCAAGAAAAATTTCAGAGACAGAGTCTCCCTATTCACAGCTAGGCTGGCCTGAAGCTATGCCACTCAGGCTGGCCTTAAACTCATGATCTTTGTACCATTATCTTCTTAATTTGTACTAAAAAAAAGTAAAAACCCAGAATGAACAACCATGAATGTATAATCACTCATGATATTATAAACATTACAGCATAATGTTACATTATTCTGGAATTATAGTATCATGGATATACTATATATAATTATACTATTATAGTATAATGTTATGCTGGCTTAGAGTGTGATAATATGAGGCTAGGTTATCTTAAACTTTCCCCAGTGTTCTCCTTAAATCAAAAGGCAAGAGGATGTAAGTACTCTTGATTAAGCTATTAGATAAAACATTTTTGGAGGAAGTAGTTTAAACATCTCACTTCAAAAGGAGATGTAATCAAAAGGCGTTGGAGTTGGTGACAGCTCATCAGGAAAAGGTGCTTGCAAACCCCGAGGATGTGGATCTGAGTTTGATCCCCGGAACTCACATGGTGAAAGAGAAGAAGTAACCCTCAAAGTTGCCCCCAATCTCCGCATGCACAATACTGCATGCCTTCACCAAATAAACACATGTAATAAAAATGTTTTAAATGTCACTGGTAAATTATAGAACAGGTACTTACTCCCACATTCAACTTTGGGCTCCTCTAATTCATCTGACCTGGTGGCTACAGTAATGTCACCTGGTGCTGGGGATGTTTCCAAAGCCTCTGATGTCCTTGTCATATCACCAATGGTTGTTTCTAGTAAGTCTGGGCTATTCAGCAAATCAACTTTCAGAGGCAAGCTGTAAAAGTAAGAGAAAGTATACTTAAACCAATAAACTTATCATTAAAAAAATTAAAATACAAAAAACAATGTTGGAAAAAATTAATTGAAGAGTTTTATTGAACTGGCTTTATTTGCTTTCAAAATCTTTGGATATACTATTCCTAGTCAAGATGTGATAAAAGGAATGTGTTAGCTTCCCACCTGAAATAACCTGAAGGGAGAAAATAAACTATTCTTGAGACTCTAGACCATGACAAAGGGTAACAAAAGAGAATGATTCTGAGAGTCAAGAAATAAGAGTGAACCTTATAACACCTTGAGAACTTGTTCAGGCACAGTGCAGAGGAAGGGACAGGTAGCAGAACAGGGGACAATCTTAGGTAACAGGATGAGATGAGACTGAGTCTGGGGAGATCGAGGTAGCTAGAGATCTGTGCGCAAACACCTGGGTTACTAACAAGGCATACCCTTGGTTGTGTGCTTCTTCCACATCAGTTTAACAGAAGAGGGACACCTGGAATCTGAGCAGCATCAGATCCTGGACTGGGGTACCATAATAAATAGAGGGGGGGAAAGAGGGTTAGAGATGGTTTAGCACTTGCCTTACAGGCATAATGGCCTGAGTTTGGAGCTCCAGAACCCACGTAAGGTCAGATGCAGTAGCAGACAAAAATCTGTAATCCCAATGCTCTTACAAGGAGATGCAAAACAGAAACAGGAGCATCTCAACAGCCAGCTAGACTAGAGTATACAATGATGGACAAGAGACTCTAATAGGATGGAAGGCAAGGACCAACACCTGAACTTGTCCTTTGACCATACACACAAATGTGCGCACAAATTAAAAAATGAATGAATAAATAAAAAAAAAGGGAAGGAGAAAGCACCAGTTGAGCAATGGTATCCACCTTTATATTTCTTGGTGAGCACCATAGACCAAGCTGCTCCTGCCATCGTGCTTTTCCTAGGGGATGAACTGCATTCCTCTGAAACGGGAGTCCAAATAAATTTGTTTAATTTGCTTCTGTCACAGAAAGAGAAAAGTAGCTGATACAAGATCAAAGGCTGAGTGCAAGAGAAGCAAACAGTGCAGACCCCTGGAAATGAGCAGAGACACGAGCACCAGTAATGGCGGCGTTTGTTAGAAAGCCACCCTCAGGGCGGGAAAGAACTACTTGAAGGATCAGAGGGAAGCTGTGGTACTCACACTGGGCCTCAGGGTCTGTTTCTACTGACAGTCAAAGCATCCACGGAGCACTGAGTATTCAGAAGCACCTTATCTTTGTAGTGGAGAGGACTGACCAGAGAAATGAGATCTGAAAGGCTCAAACTATTACCAGGTAAACCACATCTGAAAACAAACCTCAGAAGACTTAAAGGACAGCTAAATTAACTGGTCGACAATAATGTAAGACTCTGTGACACTACTCAAAGGGTGCCAGCTATGCAGATAAGCAGAGGGGAAAAGCCATTGGAGAATAAACAAAATCTCAACAGAGTAAAACTTTTAAGGGTCTAAAGTACTGCCAACTGAAAATTTACTACAGAGCAACAGCAATCAAGACAGAACAGTGCAAATATAGTATGAAGATTAATCTTGAGTTTTAACTTGATTGAACGAAAACACTTAGGAGAGGAACTAAAAATATGAACAGACTACTGGAAGAGAGAGCCTTGGCCTGAGTGAGCAGATCAATTGGGGCTGGCCATGGTAGGGATGGTGCGAACTGCTCTGCTCTACCATGCCCTCCCCAGGACAACAGACTGAAGCCTCTGAAATCATGAATAAAACAAATCTTTCCTTTTATTTCAAGAATTCTGTCACAACTACAAAAAGCTTAGCTAACAGAAGTATAACTTGAGACTCTAGAATTCCTTTTATTTATAGCTCATTTTTGCCAGGACAAAAATCAATGGGAGAAAAGATAAGTTTTTTTTCAACAAACTGTACAAATGTACTATCTTGGTAGCTAAAAAAATTGGTATGTACATATCCATGTTTGATTCTGTGCATATGTGTTCCAAACTCTGAGTGGTAGGCACAGGTGTGTACGATTCCCATGTGGAGGACAGGTGACCTGGGGTGTCAGTCTTCACTTTCTCCCTTGTTTGTAACAAGGTCTCTGGGCATTTTCTGCTGTAAATGCCAGGTTCATGAGTGCTCATCAGGGATTTTCCTGTCTGTGCTCCCATGTCACCACAGGAGTGCTGGGATTACAGACACACACTACTGTGTTCAGCTTTACATGGACTCTGGGAATCTGAACTCAGGTTCTCACAACTTGTGGGGCGAGTACTTTGCTCACGGAGCTGTCTCCCTAGATCTACCTTGGCTTTCTTTCATAAAAGATTTTTTTGTTTTATAAGTGTTTGTCTACATGCATACTACATGCAAATGTGTACCGTGTATGTCTGGTGTCCATGGGGGACAGAAAAGGGAGCCAGATCTCTTGAACTGGAGTAAGACAGGGCCTCCATGTGGGGGTGCTAGGAACAAAACCCGGTGAGCCGTCTCTCCAGACCCCCTATCCTGGTTTTCAAATGTGTTCTATGGACAACTTAGGAAGAGACAAGGAAAAGACGGCATTTAGTTCTCCCCAGGAAAACTTCTAGGAGTCTTTATTTTGATTTGGCAGGCAAATTTAATTCACAGAATTTCACATCTAAGCCATCAGCACAAAAGCCTTTCAGTCCATCCACTCTGTTTCTAAACACTGCAATGACAGAGTGCTCATCAGCCCATTTCATGCCTTTTTCTACTGACCCAACTGTTAACCACCCTTAAAAAGTGTCAGTCAGCATCACCTGTGGGAATCATTTTAGCAAGTAAGGAAACAAAAGGGGAAATAAGAGAGCTGGCGGTGCTGACGGTGGGAAATGAGAAAGGTAAATGACGGAAATTTGTTGAAGTTTCAGTAGCCCACTGGGGCTCAGAGAAGCTAACATATATTTTTGACATTTCCAACACAAATCTTTAAAATGGGTGTGAATATTTTGGGCTAAAGGATATAAGAATTAGTAGGAGTTCATCTCCTATGACCCTAGCATAAACACAAGACAGAATATTTTAAAGTACATACAGAATGACACGTATATATAAAGAACAAAAGGGGAGAATGGTGCAGAATTTCTTGAAAGAGTGGAACAGGTAAATGGTAAATGAGGCTGCTGATTGGAAGGACCACAGAAACCTAAACTCTAGCTGACTGTGTTGGTCCCCACTTTTAGTCCTAGTGCTCCATGAATTCCACAAAAAGTAAAGTTAATCTGGGAGTGGTGCATATACCTGTAATCCCTGTATTCAGGAGGCCAAGGCTGGATGATCACTGAGAGGCCAGTTTGGGTTACATACACAGTGAGACTCTGTCTCAAGAGACTGGAGGAAAGGAAAGGAGAAGAGGGGAGGGGAGCAGAGGGGGGAGAAAGGAAAGGAGCAGGCCTGATGGTGCAAGACAATTGGGAACTGGAGGCTAGTCAGAGCTGCATGCCCTTCTACAATTAAACAACAATAACAAAAATTAAACAAATAAATTATTAAAGAAAAAATATCAGCTTAATATGAAAATAAAAATTTTGTATTAGTAAAAAATTCAAAGTAAAATAATAACAAATGAACTAAAAGTATATTTCTAAATTATATACAGAAAAAAAAAACACTTAGAAATAAAGAATAAGCTATCAAGAATTTTGTTTTTACACCCCACTCCTATGGTTTTTATGAGACAGGGTTTCCTGTTTTAACTCTGGCTGCCCTGGAACTCACTCTGTAGACCAGGCTGGCCCTGAACTCAGAGACCCACCTGCCTCTGCCTCCCAAGTGCTAGGATTAAAGGCGTGCGCCACCATTGTCCAGAATCGGATTGGATTTTTAAAAGGGGGTTAAGACTATAAACGAGAACCAGCTATTTAAAGAAAACTGCAATTTTTGTTTTGTTTTGTTTTTTGAGACAGGGTTTCCCTGTAGTAACTCTGGCTGTCTTAGAATTCACTCTGTAAACCACGCTGGCCTCGAACTCACAGAGATCCACCTGCCTCCTGAGTGCTGGGATTAAAGGCGTGCACCGCATTGCCCGACTACAAATGGTTCTTATACAAATAGCTCATGAAGGAAATTTAAACATTAACTAAATTGAAGATATTCACCTTGAATCTTCACTACGGTATTAACTTCATGGCTGATTTAACGTCAAAGTTCCTTGTGTCATTGTTTCGGGACCAAACTTAGGGCTGAGCTACATCTCCAGGTGAAATCCCTGTGCTTTACTATGCATCCAGCGCAGCTCAATGAAACTGTAAGGAACATGAAACTGCTGCTTAGATGCAGACTCCAGGGAAGGCAATTCTGGCACTATTCCAATGTATGCTGCAAGACAATTCTTTGTCCAACTTGAGCAGAGAAACCAGAACGCTGGACACCCTTGATCTAGACCAGGGGGTTCTCAGCCTGTGGGTCATGACCCCTTTGGTCCAATGACCCTTTCACAGGGGGTCACCCCAGACCATCTGCGTATCAGATATTTTACATTTCGATTTATAACACTAGCAAAATTACAGACATAAAGTAGCAATTAGAGTTTTATGGTTAGGGGTTACCACAACATGAGGAACCTGTGTCAAAGCAGCATGAGGAAGGTTGAGAATCACTGCTCTAGACTAACTGAAATGCTTTTGCTATATTCACAGTGAGAAAAACCCAGAACTGACTGAAGCATATTTGAAGCATAGTGCTTGCTTCTCAGCCTACAAAAGTATTGGGTGAAACCAAATGGGACTGTGATGTGCAAAGTGCTATGCAGGTGCAGCAATTCTGAAATTAACATATGTTGTCCAAGTGGAAAAATACGGAAACTCCAGACTGTTGAGAGCTAGATTCTCACCTAGAAAGAAGGAAACTGGGAGTCAGAAATCTAGGAAGACAACAACCACAAGTATGGCTTTACCAGCATGCATTTGTGACTCAAACACAGAAACCTACTGGCTGAGTCCAGAAACAGTGGCATCCACAGCAGCAATGAATAGACCTACTGGTCACAGTGTGGCTCTAAATACCACCCCAAAACCGGTGTCTTAAAGAATGGCTAATGTCACAGCCAAATGCAGAATCTCTGGTACCAATGTAAGAAATCACTAAAAAATCTGGGGGGACAAGTTAGGCGGTACAAGTACAATCTGATAGGGTCCTACAGGCCAGACTAGAATAGTTTGCCAAAATGGTAACAGTTGTGGACCCACAAGTGAAGGAAGTTCATGAAGTCTTTCATACGTAAACACAGCTTTACAAGTTCTTACTGGAGAATACCAACTTACCAGTTTAGCATGGTACTTGGCCAATCATGATTTTGCCACCATCACAAGTGATACCTAAGTTTTGCCTTTAGGTTATATTTTAAAAAATTATCTTTTAAAACTCTATTTTTAATTTATTTAGCGTGTGCACCATGGAGTTAGGTGTGGAAGTCAGAGAACAACTTGTGTGGGAGGCAGTTCCCTCTTTCTACCATTTGGATCTTGGAGACTGAACTCAGGTTGTTGGGGCTTGACAACATGTACCTCTGCTGCATGATCTTGCTGGCCCTAGGTTATATTTTTGAGGGAGAAAGAATATTACTACAATGCCCATGGTAAATTTATTATAAACACAGGTAACTTGAGAACATAAAACTTGACAGATATATGGGCTGAAGAGATGGCTCAATGGTTAAGAGCACTTGTTGCTCTTGCAGAGGGCCTAGGTTCAATTCCCAGCACCCACACGGTGACTCATAATCATCAGTAACTCCAGTTCTAGGGGATCTGACATGCTTCTGACTCTTCAGGCACCAGGCATGTTACATGGCATTCATACATGCACACATGCAAACAAAACACTTATACACATAAAATCCTAAAAAAAAAATAACAAATGCATTTTTAAAACTGGATATATATATATACTTTAACCATCATAACCAAGTAATCTAATGCCAGAAATGGGGCTGATATCAAGTATTATCTGGTCTGATGAACTACAGACATATCACAGTTCCTGTCAATAATGGATAACTTGTACTGAATCATGAGGAAACAATCAGGTTAATCCAAATTGTCTGTGAAACAAACATATTATTTAAGAACACAAGTGTTAAAAAATACGCATGGTTAAGGAACTGATGATTAATAGACCCAAGAAACATGATAAACTACTAAATATAATCCAGTATAGATCAAAGATGTTGGTATAAATGAAAGCATTGGGAAAAACAAAAAAATCGGAATGTGGAGGTGAGTATATTTTTCTTTTTTATCATCATTATGATTTATTACCTTAAATTATGTGCATGTATGTCTGTGTCTCTGTGTGGATATGTACATGTGAGTGTAGGTGCCCTCTGAGGCTAGAAGTGTCAGATCCACTGGAACCGGAGATACAGGCAATTGTGACCCACCTGCCTGGGTGCTGGGAACCAACCTCATGTCCTCTGCAAGGCTGGTAAGCACTCTTAACTGCTCGGCCATGTCACTAGCTCCTTGCTTTTCCGAGTCTATGCAGTAATTGGCTCATGTTTTTCTCCTAAAACATACCTACTGAGGAATCTGCATGTGAAAGCTCATAATCTCTGCAAATTATTGTCAGTGAATTGGGGTGTGTGTGTCCCTTTTGTCCTATTTTCCCTAAACAAGAAAATCTTTTAAAGAAGGAACCACCACACCACCCTTTAAAAAAAAAAAAAAAAAAAAAAACCTATAGGCTCCCAACTGTCAAAGCCCAAACTTCCCTGGAATGTAAGGTACAGTGCTCCCTGCTTAGCTCCTTCAGAACTCTTACACACCATCTATTCCTTGACTAAGCTCTTCCCAGCAGTTTTCATTCTCTCCCTCAATGTCACTACTTTCCTCTCAGAGGCCTCTGAACTAGCTGCCGTTTCTTCCTGGAATCCTACTTGCTACAGCCCACTCCGTATCTCCACTGACCGTCTCTTCAAACTCTACCTCTCATCTTGTAGGCACTCAAGCAACACTGCCTTGTTCGCAAAGCTCCAACTACTACTTAAAATCACTGCATCTTTCTCTATTTGGACATTAGCAGTCTTCTTCAGAAGTGTGCCATTGTGGTAGGACCTTCGTCATGTCCCTGTTCTATTTTTAGAACCTAGACAGTACACAAACAAAAAATGTACTTAACAAGTAGCCACTGAGTTTCCCCAGTACTGAGGACTGAACCTAAGGCCTCACACAAGCAAGGCAGAATGCTCTACCACTGAGCTCTGTTTGCGGTCCTCTTTTTACTTTTTGAGACAGAATGTTATTAAGTTGCTCTGGCAGGCCAAGAACTTGTACCCCTGTCTCAGCCTCCCAAACAGCTCTGACTACAAGCCCAAGCCAGCAGACTCAGTTTTAGTTAGTAATCTTGATATGTAATTAAATGGGAACTATCACTTAGGCATGAGAAAAACCCTGGTGAGATCTCAAATGTTCATTTCAGAGCTACTGGGACAGTGCATTTAATGGTTAGCCTTGGGACTATGGCCTCGGCCATCACTCCTGGCTAGGACTTACAATGCTGCTATGAAAGTTCGCTAGCAGGCTTTTGTATGTATAAATATGAGTCTTCTATTCTCTTGCTTGTTGGTATATAGGGTGGATTAACCAACTCAAATGATAGCATTTTACCATCTTCAGGAACTGACAAACACTGGCTGTGTAGCCTAGCCCATTTGGCAAGTTCTAATTTGGTTAGAGAGTTGCTTTTTTTTTTTTAAGGAGTCTGTACACAAACACACATGACTTGATCAACTTTTTAAAAGTTGGAATCATATCTCAGATACCTAACTGCTTCTTCCTGCCTCATTCTCCCAAGTACTGGGATTATAAGTGTAACCCATCAAGCTTGGCTTTTAAATGGCTGATTGTGTGTGTTAGAGAGAGGTGGGGAGAGAGGGAGAGGAAGGGGAAAAGAGAACAACTTTATAGAGTTCGTTCTTCCCTTCTACCTTGCTGAGGGAGTGCATCCCTTGTTTCTGCTGTTCTGGGTACTCCAGGCTAGCCCACCTTCAAGTTTCCAGGTGATTGTTCTGTCTGCCTCCTTTCCCACTGTAAGCACTGAGATTACAAATGGATGTTAACACTTCTGGCTTTTTATGTGGGTTCAGACTGTCAGGCTTGTGTGCTGCACTTTAATGATGGAGCCACCTCCTCGGTACCAGTTTTTAACTTGGCAAATGTAGTATGGGCGCCTTATATTTATTATGCAGTCTTTCCATGGACATCTCTCTAAAGCAGAACTTCCAGTGCACTCCTCTCTACTCTTCTCTGGTCCCACCGAGGCTGGCATGAGAGAGTACACCAGCTGACTAGACAATCTGAATTGCAACTCCATAAGCTGTCTTTTGGGTAAATAAGCATTCTGCACTTTAATTTCAAAACCTAAATATCTTCTAGCACTTGGAAAGAATTAAATGTTTTGATGAAGTAAATATTTATGTTGTACCCCCAGAACAATGCCATCAACTACATACACCTTGTATTTTGCTGTTTTAAAATTTATTTTACTAGAGAAACAAAGTTGTAAGAAATTATTTCCTCTTGCTCCTGACCTCAGTCTGCAATGACTTCAGAGCATTCTTTACTTCATGCTCTTTCGTAACGGCATATATTGTAGCAGGCGTTTGCAAAGCGGCCTGTCCCCAGCTTATACATTTCTTGAGCAATAGTTTGAGTATATTTTGCATAGCATTCATTCATTCAAAGGATATATACAAAATTCATATTCTCATGAAAAGCAAGTGCTTTTCTTTAATGAACTGAAATCTATTGAATACAGATAGCAAATCCATAAACATACTGTGTAAGATGAAGTGAGGAGATAAAAGGGTGAAAGAACTAGATGTCAGACTAAAGGGGACACAATTACTTCAGGATGTCCAGGAGAGATTACTCATGAGGAACTTTAAGATAACATGTGTTATTAAATAGAAGCCTTGGCGCATGGTGTGGAATACCTTCCTATTGAGCTGTTGGTCAGGAGGGCCCAGAGACCCCCCGAAACAAAACAGGTTATTGTCACTGCTCTTGGTCACTTAGAACTAGATGGTAAGATCCCATTGCTGAAGACAGCACACACTTAAGTTGTAGGGCTGTGAGAAATCAAGCTGGTACTGATCTGGGATCTTCTCTGCTGGCTAGCTTACATAGTGCCAGAGGTGCTATGTAGACATTAGAGGAGAAAAGTAATCCATGGTTTTATCCAGTGGTAGATTTTGTACACTCCAACACTGACCAACATTATACAAGGTATGTCCACCAGTGCCAACAGTGGTACGAACGTTTTGGGGGTAACCAACCTCTTTCTGATTTGATTTGAGACCTACTTCACAGAAGAATTTCATGATTGCTACTGCAAACCTGGTCAAAAGCCCAAAGAATTTCATGACTGCTATTGCAAACCTGGTCAAAAGCCTATAGCTGACACTGTCACAGACTCCGAGTGGAACCTATTTACTGTTAGTTTGCTAAATGAACATATTGTCAAACTACGTCCTAAACATTTGTGTTTATTTATACTCATAGGTAAGTACTGCTTTCAATTTTGGTCAAAGTAGCTTATTTTTGTAGTGGGTAGGATTAAAAACAGAGATTCATAACTGATCAAAGTGCTAATATTAAGTGACTGTTGAGTGTGTAGCTCTAAACAAAACATGTATATTAGCAATTCTCAATGTGTAGGTTGAGACCCCTTTGGGTTTAATGACCCTTCCCAGGGGTCCTCTAAGACCATCTGCATATCAGATATTTACACTGTAATTCATAACAGTAGCAAAATTACCCTTAAGAAGTAGCAACGAGAATAATTTCATGGTTAGGAATCACTACAACTTGAGGGACTGTATTACAGGGTAACGGCATTAGGAAGATTGAGAACCACTGATCCATATGAACTCCCCGTCACACACATGGCTCAGGCAGTATTTAGAAGGGGGGCGGAGAGAAAGTAAGAACCAGAGGATGGAGAGGAGTGCTGTTCTCTGGACACCGCACAGCTGTTTCATGAGTTTAACTCATGAACTCCGTAGCTGTGGTTACCTGCATAAGGCGGGACTCATCAACATTGCACCATGAACTGGAAACGGTCAACAGTTCCTCTAGTTGTAGAGCTATTGGTAACGGGTGGCTGCTGGGAGAGGGAGAGTCACTGTTCTTGAGAGGTGGAGCCACTTGCTAATTTTCTCATCATCCAGTAAATAACCAGACATATCGAGGCAAGCAAACCTAAATACAGTAGGTTATTATTTTAAAAGAGAGGGACATGTTGGGAGTGGGGTTCCAGGAGTGGGAGATAAGTGGAGTGGGATCAAAATACATTATGTATAAGTTTTCAAAGAATAAAAATTATATATATAAAAAAACCCTGAAGGTGTGGAATGAATTATATGAGCTTCACGTCAGAGTGGCATTTAGCAGGTAAGTACAAACAGAAGTGACAGGAGGTGAGTCTCTGGAGGAAAAGTGAACGAGATCAAGACTGGCAGGAAACCAGAAATGGGAGACATCATGTTCGCCAATGTGAGGATTTGCTTCAGCTGTCAAGAATACTAGAAGGTCTTGAGGATGGTTTGATCTAAGTTATGGCTGCCATGGCTACTGAAGGGAATCAAGTAATAAAGGAAGGGCAATGGCTAGAAGGCCAGATAAGAGGATATGGCTGATAGAAAACTGAAACAGGGTGACAGCAAGTGGGGGATTCTGCACACATTTTGTAGAGCTCACAGAATTTTCTGGTTGATGAGTATGAGACCAAGAGGAGCACAGGTGCCTATGAGAATGCACACAATCTGCAGGACCCTCTGCCCTCCAGTTTTCCTGATCAAAAGTTCTAGTCAGGATACTAAGGCATATTGGCAGTATAGTAAAGTAAGACCAGTAATTTAAGTCAGGAAATCTGTAGAGACAGGAAACCTAGTAAGGTCAAGAGAACAACTGCTTGATTTGTTTAATTCGGAACCTTTTAAATTTAGGATGTCACAATATCACCCCACCATGTCCTCACAAATCCATGGCTTCAATCTAATCATATGCAAAGATCACACAAGCCCAAACCAAGGGACGTTCTGTAATGTATCTGGCAAGGGCTCTTTCAAGTATCAATAAAAACATAAGGAATCACCGATTCAAGGGGACTAAATGCAACATGGAACTTGGATTAGATCCTGGCACATTGTACATAGATTAGTGCAACCTGAACACTGTCCAACTTAGACAGTGGCAATGTTAACTTTAGGGTTTTGTGCATGTGTGCACACATGCTTATGTAGAGAGGTCAGTGGGCGACCTCAGCTAGCTGGTGACGGGCACCAGGGGTCTTCTTGTCCTTACTTCTCCAGCAACGGGATAACAACTGCACACCACTACAGATCTTTAAAAACGTGGGTTCTTGGGACTGATCTCAAGTTTTCATGCTTGCAAGGTAAACATTACCAACTAATTTCCCCAACCCTAATATTAATTTTCTACTGAGATATTAACATTAGGAAAAGCAAACATTAGGGCTGTGGGAGCGCTGCGCCATCCTTGCAACTACTAAGCCTAACACTATTTCCAAATATTTTTTTAAAATGACATGCTTATAACAGACACTTGAGTAACGCAAACAGGCAGTAGGATATGTACATCTGGAAATAAAGAAACCCAAGCACATGATGTAAATGAGAAAATGCAAGCATATACAAAACCTTTTCAATTTTTGTGTGTATGTACATGTGTGTGAGAACACATACCATGTGTGCACACGTGGAGGCCAGAGGTCAACATCAGATGTCTTCCTCAGTCACTTACAGCTTCTGAGACCTGGATCTCAGAAGCTAGGGCTACCTCTTAGACTAGGCTATCTGGCCAGCAAGCCCAGGGATCCTCCTGTCTCTGCTTCCACTTCTCCAACACTGGGGTTTCAGACACATACCACTGTGCCCTGGTTTTATGTGGATGCTGGGGATCCAAACTTTGGTTCTCGTTTGGACAGTGAGCACTTTTCCCACTGAACCATCTCCTTAGCCGCATAGATGGCCTTTAATACCCTAACTCTAGATAAAATTGCCCAGTGAGCTGATACAAATAAGAACCTAAAACAGTTTATAGCAGCGGTTCTCAACTTCCCTAATGATGACCCCAAACCATATTTTTTTGTTGCTACTTAACTGTAATTTTGTTACTGCTATGAATTGCAAATATCTGACATGCAGATGGTCTTAGATGACTCCCCGTGAAAGGGTCGTGGGGTCCTTATAGGGGCTGTGACCCACAGGCCGAGGACCACTGGTTTACAGGTTTAGGCAGAGAAGAGAGACTAGCAAAGGCAACTAAAAATAACAGGGATGTTAAGAGATAAGAGAGTGTTGTCCCTAAGTGAAGAAAGCATTTTGTGGGTAAGAAAGTAGTTGCTGTGAATAATAACAACAAACTCACTATAAACTGTGGGTAGAGAAATGGGGAGGTCACCTGTGAGCCAACCAAACCAATTTGGCAGAGGTGGCAGCGCTATGTGGTCTTACTGCACTTCCTAAAGATAGGGTCCTATCTCTCGAGAAATGAACACATAATACAGTGATCAAGACAAGTGCCATCTACTAATAAACCACTAGCGAAAATATGTGAATGTCCTCTTCGGTGTTGTACTCTTGTGCAGTATGCAACCTACATGATCGCACTGTATTGAGCACAGACAATTCTCTAAAGGCAAAGAACCCTGGTTATTAGTGTAACAAAGAAATGAGGCAACAGACAAGAGTTAAGCTCAAGGGAGAGTTTCTTTTTTAATGATCTACCACAGGGCTATTTTTTGTGCTGATAAAAATATGCCAGTTGAGAAAAATTTGATAGTATAGAAGACAGGATAATATAGATTAGAACATACAGTATATAGAAAATATTAGAATAAATAATACGGAACAATATAGAAGGCAGGTAGGATAGAAGAGAATGGCTAGCATGATGCTCCTAAATAAAGTACTCAAACACAGACACAGGCACTGACACGACAGTGTGAGTGCACGGAAGATCTGAATGCTTATTTTCTCAATAAAACAGTAAGAACACCAATTCAGAGTAAAAATGAAGAGTTATCCTGGGTTGGAAGAGCAGAGTGAAGAACGCAGTGCAGAACCGCTTTAGGAAGCATGACAGGCTACCAGGCCGCAGTGAGCCTTGGCCACACTTCAGCATTCCACCCGACAATGCTGTGTATGCCTCATTCACCATCTAGAGGCACAGTACACAGGAGTTGGATTTAACCAGAAGCGAACACAGGAAGGCCAAGAAATTTTAGGGCATACAAAAAAAAAGTGAGTATGTATAAAGAAGAGAGAATCAAAGAGGATTCTGGGTTGATGTTTAAATAAGGACAGAGAGGACTGAGCACTTAATGAGCTGAGCTGATCCCTGGAAGCCTTATAAACGTATAAGGAGGGAAAGAACTCCAACAAGTTGTCCTCTGACCTCCATGAAATATATTCTCACATTTGTACATAGGAATATTTCTAAAAAGGTATCAAGGCCTGGCATGGTGGGGCATGTCTTTAATCCCAGCACTTGAGAGGAAGAGGCAGGTGGATTCCGGGACAGCCAGGACTACAAAGAAAGACTCTATCTTTAAAAAAAAAAAAAAGAAGAAATAAAATTAACAAAAAAAAGGTATTATGATTCCCAAGTATCTTTTACTTAAAAACTTAAAACAAATTCCCTAGACCTCCTTGGTCAATCCATTCTCTCTGGGTCAATAGTCACCACCTTTCCAATTCGCTCAAATACTTGTTTTTTTTCAGGCAGGATCTCATGTAGCTCAGACTAACCTTGAACTCACTATGTAGCAGAGAATAACATGAAACTCTGGGTCTTCCTGCTTCTACCAGGTATGAGGATTACCAAAGCCAAGCATCACCATAATTGCAATTGTTACTGCATCAACAGGATTGTAAAATTTGACATCTTCCTAGGTCTTTCCAAAGACTCCAAAGGGTTTTGCTAATGGTGTCCTCAGAAAGAATTAATTAAAGAAACAATTAACAATTAATGCAAACTCCTAGAGTCTACAATTAAATACGGAACCCTGAAGCTCAATCATGGCTAGATTACATGCAGACTTCTGCTATGTGAAAATGGCCCCTTTCCAAATGTCACATTACACTCTGGGGTGCTTTGTGTAATCTCTATCAACGCTACTACACTAGCTTCACAAGATGAGGCAAGTTAGCAATCTCCTTCCTACTCTTAATCCTTTATTTTATGAACGATGATTAGGTATCTGTATCAAGATATTAAATAATCAATTCGTTGCAAATCCAAGCAACAGACTGATGTATCAATATTCTTCTTTATTAAAATTAGTTAAAACCAAAATGAAACTTTTTTTTCAACAATAGCGACAGACAGATCTATAGCTGTTGAACCTCACTGTAAAGAGGAGGCAGAAGTTTATTATGCCACTCAAGGAGTCTTCAGTCCCAATCCTTGGAGAATGTTGCTCTCCAGGTCAGCTTACCTCTCTCCTGCCAATATAAACACAATGCTGGCCGGCTCTCAGGAACACACTGCAAAAAGCTCACTCAAGCTCTGCCACCTCCAGCTAAGGCCACAGCTGGCTGCTGCTTGGGAACACAACCTCAGGTAATTAATTAGTTAAAAAAAAAAAAATCCTGAGAATAATTCCTTCAGAAGAACAGGAACATGTGACCTAAACTCTCAGTAATAAAGTCACAGAATGTTTTTCATTAATCTTTTTTTAGAAAAAGAATCCTTTCTCTTTACTTGTTCTGCTTCATTATCCCAAACTGCGCAAAGTACAAGTACCAACTAGCAATGGACAAGAATTAATGAAAAACCGAGGTTTAACATATTTTACACTGAAAATATGCTTCATGTGTTCTTTATTTTTTTAAACTAGTTTGTGTATATGTGTGTTTTCCATGTCACTATGTGGAAATCAGAGGACAACCTGTAAGATTTGGTCCCAGGGATCAAACTTAGGTCACCAGGTTGGTGGCAAGAACCTTTAACCTGTCTTTCTGGCCATGATGTCACAATCTGTATACCACTGAGATTAATGTTTAAAAGTCAAGCCTTTATATCAAAGCATTTTACATGTGAGTGTTCATAACAATTCCGGAAGGAAGACATAATTAATGCTGTGGTATAATTTATATTAAAATGTAGGAAGGACTGGCTAGATGGCTCAGCAGGTAACTTGCCTTGCAAGCACAGTGACCTGAGTTCAATTCTAGAAACCACATTAAAGGTCAAAGAGAAATGACTCCTCAAAATTGTTCTCTGACCTCCACATGTGCCGTGGAATGTACATACAACAACAATTAAATAAATAGATAAAACTAAACTGGAAGAGAAGCACTAAGTGCTGTTGGCACCAACATTTTATTTTGCAATCCGCATAAGCCCTAATATTAAGAATAAATATGTGCAATGTGTTTATTTATTATTTTCAAACCTAATGTCTAAGAAACTTAAAGTTAACAGCAATGAAAATCAATGGCCTAAGGTTAGCAAAGAGCTTGTTGACTGACGTAAGAGCACCAACGTTTGAGCTTCTCCACTGCTTCCCCACCAGAGAGCTGGGTAATACAGAACAACCATTCCCAAACGCTTTGGGTCATGTTTGTGAATACAAAGGGTGTGGGAGTGCGGCCAAAGCTGGAGGATGAGTCATGGGCTTGGGAAGCCAGCTGCCTGGGAAACCAGCCTCCTCCACAGTAAGTACCCTTCTTTCTCCTCAAAGTCAAGACTCAGGACTCTCCTTTCAACTCCCTTAGCTACTGATTTGGCAAAATGGAAAGATAAAATTGTGTCATGGGGACATACAAAAGTAATTTAGCAACATCCAGAAATCACCATGGCATTAATCAAATGTCTAGTGAATATCTATGTAGTAAAGCAGAGAAATAAATAAGCTGGGGATGTGGCGAAGTGATGGAGCACTTGCCAACTGTGTGCAAGGCCCTGGGTTCAGTCCCCAGCACTGGGGGTGTGTGCGTACATTAACCCTAACCCTAAACACAAGGCGTCTCACTGTCCTCTACATTCTGTATATGCTATGCTTTTATACCTTGATATATTCACATAGTAACTTCTACATTCCAGGTACTGTAACTAACAATCCCCAAAGAGTTTTAACTTTTTGTAGCTGGCCTAACTCTTTACTGTATGTGTGAACACTGGGGTGCATGTCTGTAGGTCATCTGCCTGCAAAAAGATGTTTTTACATTTGCTTTATTTTGTCTGGCCTGGAACTTGCTATGTAACTAAGCTGACCTTGAGCTCTTGCTCCAGCCTCCTAAGTTCAGGGATTACAGGCATGTGCCAACACTCTCAATTCATTATTTGAAGTAAGCTGATACAATATTAAAATGTTTGTATATTAGCTGCTTTAAAAAAAAAGGCATATTGGTTTACGCTCAATGTCTAGCAGCCCTGGTGCCTGACAGTACTCTGACCTTATCAAACCTTTTAATCTGACTATAGGCGACCTGAAAACCCTTCTTCTTGTAGCTTTCTTCATGATGTGAAGCATTTAATGATGCAATGGGTAGCATGTAGATAAAAATTTAACTGGTTATTCTTAAATTTCTTACACAATAAAGCCTTTTAAAAATAATCTTCAAATTAAAAAAAATAAAAAACAGGCATAGAGAGATAAGATAAAATACAGTTTTCTTCTGTGTCTTCATTTGCAATGTTTATGTGATTACCACTTCAAAAATCAGAAAAATTAGAACATACTTAAAGACAGGTAAAAACCTATGAATTTTTTTTCCCAAGGGTCTAATACTCATGTCAATCCTCCTGCCTCATCCTTTTCCATGCATGAACTACCATGTCCAGCAGAAAAGTTATTAACCATAAAATGATCACCAGAGTTCATTTATGAAGGTCACAAGCTTTTCTGTCTCTCTCAACCATCCCATCTATAAAAACACAAAAGAACACCACCAACCTAACTAAAATGTTACAATTACACCCAATAAAACTAGCCATAATACTTTCCATATATGAACATGGAGCTCTGTGTTGATGATTCCCTTTGATCAAAAGAACACTGCCTCAGTATGCTGCTTCTGGAATAAGTATTTCTCTAGTCTAGGCTATTTTTATTCTTCATCGAGTTAGGGTCTCATTATGTTACTAAGGTTGGCTTTAAACTCCTGGGCTTGAGTGAGCCTCCTAAGTGGCTGGGAGCATAGATACAGGTTAGTTTCAAAGTCAACGATTTTAAATTACTTCTATTTGTATGTGTGCTCACTCAGCTGTCAGAGGGCGACTTGGGGTAGTCCCTTCTCCCCTACTAACACGCGGGTTCTAGGGATCAAACTCAGGTCACCAGGCTTAGCACCAAGCGGTTTTACCCACTGACTCATCCCAGCCTCCACCTTCAAGGCTCGGGCTTTGATCACTGGAAATAATAAGATGAGAGTAGGAACATATCAGATACTATTTACTTATTTATTTACACAGAACCACTTGTAAATCCCTTACTACTCCACAAACAACATGTATTGCCACCTTGAGACTACCAGTCACAAGAACAAATATTTACAGTACAGGCTGGAGATTTCTTATCCAAAATACTTGGAACCAGAAATGTTTTCCATTTCAGCTTAGATTTTCAAGTGTGTGCACTCTCACGCACACACAAAGTATTTGTGGAATGGAACCTGAGTCTAAGGATGAAACTCATGTATGTTTTTCTCATACACGGCCTAACAGTTAAACAGATGTAATAGTCTTGGTCTGCTTGCTGCTTTGTTTAAATTTAACCTGTATCCCACGAGGTGAGACAGGAAGCTGTTATACCAGTTATCTGGAGATTGAAGATTCTAGATGAGGGAGGCTACACATGGACACTTAGGAGAAAGATTCTACTGCCCTGTCCTTCGCTGCCTCCAACTTCCAACCCAGTTCTTCCACGAGGAATTTAACAATAAATTATTTCATAACTAAGTTTCAAAGAAAGAAAAAAAAAAACTCATGATGTGATTCTGAACCAGTCATATCAAACACTATTGGTGACCTCAAATTCTAAGAATAAAGATAACCACATCCAATATAAACTGAAGATATTACTCTTCAGTTACAAGCCTTCCACACGTGTAAAATTAACATTCGCTAAGATACACAAAGGAGTTCACTGTACCAGCATGAGAGCCCAGACTTCAGGATTAAAGCTGATGTGGTGAAGGTGAGCCACGAGACTTTCTAAAAGAACAGCCTCTACTCATTTTAACTCCTCTGTATTACAGAAATGCTAGTGCCTTTAGTTATATTCGTACCCACTAAATCTTTTCAAGGCACAAAGCAGAGCTTCTGTGCTTAAACTGTTGTAATCTAAATACTTTTGGGGGGGGGGGGCGGGAGAAAAAAGGCTGGAGTGATGACTCAGCACTAAGAGAACTGGGTGCTCTTCCAGAGGACCCAGGTTCAATTCCCTGAACCCACATGTCTGCTACAACCACCCACAACTCCAATTTCAAGGGATCAAATATCTTCTTCTGGCCTCCAGAGGACCACACTAATATGACACACATACATGCAGGTGAAATATCCGCTGACATAAAATAAGTCTTAAAAATAAGGGGGAAAAAGCACCATAGAGAATACTTAGTAATTATAACCTGAGCTCTAAAAGCAAATAAACAAACACACAAAAACCAAAAAACTTAGAGGGTCATACATTAGTGCCTTTTAAAAACATACTAGATGGTGATTGTCTTTTAAAGGTTAGGCTATTTAAGATATGCATCTGCTGTATTCAGGATATGCTAATATTCTGAACATCCATCCCATATCTATAATACATTTAGGCAATGATGCCCACATATAATGATAAATCAGATCAAGACTTGCCTACAATTTCATGCTCTAAATGTTTTTGGTTACATGTCTGTCCTCTCCTGACAAGCCCTACTACACCTGCAACAGCAGCCTATCAAAGCCCGCAGAGAAACCTGTAGGATAAAGCCAGTCTCTGAGTAAGCAGGATGGGTTAAATGACACATTGTTTATAATGAAGTGTCATTATTTCAAAGCATCAATAGTTCTCAAAATAAACCTTCGAATTTCTCGTCACACAGTTTAAAGTTCAGAAATTTCTGTAAAATTTAACATAATTGTAAAAGAGGTATATTGCTTCTCTTCAGTAGTGTCTCAATCATCAGAAATGCACTTTTCTAGCTAGTTTGCCTCCAATGAATCAAACCAAAGAGCTAGAGTTAACTACACTGCAAGTTCAAAATGGACTAAAAGTGTAAAATATATGCAATCCACCTCAAAATGGCATCATTTTGACTTCAGAATTTTATTTTAAAGGTTGCATAAGAGCAGATTCTGAAGGTGTTAACAAGCCTGGTGATCCGTCAAGGGTTTTCAATAGAGGAGAGTAATGAGCAAAGGGAGCTGTCCACTGTGCAGCTGGCATAACCATCTGCTAGCAATGTAACCATTCAGTTAACTCTCAGCTATCCATCCAAAGGATCGTTCAGACTTTTATCTCTACGTGAGTCATACTGTTACTGCAATTTCTAGACCTGTGGTAACAAAATGTTTATCAAAAAATAAAGTATAGCACATTTTTTATTATTAAAACTGCAGGCACTTAGCTGGAAATTAAGGCATGGGTCCCTTTAGAAAGTAGTGTCTGTTTTGCCAAAGTATTGCCAAAGCGCCACAGAAGGCTGATACGCCATGGCTGAACATGGTTCCTTTTGAGCGTGCTTTTTGTCTTATTATTTAAACCTCAGTCTACTCAGACGGCATGTTGTAGGATGACAACTGACAGTTTATCATAAACACAAACCTCCTGAGACAGAAGTTATGAATGGTATGTTAACATGCTAAAATTATGAAAACCCTTCCCAAGGCCACAGTGGTGAGCACACCCTTCCAACACAGCAACATCTGCCATCGTCAGTGACAGCTTACAGCTTCTTCAGATCCTCTTCCCTTCCACAGAAGTCAATCACAGCATTGTATCACTAGTGACTCGGTATGAAATAAATCGTCTCCAACATTCCTAATGGAATCAATCCTCTATAAACACAATATACGTTATCAATCTGGATGACATAGTTCCACGGCCTAACAGACATTGACAACTCAAATCTCAGTCATGGCTGCACGGCCAGAAAAATGAGCATCATGATGGGCTCCTGCATTCTTCACATTGTGTTCATGTACAAAGTCAGTGTAGTTTCTATGTGCAGTCTGGGTTGGGGGCAAGGCCCTGGTGTTCCACTGGTTTCCACCACGTTGACAGCGGTCACTGGTAGCAGAGAGCCTGGTTGAGGAGTGGGGAGTACAGTTAGTCAATAGGAATAGAAAATATGGGTGTGTAAAGGAGAAGGCAATGTGACCAGCATGCACCACTGTGGTGAGCATTTACCATGCGCTGTTAACATTCAAGAATAGCAGAGGGGGAAATCCATAAAGTTACATGGTACATGTAGTGGAAAACACGAATACAGAAACACATGTAACCAGAAACAGTTAAGTGAATTAATTAACAAGGTAAAGTCAGAGAGAGCAAAACACTGTTATCTGTCCCTGATGTTGCTGGGAGACTCCAAGGAAGAAGTGTTTGGGATTCGAGTGGAAAAAAAAAAATCTAAGTAGAGTTTTATTCAAATATTTGAAAAAATTGTACTGAAGGACAAAAACATATACAGAAAGGGCAACTGTGAAAATGATCTCCAAAATTATACAATTTTAAAGAAGTATAATCCAGGAAACAAAATTCAGGAGCATTAAAAAAAACTGCCCTCAGACATCAGCAATTTTACATCAGTACTCCAAAATAACAGTAATTATCATACCTTCTGAAATTCTACAAATGGAATTCAACAGGCACAGACACAGTGTGAGAAGTGTCATGAGCACAGGAGAAGAGAAGGCAGACATGCACAGACATGCACACCTGGAGTTCTGGTGGAGTGGCAAGAGTCCTCCAGCAGAAGGAAAACACCCGGCACGGCCAAAAATCAAACTTCTGTGATGTAGCAAGGGCAGCACACACTTCACATTACCATAAAGGCAAAAAGACCATTCCAAATACAAAATGCATCTAAAATCTAGACTTTAAATACAGTATTACTTTTCAAATTCAATAAAATATTGACTTAGTTTTTAATCCTTTTTCCTCAGGGAAACTGAAAACAACTTTTCAAAACAAACATGGAAGACATGTTGTTTGCTTTTAACTATACCAGCTTTTTATTTCCTTCCATTGAAATGGAAGTTGTTTACCAGACCTAATAAGAAAAATTCATGACCCTTGACTTAGAGTCTCTAAAAATTTAGAAATTGAATTAGGGTTATGTTCTGGTTTATAGATGCAAGATTTTCTAAAGATCTTTCTTTTTGATTTTTGAGAAGATCAGGTCTTATTTATAGCTCAGGCTGGCCCGGAGTCACCATCCACCTGGAATTACAGGCACACTTTAAGATAAGGTTTTACTTTGTTACTTGGGCTGGACTCAAATTTCAGGACTCAATACATCCTGTAGCCTCAGCCTCTAAAGCACATACCACTGTCATCTGGCTTCTTGTTGCTAATGAACAATTTAGGCTACCCAAGTGATGTGAAACACTAGCAAATTCTAAGTTACTGATATAGATCAAATCATTCAGTTAATGGTTTAAGGTGTATGTGTGATTGGGGGGGCTGCTGAAGACTTCAATAGGAAATAGGCTTATATTATATTGGCTCCAAATTATGTGCCACAAATAAAATGTGTTGTGCTCACCCCAGTCATCAGTTTCCAAATTTAGTTAACACTTTCTAAAGGAGGACTGTTTAATGATCTCTGAAATCTAAGCATGCAGAAACAAAGGATGAGAAGCAGAAGCACTTTAAATTAAGGGTAGAGAATCACTAGCTCTAAGACACATCAGCTGTATGTTCAGTTCCATGCCTTGCTGACATACTCTGAGGCTTATCAGGTTTTTAGGGTCATCTCTTTACTCCATTTCAGTAAGGGAGGTCTCAGCACAACCATATAAAGGAAGAGGACACAGCTCCAAGTTTTTCACGTTCCTTGAAACTCAAATTCAATATTCTCTCTAAAGGCTACATCAAAGGAACTGGAAGTACCTAATAAATCAAATTCAACAGATTAAATACGTATTTATTAAAATGGAATTCAATAAAGACTCAGTGTCATAACATAGGATATAAACTGATCAGATTCTCACTTGGTATCAGAGCAAGACACGCATGTGTTAAGACAGTTCTTTTACAGCTAGTCTGGCTACTATCTTTGTGTGACAATAGGCTTCAATGGCACATTATGGAGATGGAGCTTATATAACTGTTTGCTGGAGGTGTATATTCACCAAGAAATTCAAACTTTTAATGTCTATTTTTAAATAAAGACAAAAATTTGACATCTGATATACTTGTTATTCTTCTGGTGTGCGTATGCGGATACACACCTACAGCACCATTTGCCATATTCTCATGTATAGAAAACAAGAGAGGAGATCCTCTTCCATCTTAATTGCAAGTTATCTGGACCCGAAATAAAATACACCCAAACGCCACAAGCAAAGCATCCTGTAGTTAGTTAAGCCAACAGCACCAGTGGAACGAGTACATAGCACAGACCAGAAACAATCACCAACCACTGTCGACCCACCACCATGAAGGAAGAACTGGCTGCACAGAAAGCTGACCCAAACCTTGAGATCACCACAGAAACTCATTAGATTTCATGTATTAAACAAACTAAGAGCAAGAGAAAAAGAAAAAAAATCCCATGAATCATCCAAGAGCATTCAATAAACAGAAGACACAAAAGCTTGAACAGATGATATATCCAGTATAATTTCCAAGGAATCCCTCCCCAAGCCACACAGCTTTCTCGTTAAGTATGAACCCAACTGATTAACTCCAACAAGCCACAAAATATCCATATTTGTGTGTTTACCATTTACATAAATATCTTTACTTTCATTGGATTATTTCTCCAGCACCCCAAACTGGAATACTTTTTTTTTTTAAAGACTTTAGTCTGAAAATACCCAAGCACAGATCACATTAATACAAGCAAAGCCAGCTGCTTGTGCTCTGTCTTTGGACAACTGTCCTCCCTTCTCATCCACAAACCTATGCTCACCATCCCTCTGAATGCTGTCTGCTTTTTCAGCTCACAAATATGAATAATTTGTTTTCAATCACATTCAAAGTGCTTTAAGATTAAGCTTAAATTTTAGAATACAATTATGCAAGCAATATTTTGGTGTAGGAAGTTAACAAACCATTTCCTGTCATGTTGGTCTGTTGCAGAACTCTGTGGAAGATTCTCTATCTCCACCAGCACAGGACCAGAGGACGAGGAAGGAATCACAGGCACAGGAGACTTCATACCCCAAGCCTTTGGGCAAGAATTGTAGAATTCATTTGTGTTGTCTATGAGTAAGGTCAAATACTAACAAATAGAATACTAACACTAAGAAACACAATAATAAAGTGGAGTGCTACCTATATAGTAAGTCAATGTACAATCAAATGTTTGAATTGTATACACTAATTTTAGATAATAAATGAACATTCACAACTTACTGATGCCTCAGATTTACAGGGACAGAAAATGTTTTATGAATAGCTTGTTCTACTTAACAGTATCTTAGTAAAACGAAAAATGATGGGGATAAGAAAATGAACGAAATTTGTGAAAGATCACACACTACAAAAATTCAACTAACCCCACGACAGTCACTATAATTAACTATGCGCTCTAGTGCTTTAGAAACTTACTATTGTCTTACCTGTTGGGAGTCATTGTTCTGGGTTGAAGCATTATGGACACTGTAATGAAGAAAAAAAAGCTGTTAAAAACCTATGTGTAAAAGTTTGGTGCGAGGAAGGAAATTAGAATCAACCAAAAAAAGGAAAAAAAAAAAAAGCTAACCAATCAACCAAACATGAATATAAACCCAAATGGAACAAAACTGATAACAAAATGTTTCCTCAAATGAATGTAAAATAAGCTCACTGAAGTTTAAAAATACTAGCTAACTTGCATATTAAAGGGTTTATTTTTTCATGGAAGCAACATTAGTGACACCTGTGTTTATGAGTTTACCTGTATAATATCTCAGATCTCTCTAAGGCACTAATTTATGCTTTGAAATTGAATCAGTGTATCACTAATAAAATCCAGGAACATAACTGTGTAGTCTTTTGGTGAGTTTGACATATGTATACACACATATAAAGTTTACCTGTAATTTTACACAAACTTTTACTTGTAATATTGTATGTAATTATAATTTTATTTTATTACTAATAAAATAAAGCATTATAGATTTTTTAAAAATCTACCTATAAATTCTAGGTTACGACTTTCTATTTTGTTTGTTTGCTTTGTTTTTTTGAATCAGGGTCTCATTACAAAGTCCTGGCTTACTTGGAACTTGCTATGAAGACCAGTCTTGGCTCAAACTCAGCTCTGCCTGCTACAGCCTCTACAGTACTGAGATTAAAGGCCTGTGCACCATGCCCAGTAGCTGTACTTTCTAAGATTATATATACACTATTCAAAATAGCACCAACAATGTTAATCTTTTGTTTCCAGTGAAACTGTTTTGGTGGTTTCTCAAGCTACAATTGTCATAATTACTACCAAACACTTGCTTTTTATGGTTGTTTGCATTTTTCACACACACACACACACACACACACACACACACACACACACAATTGTGCCTTACATTATCAGTAATCTTTCAACACATGCCTCTCAGCTACGCTGAGCCAAACAGGTTACTGACATTCTCACCTCAGTATCATTTATATTTGGAACCTTCAAGCTTCTCTCTTCCAGATCTTCATGAAGAGTTTTTTTTAAAAAATCTATATAACCTAACTTGCCTTTCCTTCCCATATCTGATTTGTTATAGGTTAAACTTTTTAATTTAATAATTCTATTTTCATTTACAATTTGTATTAAAAGTATTTAGTTTTATATAATTTGTGCAGAATTTTTCTGATTAGTACAAATAATATGGTAATGGGACGAAAGCTTCATCACAAACATTACACCTTTGCAAAACACCCATTATTCACAATAATAGGAATTTTAAGTTTTTTTTGTTTGCTTTAACATTTACTTTGTGTGTGCATATTTGGAGGTGAGGACAACTGGTAAGAGGCTCTCTCTCTCTTCCATGTGGGCCCTGAGGACTGAACTCAGGACACCCTGCTTTGGGGCAGGTGCCTTTATCTACTGACTTAATCTCATTAGCCCCCATTTTTTAAAAAAGACTCATTCTATTTTTATTTATTTATGTGCGTGCACGTATGCACACATGTATGAGCGTGACTGAGGAGCCAGAAGAAGGCACTGGACCTCTTGGGAGCTGGGATCAAACCTGGATTCTCTAGAAAAACAGCAAGCATTCTTAACACTGAAACTCAATTATTACTTTATTACTGACTAATGAGGGTGCTGGACTTCAAGGAGACCCAGCACCTTCCTTTTTTCCCCTAAGGAGTCAGAAATGCATACACGGAGCATCTTTGTAAAGGACCACATGTAATAACTGACCCTTTTTGCTCATATACAGCCTCTACTTAATTTCCTTTCCCTTTCCTGTTTCAAGGCTGCCTCTAACCCAGGAACAATGGCATATGCCTACAGTCCCACCACTCAGGGAGAAGGAAGCTCAAGTAGAAGATCTTGAATTCAGGCTATGTGTATATTCAGCATGTATAACACCAAGATTCCTTCTTTAGAAAAAGAAAATAGTATTAGTAACCAAAACACCAGCTAGCCTATAAAACATTACCCTCCCTCTCCTTCCTTCCTTCCTTTCTTCCCTTCCCTTTTTGTTTGTTTTGTTTTTGTTTTTTTTAAGACAGGGTTTCTCTGTGTAACAGCCCGGCTATTTTGTAATTTGCTTTGTAGACCAGGCTGGCCTAGAACTTACAAGTTCACCTGCCTCTGCCTCCTAAGCACTAGGATCAAAGGTGTGCAGCACCATCGCCCAGCCACCACCTTTTCTTAATATTGTTTTAGTCCAACCTCATAGGACAGAAAATATTACAAGAAAAAAAGAGCAACATCAGCAATTTACAAACCTGTTATTCAAACTGGTATAAGTACAAGGTCAGGAAACATTTTAGGTCAAAGAGTTATACCCTATAAAAAAAGGCACTGTTCTCCCTGGTCCACTGGAGCAAAACCAATCATGCAAAAAAATGGCAAGGGCAAGAGTGAAGGGCATGCATGGCAGTCCAAACTCAGGTTCTCCCAAGCACTGTCTGAAAGAGAGGTATTTAGTAACCCACAAGGGGATGAACTCTCTGACCATTTTCCTTCTGAAAGTCTACTATATATACATATACATACATACATACATACATATATATGATTTATTTATGTGTACATGTATGTGTCTGTGTGTAAGTACACGTAAGTATATGTGTCCTTGAGACCAACTTGGATCACCTGGAGCTGTGACCCACCCAACTTTGTTTTTTATAACTTTTGAGATTATAATATAATTATATCATTCCTCCTTCCCTTTCCTCCCTCCAAAGCGCCATCATTAGTTAAGGAGCCTGGTCCTGTGATCTTCTAGAGTCAAAAGTGTCACTAATAAAGAGACTGACATTTATCCATTAAAGTAAAATTAACTTTAAGTCTAAGAAAGAGACCGTGTTTATACTCACTATGCTCTTATTAAAACTTCGTATTTCAGATCATCTTAGAGAAAAGTCTTTTGCAAATGAAAACCTTAATTGTTTTACATCACGTCACTGTTTAGGTATTTTCTTTCTATTTCTACTACTTTCATGGCATATCTTTAAGGTTAAATGTCACGTCTCAGTCATCTCAGGAAACTAAGACATGTAAGATATGATCTACTAAATACATAAACAACATCATTTAAAATAGAGAGCGCTAACACTCCTTCACTCTTTCCTTACAAGAGCAGCTTCTAAGTAATACAAAAGAAAGAAAAGCAGATAGCCCAGAAAGGCACAAAAAATTACTTTTTAATCTAAAGTTGTACGGTAGAAAGCCTCGCTTCCTTCCGACTCTTAGTTTTAACAGCTTCAAGAGTCCTTGTTCAGAACGGCAATGTTTCTGTGATGTCACTAATTACTACCTGGCTCTAACAGTTTCAAGTGAAAAAAACTGAATTGGAAACTTCAGAGGCTGGCAAGATGGCTCAGCCCGTCAAGGCGCTTGCTGCCAAGACTGACACTTGTCAGCGTGAGTTCAATCCCTAGAACCCACATGGTGCAGCTATTACAAGCTATCCTCCTACCTCCACATGGAGACTGTGGTACATGCACAGACAGACACTAAACATGCTCCACAACAAACTTAAACACACCAAATAAGTAAATAAATGTAGTAAACATTTCTTTTAAGGTAAGGTTAAGGTAAAGCTACTCAATATCTGAAAATTAGAAGCCTCTTCTGAAGAACTTCTAATTCAGACAGACAGATCCATTCGGTACACCCTACATAAAGGTATGTTTGCAGATATGGTCTGAATCTGATTGATGATGATGATATCGTCTTTTTTGAGATAAGGTATTGCTATGTAGATCAGGCTGGCCTCAAGACTCATACAGATCCAGAGTTACCTACTTCTGCCTCCTAAGTGCTAGGCTTAAAGGTGTGTGTGCCACCACATCCGGCTTTGAATCTGATTGTTTATTAAGAATTCTGGGAGACACCAATACAGAAGTATTTTTAAATAAATATGATACATATTATTGAAATTAATGGAGCTACTAGAATCAAATCTTAACACATTTAAAGGGATTGGAATAATACACAACATATTTTCTAATCATGATGGAGAAAAAGTAGAAAATTTAAGATATTCACACAGACGGGAAATTGCACAATATATTTCTGTGTAACTAATAGTTCTAAAGGGAAATCATGGATTAGAAAATAATGTGGGATAAACCAAAAAAATGTAAACAAAAATTACCAAGACTTACAGAATGCAACTAAGTAGTACTCGGGGGAACATTATAGCTGGAACTGTTATTCTAAAAACTAAAGACCTTATGTCAGGTGTGTTTAGCTCAGGCCTGTAACCCCAGCAACAGGAAAGCTAAAGCACCAGGATCAGGAGTTCAAATATAGTCTAGGGTACACAGCAAGTTTGAGATTGGTCTGGGCTTTATGAGACCCTGTCTCAAAAACAAAAATAAACAAAAGTCTCAAATACCTTCTCCACCTTAATATAATAGAAAAAGGACAAGTAAGTCAAGTGTGGTGGTGCAACCTTCTAATGCTCAGCCCTTAAGAGGTTAAGGCAGAAAGAGCACAAGCTTAAGGCTAGTGTGCTAAGATCTTGTCTTAAGATCTTGTTTCAAACAACTAAGAAACAGGCTGGGCCTAGTGGCCCAAGCTGTGTGTTCCAGGTCAGCCAGGGCTGCAAAGTGAGACTCTATCTCAAAAACAAACAGAAAAGAACAAAACAAAGAAGCAATCTGAGGATGTAGCTCTGTGGTAGTTTCTTGCCTAGCTAGCACACATAAGGACCTGGGGAACAAACTAGAAGGAAAGGCAGGAAGAGGAGGAAGAAGTAGCCAAAGCAAACTAAATCTTAAGTAAGAAGAAGGAACAAATATTAGATCAAAGTTAAGGAAAGGCTAATAAACTGACAAATCTTCAGCTGGACTGACTAAGAAAAAAGGGAGATATCAGTTAAAACCGGGAAGGAATCAGGTACAGCACTATTGATCTTACAGAAACAAGACTGGGAAAACACAGACTACATAAAAAAAGACTGTACTCCCAACCAGATTGATAGGGGAAAAATCTAAATATGGCTACAAGAGGTGACTGAATTTGGAATTTTAAAATCTGACTAGAGATAATCCAGGTTGGATCACTTTAATGAATACTACCAGAGGTTAAAAAAGAATGCATAGCAATCCTTACAAACTCTTCTCAAAAAAATAGAAGAGGACTATTTACCAACTTATTCTGTGAGGTCATGAATCACCCCCAAACCAAGCCTGGATAAAAATTAGTCTAAGAAAAGCACAGACCAAAACCTCTGATGAATATACACACAGATCAACAAGTACTAGCAAACCAAATCCAGTAATATAAAGTATGACTGAGTACAATTCAGCTATGAATAAAACTGCTTATCTGCAAACTCACCTTTCTTCTTTGACATTCTCAGTATGAATGACACAGCTATTCCCACTCTACTCTACTTCTGCAAACAGCTTAATTTTTCCGAACGTCAATTTTATCTGGTGTTTATTTGTTCCCTATTATCCTCCCAATGTCTACCAAAAATTTGACAGTTGGCAAGGTCTTAAACTAGTATTTGTTTAATTAATGATAGCAACTATATAAATCACCTCAGTTCCTGCAGCGCAAGACATTACTCACCCAGGATCTTCAGGTTTTGTGGTGCTTGCTGACAGGAGAGAGAAGATAACACTTCATTAGTCCACCCTGTATGACAAACTGCTGCACTAGTCAAAGTGAAACCTGACTGCTTTATAAAAAACATATTTCCCAACCAAACACCGTGCTTCAGGTCCAACAATCACTTCTATAAAGATTTTAGCTTATGCGGACCTGAGTTATCTGTGTGTAGGTATGTGCACAGGATTGCAGGTGCCCCTGGAGCTCAGACGAGTGAGTCAGACGCCTTAGTGCTGGAGTTACAGGGACCTGCAAGCCACCTGATGTGGGTGCTGGAATCAAATTCCGGTCCTGTGTAAGCGCAGTGTGCTCTCTTAACTGGGCCATCTCTTCAGTCCCCTATTCTATTCTTAAAGATTTTATTTTAAAAAGCGCGTGTGTGTGCGTGCGTGTGCATTTGCACACAGTACAGGTGCCTGTGAAGGCAAGAGGTGTGAGATACCCGTGGAGCTGGAATTATCAGTGGTTGTAATCCATCTGATATAAATGGTAGGAACCAAACTCAGGTCCTCTGGAAGAGTGCTGTTTGCTTTTACCTGCTGAGCTCTCTCCAGCCCAATGTGTACTCATTTTAAAATTTCATTTAAAAAAATGTACCTTTGTGTGTGTATCTCAGTGCCACAGAGCATTCATAAGATCAAAGGACAACTTATGGAGACCCATTCTCTCCTTCTGAAATTACGTGGGTCCTGGAATCAAACTCAGGCCATCACATCAGGCTTGGTGACAAGCAACGCCATTCATGATGCTTTCTTTCACTGTACAGGTCCTGGGGATTGAACTCCGGTCATCAGACTCGGCAGCAAGTGCTTTTATCCACTAAACCATCTTATCAGCCTATTTTTACTGAAAAATTCTTTGAGTCTGGAGAGATGGATCAGTGGTTAAGAGTAACTGCTGCTCTTCCAGAGGACCTGGTTCAAATCTCCACACCCAAATCAGGCAACTTACAACTGCCCATAACTTTAGGCCCAGGGCACAAGCCTTTACACGGTATGCAAAAAGTCACACAGGCCCACTTGTGTGTGAGTGTTTGCACACATAAACAAACTAAATATAAAGATTTAAAATGTATTCATTACATGCCATTATAAAAAGTATTCAACCGGAAAAAGAAGTATCATGAGATTTGAAAGTGAAGAGAGAAAATACTGCTCTAGTGCAGACACACTATAAACTAAGTGCAAACAAAAACATCGCCCAGCACACCATCTGAACTGAGACCAAGTTTAATCTCAACTAATTACAGAAATCACTAAGTTTCATACAGCTTATGAAACTCATACAAGGATAGTTTTAGTTAACTGAAACAGAAGAGAAGACTCAGGCAGCTTCCTCTCCAGCAAAAAGGAAGCGCCAGTACAGGAAGACTGGTAAGGAAAGACAAGCCTTTGAAACAAGATTGCACTTCACCTTTCATTTGTAGGGTCCGTCTGGAGTATCGCTTGCTGGGCCTTCTTTCAAAGGAGGTTGATCTTCTTGCTTTATTTGTTTTTGTAGTCTGATATTCTGTCTTTCCACTAAAATAAATGAGGTAAGTCATCAGGAAGACAATCGGAGGAATTAAGATGTCTATATCAGATTATGCTGCAAAGGAACACCCTAAAGCATCCTGAAGGAATGACTACCAATAGTTTTGTTTCTCTTTACTAAATATTATTATTCTTTAGGCTTTGGTAAAATACTAACATTAATAATACAGGGTTTCTCCTAAGCATATCACCTACAAACATATTCAACCAGCAGAGAATGCTCATGTTCTCAGAGAAGCACCCTCTCCTTTCCTATCCACATGAATCAATGCAAAATGTGTAACTTAGAATAAGAGTTCCAGTTAGTTCTTTTGCAGTCCTTTGGATTTAACTTCAGGCCTTATACATGTTAGGCAAGCACTCTGCCGATGGGCTATATCCTAAGCCCCAACTCCAGTTAATTTTTCTAAATGTGATTATTTCCTCAAATACTTTAAAATACTACTATTGTACTTCTTTGGTTTTTAGCTAAGAAAATGCCTCAGCACTTTTGACCTTGGTAGAACAGACATTATCTTAAGAATTTTCTTTGTCTGACTTGCTACATTACTGGTGTGGTCATCTCTTTTTTAATTGATTCCAATGGCATGCTGAGGACTCAAACTGACCAACTATTCATGCAACATGAACTGAAACATTTTAAGTTCATGACAAAGAAGTCGATAATAGCAACTGGAATTCAGGTTTATAGAGAGCCACAGTATTATTCATACTAATATCTCATTCATTTTCTATATGAGAGCAACCTGTTAGATGGAGAATCTATCTTGTTACATAAATTCAAATTGTGGCTTATTATATAAAAATGTGTCAATTCATAAATCAGTAACATAACTGATTTCACATCTAGTCAAGAAATTATTAATAAGATTATCACTTCTTTAAAAATTCTGGCCAATGGATATCTTTGGCAACATACTTTATTTCTTTGTCCTGGTTTCTGCCTCAGTAAAATCAAGAGTGTTTTAGCATAACTTTTTTGGCCTATATGCAAGAATCGATATGTCAAAATTTAGGGAAATTAACCTATATCGAAATCGTGATCCTAGTCGAATGAATCCTGATCGATGAGAGCTCTTTTGAACAGGTCCTCGGAGGCGGAAGAAGGCATGGTGTTCAACAGCGCATTTCCATAAGTGTTTGCAGGCTTTTGGATGGTCTAGTCTAAAGACAAAGGTATGCTCTTGCTCTTTGCCCTGAAAAAGATAAAGTGGTGTTTATTAAGTCAGTCATGTCTATTTCTGTAATACAGATACAACCATACCAACCCCAACACTTGAGGTTTTCCATGTCTGCCACTGGGGGTTTTTGTTAGAGGGGAATAATGTCACCCCAAGTGGCCTAACTTAAACTGTGTGTGCGCGCGCGTGTGTAATGTTAAGTAAATATATAGTTCCTGATGGCTTTTTCTAACATCCGTAGTGCTATCTGTCCCTCTTTCCCACTCCCCTTCATAGCAGCGGTATCCACTACTCCCCTCTAGTGTTCATGCCCTCACCATGGCCCCTTTTTACTTCCCTAGTTTCTGTGGTTACTCCAGGTTGTCTACTCTAACATCTGAAGATTTAGTGCTAGAATCCAGAAATATGAGAACATGCAGCATTTGTCTCATCACATCTTATCTAAGTACAACCAAAAGTCAGTTATATGGGAATATGAAAATCAGATCACATTTTACTGTAAAGAATCACCACCAGGTGGATCCTTTAATTTTTTATTTGTTTGAGACACAGTCACTGGTCAGCACAAGTGGCCTGGAATTCATTATGTAGACCAAGCTGGCCTTGAGCTCAGAGATCCACCTATCCCTGCCTCCAAAGTGTTGGGACAAAAGGCACTGGCTTGTTCTTTTAACTCTTTTATCAGGAATTAGGGAATAGAGTCACCTAATGTATACTACTGATACATTATCAACAAAGAAACAATAAATGATAAGCTTTTATATTATCTTTAAGCCTAATGGCACAAAAGTGTGTTTGTAGGATGGTATGATCAGAATGAGGAATTTACTTCAAAGTATAAGTAATGCAGTACATCCCCCCAGGTTACTATACAACTACTGTTAAGTAATACAGTACAATTCCTACCTGATCATCATCTTCCACAACCACTAGAGTTAATTTATTCTTCTTAAAGTCCAATCTGGTTATCTTAGGCCTGTAATAATATGAGATTGACAGTCAGATTCGGGGAAAAATCTTTTTCTATATCAAGCATGTTTTCTCATCTTAACTCTTAAACTGAACACAGGTAAGAAGGCAAAGGAGCCAGAATTGCCTGTCACAGTCTCTAAAGGGAAGGCAAACATACACTTCAAAAGCAACCAACTGACAAACTGATGTTGCCCATGTATCAGACATTAAAAATATGAAGGAAAAAGGAAATAAGAAATATACGTATTTCACACACCTCTAATGTGGCAGAATGAATTCTGTGGCCCTAGGCAAAAATGTTTCAGGGTTAAACAGTACAGGAATTAAATATAACAAAAAGTCATTAAGGGTTTTTAAAGGGCATAAAAGAAAATATCACTGATTAGGGTCTTCAACTCTGTTTTTACCAATAACACCTGGATATGAATTTGAGTTTGGGTAGGAAGGCTTGAAGCCAACAGTCTTGGCATGTTACAAAATTAGTAACATGGGCCAGGGCCATCTTTAGCTCCTGTCTGTAACACACGCCTAAATTCTGTATTAATTCTAATAATGATGTAATAATATAAACAATCTCCCAATTCTATGCTTTAGGGCTATGAAATCTGTGAGACATCGCTAAGAAAGGAAGACAGAAGTTAAGGAACAGGAGGAGCCAAGTTCGAGCACTATCTCCCTCCCTTTTTTTGTCTCGGGTAAGAGAGCTATGGAAGCACTAACAGTGACAGAGCCACATGGTGGGTCATGGTCTAAAGAACATTTAAGCACACAAACATGAGCTCTGCATACTAAGATGCATACTGACACACTTTGAAAATTCATGGGATGTAGACCTAGAGGACTCTTGAAGTCCAGGGAGAGAGATTACAGATGAAAAAGAGAACAGAAAAAATAACCCTAACTTCTCATAATTTTATTTCCAAACTCATTAACAAATTCATTAACAATATAAATGCTTTGACTCATAAAAACAAGAGTATCTCTGACATTAACAGTGCTTACCAAAAAAATAAGCCAATTTTGGTCTCTCCTTCAAAAACAAGGACTCCTGTTGGGGTTAGTCCCAAACTATAGTCATTCCCATCTCTGGCCTAATTTAAGAGAGAAAATAAAATGGATTATATTTGTACATATGAAACAGGTTTAGTGTTTTCATACAACTGGTTCTTTTCTCACATAAAATATTAATTTTACAAGCTAATATTCATATTCAAGATGTTTTCAGAAAATAATCCTCTTTCAAACTATAAAATGTCAACTTTGTTTTATGAACTATTTTTTTTAGCAAAGTATACTGAATAGTGAGCTCCAGTGATATAAAGCAACATCAAATAATAAAAAGTGACCTAAAAACTAGTAAAAAAAAAAAAAAAAAAAAGTCTTTCTCAGCTTGAAAAACCAACATCTTCCAAGCATCCACATACATTTCTGGCTTCCAAGTCAAAGTCACTGAGCTTCCTGAGTGAAGGGCTTAAAGATGCGTGCCTCCAGGCCCAGCTGATTCTAGCCTTTCAATACCTAATTTCAACCTTTTTTTCCTATCACACATCAAGAATACTCAAGAGGTATTCTATACAATTCATGCCTTCCCGCATACTCCGAAATTCACAGGTGCCTTAAAAATCTCAATGGAATGAATCAGAAATCACAAAGGAATGAGTGAATGAATTCTTGTTGCTGTTTCCGGACAGGGTTTCTCTGTGCGGCCCTGGCTGTCCTGGAACTCGCTTTGTAGGCCAGGCTGGCCTCAGACTCACAGAGAAGAATGAATTAACTTTTAAAAAAAGATTTATTTTTAAATTAAGTGTATATGCACACTGAGTACAGTGCCCACAGAGTCCAAAAGAGAGCTCCCAGAGTCCCTGGGGCTGGAGTTACAGGTATCTGAGTGCGGCTCGGCTCAGGTACTGGAAACCAAACTCAGGATGTCTACAAGAATGGCACGTGCTCATAAATGCTTAGCCCCAGAAATGAATTTTTAAAAAAGGTACCACAATACCACAACAAAGGGCTCACCTTAACCACATGCATATCAACCCCATACATTTCTAGCCACTTGGCTTTATTCAGATAATTGGTTTCAGCTTGTGCTGGTGTCTGACCTCTGAAATTTAAAATATAATAATTATAAGATAAGCATAAAGTGATTTTTTTTTTTTTTTACAAAAGACAGAAACAAAAGAAAATACAAAATAATGTCAATGGTGATGTTCAAAAAGTGTGATCAAATGGTGAGTTACCTGTATTCCTTCCATTTCTCAAAAATAGCCAGTTCCATCTCTTCAGTCTGAATGGGCACAAACCTGAACTCAGAGACAAGTTCAGGACTATGTTCTGCAAGATCATAGTCACCAAGTTCAGCTACAAACACAGTTAACAAAGATATGCTGTGTTAATAATACTAAGAAAATCCTTTAAAAAACACATTTGTAAACAAGGATTAAAAGGATTAGTAAAATTCTTTCTTAAGCTACCAGCCGTTCATAACACCTAGATCATTCTTCCCACATAAATCTAGGTTAGACAGACCTAGGACTCGCTCAGTACACACACGCAGTGGTTTCAGTGAGTATGGCCCCAGTAGGCTCACACCTCTGAATGCTTGGTCCAAAGCTGGTGGGACTGTTTGGAAAGGGTTAGGAGGTAGCTTTGTTGGAGGGAGTGGGCTTTGACATCTAAAATTCCTATGCTATTCCCAGTTAGCCCTGTCTGTCTGTCTGTCTGCTCGCTGGCCTGCCTGCCATGCTCCCTGTCATGGTGGTCACGGACTCTCAGCTTCTGGAGCCATGAGTGTCGAATTAAATTGTTTCTTTTATAAGTTGCCTTGGACATGTTATTTTGACATGGCAATAGAAGAGTAAAACAACATAAATCACATTTGTTGTTGGTAGTGTATTTATAATTACACCTTTCTCCTAATTTATTCATATATTAATGCTTAGCTTTTGAAAACCAATTTCTATATTTCCATAGAAATTTTCATCTTTGAACTTACAATTCTTAAAAGAGAAATCAGTTGCTATTTATATAAAACTACTTAAGATACACAGTACATAGCATCATATTACAAGACACAATACTTGTCTGGAATGTAAAATTATTAATACTATAGAAAATAATTGAGAAAAAAATACATGGAGAAAGTATTTTGCCATAATGAATAATAATGGCCACTATACATTTTGAGTTCCTATACATTCTAGACTAGTTCTTTGAGCACTAGGGAGTCAAATGTGTTAAAATACACAAAACACTTTTATAAACCCTACCTGTGTGTATGGTGTGGTATAGTGTGTATTATGTGTGAGGTGTATGTACTTGGTGTTTTGAGTGCACACACCTATGCCTGCACATGCAGAGGGTAGAACAGAATGTCAAATGCTTTAAGTCCGGGGTCTCACTATTTTGGATAGCCATCAAGTTCTTGGATCTGCCCTTCTCAGTTCCAAAAGTTCTAGAAGCCTTTGCTAGATTTTTATATGTGTGTCAGGGATTGGTATCTTTCTATATGGAGATCAAGAACCCTCACTTATCCCCAGATCCATATGAACCCTATTTTTAGGCATATACTTTAGCTGTCATAAGGGACAAACAATGCATTTTCAAATCAATGGCTCCCTTTCGTTATGCAGACAGAAAACAAGTTTTAATTTGGAGACAGATTATGATAGTGAAAAAAAAAATCAAGTAGATAAAAATTATCACAGGAAAATATGCTTTCTTTAATAAAGGATACATAAAATAAGCAAAAATGTCAGGTTTACTCTAAGACATGCAAATTTAATTTTATTATCTACACAGTGACAAACACTACTGATCTTCGAATGATGGGGATAAATGTAAAATCACAAAATAGGCAAAAACCTAAAGTCTTGAGCATCATTAAATATAAATTTAATTACAGTGTGTGTGTGTGTGTGTGTATAATGTGTGTGTATATATATATGTGTGTGTGTGTGTGTGTGTGTGTGCGCGCGTGCACATATATATAGTCTGGTGCACAGACATAACTGGACAAAGTACCTATACACTTAAAGTAAAATGATTTTTAAAAAAGAGTAAAGATTTGAGAAGAAAAGGTAATGAAGACAATAAACTTTTTAAAGAAGTCCTTTAAAACAAATCAAAGTGGAAGTCAAGAATTGGACACCGATACAATTTTACACAAAAACAGTGTTGTATCTTTTCTAGCCTGTTATCTAATTGTTTTTATTCTTTAGACATGCATTACACAAAAAGGATTATGCTTCAGTCCTAACAATCAAGCACAAGAATCACTTACCTTGCAGATTATAAGCTGCCAATTGCACTGCTGTATCAAAGGGACACTCTAATCTGAGATCAAAATACAAATTTGCTAAGTCAATTTCATAATCTTTATTTTAAGATAAGCAAGAATAATATATATTGCCTCTTACACAACTCTGAGCTTATCTGGGTATACATGTGCAAGTTCACTTGCCACAGTGCGTAATGTGGAGACCCAAGGACCATGTCAAGAATCTTCCTATTTCTTTCCTCCTCATTATTTTGGAGATGTGCCTCTCACTGAACCTGGAGCTCACTGTTTTGGTACAGTGGCTGGCCAGTGAGCCCCTAGCACCCACTGGGTTACAGATGTTCACATTCCTCCTGGGTTTTACATGGGTGCTGGGGATTCAAATTTGGATCGTTTACTTGCTGAGCCAGTGTCTTGCCAGACCTGTACTGAACTTATTTTCTCAATTATTTTTCTACTACTCAAGTATTTTGCAGTTATGTACTAAATAATTTAATACTCACTTCCCACTGAGAATATCTTGTTTTAACTGAAGAACAAATAAATACCTAAGGGAAACAAAAGGCACAAATTAATTAAATAGAACCATTCACTATGGAAAAAAATCGTATCATTTTAATTTGAGAATATTCTTTTCTTTTTTTTTTTGAACAGAATTTCACTGTGTAGCCCTTGGATAGTCAGGAACACAAAGAGATCTGCTTGCTTGCCTCTGCCTATTAAGTGCTAAGATTAAAGATATTCACAACCGTACCCAGAGAGACCTTTTTTTTTTTTTTTTTAAAGAGATAAGGTTTCTCTCACAGCCCTGGCTGCCTTGGAACTCACTCTGTGGAACAGGCTGGCCTGGAATTCAGGGACCCACCCACCTGCTTCTGCCTCAGAAGTGCAGGGATTTAAGGTGTGCACAACCACACCCTGAGAGAACATTCTCAATTACAGAATTTTACCACAAGCAAATGTGTGAGGGGAAAAAAATACAGGAAAAAAGGGAGAAAGGACGTATGCCTCAGGGTAAGAGAAGGAAGAGCAGTCAGAGGACAGCAGAGCAGATGAGCCTTCAGAGAAAATGCCAGAAGCACATGTGTAAATGAGCCCTGCATTCAACTTTACTCTGCCAACACACACCTTCCATGAGGAGTGTAAGGATAGCAACAACCTTACTGCCAGGGTGTTCAAAAGGAAACCCTTCCAAAGGCACTCTAACAACTCAACTTCACTCAATGACGATGGTGCACAGGAAGCTGTGCGTAAGCAGTAAGGAGGCAGAGTAAAATAAAGAAATGGATGCACCCTGAAGTGTTACTGAAAATGACTAAATCAGGACCTACCACTGTCATTAGCTAATGGCTAATGAGTAAATCAGTCAGGAGCCAACCTACATGAACTCGGTAACAAAACACAGATTATAGTGAATGACAATAAGCCTAAGATTGTATTTATCTGAACATTATCAGTTCTGTTTAATCCATGAACTGACTCAATAGTCACCTCTGTGGGTACATGGAAACCAATTCTTGAGTTTTTACAACAAAATAAAAAGAATCATATACTCTTTTCTATTTTCAATAATTTAAGACAAGGTCTCACACTGTAGCTTAGGCTAACCTGAAACTCATTATGGGGCCAAGGCAGGCCTCAAATTCACAGTAATCTTCCTGCCTTAGTTTCCCGAGCGCTAGAATTATGGGCATGAGCTATCTTACCTGGCTAGAATGCTACATTTTAACATCTTGTTACAGAATAAAAACCTGAGACCTTATTGCTAGGCTGGAGGAAGCCTAGAAGTGGTCTTCTAAGTCTCACCACTCCTGACACAACCTCAACAGTGCTCTTACCGGGTGAGCTCCTCACGAAGATTATTTGGTTCCGAGGAATAAAACTTAACTCGAAGATGAAGACAATAGGGTGAACCAACTGCCATTAAAAAAGAAAAGAGCTTAATTTTTATTGACTTACTAATAATTTTCAGTCAGAAAACTTGTTTAAAATTACTAAAGAATAAAAGAAAAGAGCAGGCTATTGTAACATTACTGCAAAGTAGAATATAGGGTGAAACTGACAAAAGGAGTTTTAAAGTGTACCAACCACAGCACAGCATTACGACATTCATCTTGGAACAGATAGCTCTACATAAATTCTAACAGTTCAGGGTCAAATGCATACTCTTCATGGTGCAATCAGACAGCCTGGAAAACCTGCTGAGCTGTGTGTCTAGTGAACACTGAGGAGTGCTGGCATTAATAAATGAAGTCCAGTAGATTCACTAACTACTAGGTTTTCAGCAATCCTGTCTCAATATTTTATAAAGACAAGAGTTAAACTGCCCTGAAATCTGACATTTCAATGACAAGCTGAACTGTGGGGACTGGACACTGGTATTTTCCCAAGTATTGCCAAGGTAAGAATATTCTATTTTATGTGAATTATTTCACTATTTCTCCTCCTCCTCCTTCTTCTTCATCATCGTCATCTTGGGTTTTCAAGTAGCCCTGGCTGTTCTGGAACTAGCTCTGTAGACTAGGTCTGCCTCTGCCTCCCGAGTGCTGGGATTAAAGGTATGTGCCATCACTGCCTGGCTCATTTATTCTTTTTTTAAGATTTATTTTTAATTATGTGTATATGTGTGTAGGGGAGGGGTTATGTGCATGTGTGTATGCAGGTGCCAACAGAGTCCAGAAGAAAGTGGCAAATCCCCTGGAATTAGAGTTACAAGCAGTTGTGGCCACCGATGCAGGAGTTGGGAACCGAATGTGGGTCCTCTACAAGACCAGGATGTGCTCTGAACTGCTGAGCCATTTCTCCAGCACTGTTTCATTATTCTTCTTTAAAAAGAAACACAGGTAAGAACTAAAGAGATGGCTCACTGGCTAAGAGCAGTTGTTGCTGTTGCAAAGGATCTGGCTTTGATTCCCAGTGCCCATGTGGTTCACAACCATCCATATCTCCAGTTCCCCAGGATCTGATGCCCTCTTCTGACCTACAAAGGCACCAGGTACACATACGGTTCAAATAAATGAATGCTGCTACAATACTCATATACCTAAAATAAATAAGTTTAAGAAAAACTTAAAAAAAAAAAGACAGGTCTCTAGTGCTTACCACAGGCTATGTTAGCTGACTATACAAAGGAAAGAAGGTAAATACACCATGTATTTCTTAGCTCACACCATTGTGCCTAGTCTGTATCCTGAATCTCCAGAAAGACTAAGGGAAAAAAATTATTAGTCTTAAGGACTCAAAATGTTTTCTAGCGCTAACAAAGAGGAAAAAAAAGCCCAACAAAACTTAAACAAGTAATTACCTAAGAGAAGTTACATATTTCATAAGTCAACCCAATATGCAAGCTACAAATATTTCTTCTATAAACTCAAATTACAAGACTCTTGAGTCAAACCTATATAAACTGGGCAGTGAGTTGGTATATTTCAACAAAACCAAGTTTAGAAAGCAGACGTGCTAGCCAGGTGCACCCCAAAATCCTAGCACTCAGGAAGCCGGGGAAGGCTTCTGAGCTTGAGGCTAGCCTGGGCTACATCTTGAGACTCTGATATATTCCCCAGTGCACTCTGTAAAAGCAGATGGTAAAGAAACTCACACGAAACATGATTTATTTTTACTGTCCTCACTATGAAGAATCAGTGTTTCTGATATATATTTTCTGCACTGTTTTCACAAATGATTTCCAACACTTACTTTTTACTTGCTTTTTGATGCTTTTTGTACCATCCAACCAATGCTGTAAAAAATAAAGCAGAATACTTATGCAAATGGTAGAACTTTAATGTTCAACAAGAGTTACTATTTGTTATAACTTTGTTGACAACTACAATGCAGTATTTCACACTAGAAAAACCAAAGGGGCTGAATTTAAAAGAGGTAGCTTTTATAGCATAAATTATACCCTTAATTTCCTCCCAGTTATCAAATAAATGGCTCCCTTGAAACTATTAAATTAAAATGGAAGAGGGCTAGAGATACAGCTCAGCTGTAGAGCATTTTCCAGGACCATTATAAATAAGTACATAAATAGATTAAATTTTAGAGAGAAAAATTCCTCAGCCTGGTTATTCCTTATAAGATTCACCAGCAAAATCTAACACAGAGCAGAGAAAAGTTACCTAAATTTTGCAAAACAGTGACTGTTCAGTATTTGTTGAAAGAGCCTGAAGGGTTTAAAAAAATGATTTTTCTCAAAATTATGACAATGTCTATCAAATGAAGCAGTCACTGTCCCTCTGCATTACAAATAAAAATGTTTTATCTTTGATAAGCAGAGTTGTGCTTTCAACAGTAACAGTCTTTACATTTATACAACCTCTTCACTGGGAAACACTTATAACACAAACAAACCTGAGAAACAATTCCAGATGCTCCTACTGACAAACCTTTCCCAGCTCAGTTCGCTTTATGAACCCTTCATGTTAAGCCCCAACTGTGACAGGCTACACGAGTAAGTTCACTTCAGCATGCTTTCAATTCCAAGCACCAAGAGAAAGGAGGGCTCTTGTGTTAACTAGTCTAAGAGCCAGGGAATCTAGTTTCAGCAATCTTGCCAGGCAAAGAAACAAATAAGGCTGCATCGTTCCCAGAGCTCTGTTTGCTTTCTTTACCGAGTATTTGCCGTGCCTCTTCTCTTCTTTCTTCCCCAAGGTCCCAAAGTGAAACTTACAGAGCTCTTACTGTGCCAGCAGAATGCCCTTCTACCCTCAAATAAGATGCTCTGTAAACATCTCAGGCAGAGACTGCAATGTTTTCTGTCTTGGTTCTGGCAGTGGGGGAGATTGAACCCAGAGCCTCAAATAAGCTAGATAAGAGTCCTGCAACTGAGCCACATCCTAGTCCTATGTAACATTTCCTCTAGGTTCCAAGTAGTGAAGGCTACTTAGCCATCTCTTATATAATAAACTGCAGGACATTCCTCCTTTTAAATGTATTTCAGCATGGAAAATGTTCAGTTACATAAATCCTACTAGCAGGTAGAAAAAGGTTCAATTTATTAGGAATGACTTCAACCTAGGACAGCAAATAGCTTTTTCATCCTGGCCCAGAAACCCAATATTCAAATATCCCAGATTTGCAATAGTCTAATGCCATTACACAGTGAGCATGAAATAAAAATTGTTTTTGTCCTGGTTGTGGTGGTGCATTGGTGCATGCCGCAGGATTTGCTGAAGGAGGCGGAGGCAGGAGTATCACAAATTTGGGGCCAGCAAGAGCTACACACTGAAAGCCAGGCAGTGGTGACACACACCTCTAATCCCAGCACATGGGAGGCAGAGGCAGGCGGATCTCTGTGAGTTTGAGGCCAGTCTGGTCTACAGAGTGAATGTACAAAAGATTTTCCTACAAGGAATTCCATAAGAAAAATCCAAGATAACCAACCATTCATAACAGACTGGCTAAAATATTTAAATATGACAAAAGCCTAATACTGCAATTAAAAATGAAAGCGAATACTTAAAGATCTGAAACAGATACTGTTATTTTTGGGGGGAGATGGGGGTGGGTTGAGACAGGGTCTCTTTATGTAGCCCTGGCTGTCCTGAACTCTGTAGACCAGGCTGGCCTTGAACTTCTGCCTCTTCCCAGTGCTGAGATTAAAGGTGTGTGACACTATCCCTGGCCATACTGCTATATTTTAAAGGCCACACTGTAAAGTATTATAAATTGCTTCATTAAAATGAACAAATGTGGCTGGGCAATGGTGGTGCACACCTTTAATCCCAGAATGCAGGAGGCAGAGGCAGAGGCAGAGGCAGGCAGATCTCTGCCAGTTTAATGCTAGCCTGGTCTACAGAGTGAGTTCCAGAACAGTCAGAGTTACAACAGATAAACTGTCTTGGGGAAGAAAAAAGTACAAATATGTATAAATGTATAAAATGCATATTCTTTTAGACCAAGATAATAATCAGTAATAAAACAGTAATTGAGATTACTGGTAAGGGGCTGGAAAGATGGCTCCGTGGTTCAGAGCATTGACTGCTCTTCTTCCAGAAGACCTGGGTTCAATTCCCAATATCCACAAGGCAACTCACAACCCTATGCAACTCCAGTTCTAGAGGACGTGACTCCTCTTCTGGCCTTTACAGGTACTGTAAACATATACTGTACTGACATCCAAGCAGGCAAAATACACGCATAAATGGAAAATAAAACGGCAAAAAATATTTAAAAGAAGATCACTAGTGATATTTTCCTATTTTCTTATATATTCAACTTACAATGAACACAATTTGTTGCAAATAATAATAACAGACTCCTTTATTATAACATTTGATATAGATAAAATATTCATATGGCTTTGGGGTAATATTAAAAAGCGGGGGCTAGAGTGATATTCCAGAAGTTAAGAGCGCTTTCTTCTTTTTCATAGAATCTGAGTTCAGTTCCCAGCACTCATGGAGGCAGCTCACCTGTTAATTCTAGCTCCAGGGGACTCAATGCCCTCTTCTGGCCTCTGTGGGCACCTGCACACATGTATCATACACACACACACACACACACACACACACACACACATATATAAATTAAAGAAAAAAAAAACACCCAGCCAGCAGTCTCACCATCTCCAAGATCTGTCCCTATACACATTTCCTCAAAATATGGTTACTCTTGATTCCTTCTCAACTTTTTTCAAAGTGGAAGAAGAAAGAATCTTGTGTGTGTTTATATTTGAAGAACACTTGACAGTACACTGAAAAAAATCAATAGGCCAATTATCATCCCCGCCCCCTTTTTGCGACAGGATCTCACTGTGTAGCCCTGGCTGACCTGGAACTTGCTAGGTAGACCAGGCTGGCCTAGATCTCATAGAGATCTACTCGCCTGCCACTTTCTCCTGAGTGCTGGGATTGGCCATATGTGGCCAATTTATTTTGAGGAATGTGAGACGCAAACAGAGCACTCACTAAAATCATTTCCAGCTATAAGAAATCTCTTCCTGCTTGGATCTATTTAAGACTAGTTTTGGGACCACTAAGGTGGCTCATCAGGGAAAACTTAGATCTCTGGGACCACAGTGGGAGAGACAACAGACTCCTCCAAGCTGCCCTCTGAGTTCCACATGCATATCACAAGTAGGCAAACACACATACACAAAATAAAGTGTAAAAACAAATAAAAAACAAGACTGTTCTTGTGATTACACTTTTCTACTCTACAAAGTTATGCCAGGAGAGGAAGGGTTGGAGGTGTATCCCAAGCAGTAATTTCAATCGTCTCTATATATTCCAGGATCTCCACTACGGTAAGACAACCCAAATAAACACATTTTAAAGTGCAGTTCAGGAGCTGGGGGAGTCCTGGGTCACTAGTCTTATGAAAAAGGTCTGAGTTCATGTTTGCAAATTCTCAAGTCTGTTTTCTTTCATCTCCTCCACATTCCAAGACCAGTGACTGGAAAATTCAGAGCTCAGAGATAGGCACTGGTGTACTTTCTGAGAATCAGGGTCTCTAAGAGTTATGTTTAAATTGCTAAGAAGATAAAGATAGAAAGCATGAAGATACAGATTCTTGGGTGCTTAACATAAAACTCAGTTTATACCTTAAAAACAAATTCTCTCGATTTCCTATTTATAAAGTTAAGTAAACTTAAGTAAACTTAAGATACTAAAAAAATGCAGAAAATTGTATTTCCTCTCACCCTCAGCAGCTGGTTATGGAAGAACAATTTACTCCTGTAGTTTTAAAAAAATAAACAAAGCTCAAAACACACACACACACAATCACAAACATAACAGACATAACTAAACCAATGAATGACCTAGGAAGCTTCTGAAACCACACTCACACACACACACACACACACACACACACACCCCAATCCCAGGCCCTCCAGCCAAATAGTGTGCAAACAACTCTTCACTGTGTCCAGCCTCTGAACACCTACCTACTCAGCTCACGGAAGAACTGCATCATGACTGTTCAAAGGTCAAAGAGTTTAAAGTACAAAAATGTTAACTATCTTTCAAAACATCCTTTGAATTATTTTAAAATAATTTTAACATTTTAAACTATTTTAGAAAATTTTTTTAATAATATACTAAGAAAACTTTGTAATAGAATAAAAACACTTCTGTTTAGTCTAGATGCTAACAAACTCTTTCTGAGTGACTGTTTTCCTTAGAATTAACAGTCTGTCATAAGTCATTTCAAAAGAAGACTTATACCAGTCATTACAAAATATTTTCCAAGGTACCTAAGATGTTTTTAAATTTCAAATTCATGGCTGATATGCAGGTGATCCAAGTTAAGTGTGCTACATATAAATATATATTCTTTATACGTTGTGTTTTTTTCTTACAAATATGTACGTGTACTGTGTGCATGCCTGGTAACCACTGAGATCAGAACAGGGCATCAGAGCTTCCTTAAACTGCTTTTCTAAGGTATCTTGTCATAGCAACAAAGAAAGTAACTAATAAAAGTGCACACACTGGAGCTAGAGAGATGGTTCTGTTACTAAGTCACCTTCTTGCTCCTTCAGAGGACAGCAGTTCAGGTCCCAGCACCCTCATCAGGTAACTCCAGTTCCAATGAATCTGATGCCCTCTTTTGGAATCCAGGGACCATAGGCATACGTGTGGTGCACATATATAAATGCAGGCCCTCACATACGTAAAATAAAAATAAAAATAAAAAAATCTTTAAAACAGGTGTTTACATTAAGAAATCAGAGATTGACCTAATGGTACACCTAAAGGTCTTAGGAAAACAAGAATCAGAAAGCCAAACTTAATCTCAGAAGATAGAAAGAAAGACATAATGTGGATGAGAGCTAAAATTAATGAAATAGTATCAAAAGAACAATATAAATGATCAACATAAAGAGATGACTCTTTGAAAGGATAAACACTATTGGTACGACACAGGCCAAATGAATAATAATAATAGTAATAATAATAATAATGCACTTATATTTATAAAACCTGAGGCAAAGAAATTACAACAAATACTACTTACATACAGATGATTATGAGGTACCATTCTGAAAACTTGTAAGTTGGAAAAAAAATGAATAAACTCATAGACATATGACCTATCAAAATTAAACTAAGAGACTTAACAAAAATAATGTTGAGGGGCTGGAGAGATGGCTCAGTGGTTAAGAGTACGTACTACTCTTCCAGAGGACCTAGATTCAATTGTCAGCACTCACACGGAGGCTTACAATGATCAATAATTAGTTACACGGGGTCTGATGGCTTTTTCTGGCCTCTGTAGACAACACACACATGTAGTGTACAGACTTATATTCAGGCAAAACACCCATAAAGGTCAAATAAAAATCAATCTTAAAAACAATATTGAAGATCTAATAAAGAAATTCTCATCTAGGAAAAGCCCAAGACTAAAAATATTCACTGCTAATTCTACCTTTAAAGATAACCAAAATAAATGTTCCGTAAAGTATTACACAAAACAGAAAGGGAAGGAATGCTTCCAAACTCTTTGCTATAAAGCCAGCATTACCATGATAATAAAACCAGGTAAAGACTTGACAGAAAAAAAGAACCAAAAAAACCATGGAACAACTAGAATATAAGAACATGTTAAAGAGATCATACATGGGTCTGGGAAGATGGCTCAGTAGGTAAAAGCTTGCTATGCAAACCTGAGAACCTGAGTTTGAACCCTGGAACCCAGATAAAAAACCCAATGCAGGGTTTGCATCTGTAACAACAGCACTTCTATGGGGAAATGGGAGTTGGGGACAAGAAAATCAGCTGGAAACTCAAAAGCCAACTAGCCCAAAGTGTGCCATGCAGTGGCAGAAACAAAAGAGATGCCACCTAAACAAGGTGGAAGGCAAGAACTGATTCCCCAAATTGTTCTCTGAACTCCACCCTTGCTCCATGGCATGTGCATGCCTATATTCACACACATACACACAATAAATACATAAAACTAAAAGTTCCTGTACAGTGAAAAAGAAAAAAGAAAAATCAGAGTTAATAGAACTCTGGTGGGGAATTTTGCCAGCTACTCATCTGAAAGAGGATCAATGTCTAGAACATAAAAGATTAAACACTCAAGAAAATTCAGAATACATAATAAATGGGCAAATGAACTGAAAATGCAGTTTTCAAACAAAGAAGTACAGCTGGCCAATAAATAATTGCAAAGCCAACCTCTTTAGGCTCACCAGGAAAAGGCAAATAAATCAAAGCTACAACTGAGATCCATCTCACCCCAGTCAGAACAGCTATCATCAAGAAAGCAAAAAGCAACAAACGCTGACGAAGATGCGGGGGAGAAAGAAACCCTTCTCCACTGCCGTGGGTATGTGAGCTCCTGTAGCCACTCCAGACACTGTAATCTCACGCGATACTAGTGGGAATGTAGAACGGTGCATGTGCTACAGAACTGCGCTGAGCATGCTACAAAGCTTCATCAGCTACAAGAGCACCAGACCGCTTTCTAGGTGTGTAACCCTGAAAACTGAAACGTGCCCTGAAATACAAAGATGTTCAGAGCAGCATCCATACAGTCAAAAGCAACCAAACAAAACGCCCAACAACTGCTGAATAAACAAATGGGGCATAATCATTAGGTTATTCAGCTACAAGAAGGAACCAAGTACTGAAAAATTTACATACAACAAATGTTAACTGTGAAAACATTTTGACAAGAAGGCTGTAACTAGCTGATCATTTATATGCAATTTTCAAAATAGGCAGATCAATATGGACAGAAATGTAGTACAGGGCACAGTGCTGGAGAGGGTTAGTAACAACAGAGTGGTAATATATCCAGGGCTCCTTTCAGGAATTAAGAAGTAGTCTGAAATTACTAACAATAGTTGTGAAATTCTGAATATATTAAAAACAACAAATTACACAATCTTAAAGTGGCAAATTTTATAGCACAAAAAATGTATCTTAAAGTAGCCTCATTTTGACATAAAAATGCTATGGCCATCCTAGCTGAAATGAACTGTTTTCCTCAAGCATGCCTTCTCCCTGCTGTATAACCCTCCTCATCAAACCACATCTCCACAGTAGACAACTGCTGGGCATTATCTTCAAAGGCGTCGTTTATACCATTGGGTGGTATAAGATAACTGCAAACTGTGATTTCATAAGCCCTACCTCCTCCCAAATAAAATAGTTCAGGAATAATTCAGTGCCTTAAGTACAGGAGAAACCGAGTGCCTAATCAGGTATAGTCAGACCTCCACAATTTTTTTTCCCAATAGTGTGAAAGCAACACACATTTAATAGAAACCATTCAATTTTTGATCTGTTCCCAGACTAATGATCAACAGTAGCATCACCTTTTGTGATGAGAGACAGTGGCAGTGAGTCACAGCTTCCAGTAAGACCTCACTCACCACATGATAAACACTCAAGACTCCATTAACTATAGTGCTCAGCTATGATATTCAGTAGATATAGGCATTTTGTACTTACAGCATTTTCAACTGACAACAGACTTATCCAGACATAACCCTATCTTAAGTCAAGGAATAGTGATAGGCATATCTGTAGATGAGAACTATTACTACAAATCTGGGAAGGCGAAAACACTATAATAACCGTTGTAGTAACAGACTGGATTGGACTTAATAGATGTTACATGGCATCCACTATATAGCTATGTATAGAAATAACTGTAAACTTCTACACCCAATCTTACCACAAAGCTTATTGAACAACTTGTTAATTTCAGGACTGAAATGAGAAAAGCAGACAAACCTGGAACATCTTCTTTGGCACAAAGAATGATATAGTCACGTTAAAGGAACATGAAAGCATTTTGAAGCAGCTCCCATTGGCCAAACTTGGGAAAATGTGAGCACCAAAATAAACGACAGTAACAACACACTATTAAATAGGAGTCAATTTATTAATAAATAGCTTGATGGGAACAGTCTCAGAGAAACTTATCAAAACAATTAATTCAAAGGGAAAAAAGAAAACCGGGGCATGGTGGTATATGCCTGTAATCTCAGTACTTGAAAGGTGGGAGCAAGAGGATCACAAGTTCAAGGCTTGCCTCAACCACATAGTAAATTTAGGATATATGATAAAAATACAAAAGGGGAAGAGAACAACTTTAAAATGAGGCTTGGAAGACACACTATGTCTTCAAGTGACAAACAGTGTCACTATGTGGGGATACAATGAAGTTACGTGAGAGCCAGCAGGACAGGATGGAACACAGGATTACATTCTAAAATGAACCTACTTCAGGAGATAACAAATCCACAGAAAGGAACAGCACACACAGTAACTGGCCTGTTTCTTCAAAAGTTTCAGAGTCATGAAAAACAAAACAAAGCAAAAAACAAACAAAAAAACCACTGCAGAACTCAGTGTTTGTCTCAGACTAAAGACAACCAAAGAGATATGACAAATTAGCAAAGCAGGATTGAACTGGACCCTGCTCGCTACAGAACACATTCTAGGGGCAACTCTATTCAGCTAAAGTAACTTCAACAGGCTGTAGATTAGATGGCGATGAATTTTCTGTGTTAATTTGCTGAGTTTGACGGTTGTATGGAATTATAAGCCATGCTTGTTTACAGAAAGCATACATGAACAGAGTTAAGAATGATGGAACATCTTAGCCCCGACTTTCAAATGGTATTTGTACCGTTCTCATGACTGTGCATATGAGATTGTTTCAACTATGAAATTAATACATATGTATGCAACTAGGAAATGACTGGAAAAAACAAAAAAAGAACAATACACATGCCTTTAACGGAAAGGGATTGCCATGTTTCTTATGGCATAAAGCCAAATGAGTTAAAATTTAAGCTTTAAAGTGTCACCTGGAGTTTACTTGTAATACCTCTCATCTACCAATGACTGTTCTAGCTCAACTCACCACCGCAGTCTACTATAGCAAAAATGTAATTAATGAAGAATATACAATTAATCCCAATGCCTAGCTAAATTCTTAGTAGGAGAAAAAATCTAGAAAATGAACAGAGGCTAAGAGCTACAGGGCTGGAGAGATGGCTCATCATTTGGGTCTGCTTGCTACTCTAGAATACACAGTTTGGTTTTCAACATCCACATAAAACTCTAGTGCCACAGGATCCAATGTCCTCACCTGGCTTGAACACATATGTCACACACATAGACACACAAAAAGAGACCCACACATTAAAAAAAGAAAAGAAAAAAATTCAAATTCTGGCTTTACCAAAAATTTGTATGACCAGAAGGTACTAAATGTGAAGTATATCTCAGGTAATAGAAAAATATTACTATGAAATCCATTAATTTCAGAAACTGCAGACACCAGCCAAAGGCTAAAATTAAAACCAAGAAATAGCTGCATTATTGTTTTTATCCCCAGTAACTTAAGTATATGGTAAGAAATGGAAATAAAGAGGTGTGAGATGGCTCAGAGGGTAAAACACTTGCCATGTAAGGTTGGTGACCCAAGTTCAATCCCTGGAAGTCATGTAAAGATAGAAGGAGAGAACCCACTCTGCAAAATTGTCCTCCGATCACCACACCAATTACACCCACGTTGTCTTCTCACCCTCCTTCCAAAAAGAAACTTAAAAAAAAAAAAAGATGTTTGTTTTGTTTTAGAAAAGAAGAGAGTAGGGAGTTGGCTCAGCAGTTAAAAGAATTTGTTGCTCTTGCAGAGGACCTGGGTTTGGTTCCCAGCACTCACGTGGTGGTTCCATAATCATGTGTAACTCCAGTTCTAGGGGATACAATGCCTTCTTCTGACCTCCATGGGCACTAGGCTTGCATATGGTATACTTAAATACATTCTTGCAAAACACTCATACACATAAATATATTTTTTTTTAAAAAAAGATGACTTGAAAATAAAGTTCTTGAAACCTAACATTAACATACTTCTGCTTCTCCTCCCTCAAACTCATTTGCAAAACAGACGGCCAAGAATTGTCTGCCACTATTGGCATCTATTTTTTCATCTGTCTGCAATATTTTGCTGTTAGTCTAAAGTGAAGCTAAATGACAATAAGCTCAGCCAACCAAGCCATTATCAAATTAAGTGACAATGCCAGAAGTGAAGTCAATAAACACTGCTTCCTACTACAGAGTGGACAAGAGAGGAAGACTCACTTTCTGCTTTCTGTCGACTTCATCTATTAGAAGACAAGAAAGGAAAAAAACAGGACTGAAGATGTCACAGTAGTAAAGTGCTTTCCTAGATTGTGTCTGATCCTAAGAAATAGACAGACGGGTGTGGGGAGATCAGAACTCCAAGATATGGAAAATAATTGCAAATCTCTTCATGTATTTCCCAAACAATAGAAAAATTATTCATCTCTTTGGCTAGTTTTCTCACTGCATACCAATTAGTACACCTTTAAAAGCCATCATTTAGGGGCCAGCGAGGAAAGCTTAGCTGCAGAGGTGCCAGTTTGGAAGCCTGGCGATTTGCATTCACTTGAGGGACTCCTATGGTGGGAGGACACAATCAACTCCAGGAGGCTGGTCTCTGACCTCTGCATGTGTGCTATGGATGTCCTCTCCCCCACCCCCGATAAATTTAAACAACTTTTAAAAACACCATTTAATGTACTATATAGTACTCACTGTAAGGATGAACCATCACTTACCTAATAACCTTCAACTAAATGCTCATCTTAATTTTGCTTTGAGGAAGAAGAAAAAAAAAAAAAAAACTAGAGTGAAACACTGTTTCACACACAGAGCTCTTATCTCTTCTGCTCTTTACCTACTCCTATTACTTCTACAAATTGTTACAATAACTTCTTTAAATTTTTCTGAGATTTTATTTATTTTTATGTATGAGTGTTCACTTGAATGTATGTATGTCTGTGAACCAAGTGTGCACAGTTCCCACAGAGGCCAGAAGAGAGTGTTGGACCCTCTGGGACTGTAGTTAAAGAAGTGTAGGTGCTAGGAATTGAACCTGGGTCCTCTGGAAGAGTATCCAGTCAATGACTCTTCTTAAATAATCCTATACAACATTTCTACATATAACTTTCTGAAACAAAAAACAATCTGCTTCCAAAGATCCAATCTTAATTATTAAAGACTAAATACTACAAGTGTTACTTAACAATTTGATACTCAGTTTTGAGGATAGCCATTAACCCATCCCAACCTTACTATCTACTTTCTTTCAAGCACACCTCAGTGAAATTCCAACACATCACTTGATTCTTCGAATAGCCTTCATCTTCCTATTCTGTTACTTACTTTGTTCTCTCTTCTGAAATGGACAAAGAATAGTGTTTTTAGCTGCAGAATCATAGATCTGAAACGAACCTTAGAGATATGCTAGTATACTTACTTTATAAATTAGAAATTAATATCATTTATCTAAGGGCACACAAAATTCCAGTGTTAGTATTCTTTCTGTTACACAGCGGTTCATAACACCCTAGACAGTATTTGTTAAAAACATAGATTTGCAAATGCCATGCAAACCCCATCTTCAAAAATGTTGCTCTAGTAATTCACATTAGGACCAGATTTTTTAAAAACAAGTATTCCAGGTGATTGTAAAGAAAGGAGCAGCCAGGCAAGGTGGTACCCAACTATAATCCTAGTACTTGCAAGGCTTAGGCAAGATAAGGTCAGCCCAGGCTTCAGAACAAGAACCTATCTTAACATCAAATGAAATAAGGAGCGCATGTTTTGGGCCACAGGAAATGACACAAAATAAAGAATGCATTAAGTATTATGTTAGCATGTTCCAGCACATAGTCCATGATCTGAAAATTCCATTTCTGTATCACAATAGAACCTCCAAAAGATACTCACCGCTACTTGGGCTGAATCCATGAATCTCAGACCAAAATAGTCACTTTCAATCAAGTCCAGGTGATACATAATTTGATCAAACAGCTCTTGTCCTTTGGCTTTTTTCTGAAACAGCAGGAAAATGAATTAGTAAATGGCTTAAGCAGGGTCCCTGTCCTATTTCTGATCTTAGGGAGAAAAAGTACTTCTTGTAGTCTTCTGATTATTTCTTAATTTTCTTTAATACTTCTTTTCCTCCAATGGGAAGATTACCAAATAAGGCCTTACTAATTTCTTCTTGTTGTTAATTAATCCCAATTTCATCAACTTTACTTTTTATTTAATTGTACTTTTCCCAGATAGTATTTCCACTGGGCCCTTTTCAAGCAAGCTTTCATTCTTATTTCACATTGTTAACTTTACTAGAACTTTTAGAAAACTTATTAGGTTTTTTCTTTCATCTTCCTTTGCCTAAGTACTCTCTGTAATGTAGTTTTTATTGTCTTTGACTTCTGAGATACTCTGTGTATCTGTCTCTGTATTTTAGGAATATGCTACCCTTTCCAGGTTAAATATAGTAAGAAAAGCAATCTAACCCTAAAGTCTATGATTGCTTCATTTAGCTCTGATGGGGGCTGAGTAGGATCCTAGAGAAGAGAGCCCCTGGAACAACAGTACCACAGTTAATCACTTCATCACTTGGAAGAAACAAGTCCTAAGGACAGTAATTCACTCCTACTCCCTAGAAGAGATACTCCTTTAACTGTAACTCACCACAGTTCAGTAAGAAAGGAAATCTATCTAGGTAAGGGGATTCTATGAGTGAGGAATTTTAGAGGCAGAGACTGTATAAACTGATGACATGACCCCTTCAATACATGGTTAAGCAGAATATGAAAGGGAGAGAACAGCTAGAGGCATGTGGAAGAGCCCAGAGCAGATAGAAGAGTAGCAGACTGAACATGGCCAATAGCAGACTGGGCCATGAGAAAGGTGAGGGATCGAGAGTGAGAGATGAAGACAAAGGGAGTTCAAGCAAAGGAGACCAAGAGCGCCCACAGATGAAATAGCAGGGTTATAAGGGAATGAGAAGCTGGGGGAAGGGAAGCCCATGAACTGGAGAAGTGTAGAGTAGGAGGCAGGGCAAGAAGAGCAGAGAAGAGCCAAGATGCCAGCATGCGTTTTTGGTTTGCTAATAGGGTCCATGACCCGACAGAGAACATTCTAGGCAGTGGTACCAGGGTTTATTCTTACAGACACATATGCCCAATGGCAGAGTCATTGCTTCCTAATACCCCAGAGAGCACATACTAATGATCAAGACTACAACAGGGGTAGGTGGTCGAAGACTGAAAAAAAGATCTGTATTCAAAATACCATTTCCCTCAATCAACCTTCTTTCCAGAGACACATCAGTCTGTAGCCAGGATAACCCCACCCCTACCCCCACCCCAGAGGTGGCAGTGGAGGTGGGGAGGAGCAGAGAGAGAGACAGCAGAGAGAGAGACAGAGATGACAGAGACAGAGACAAAAAAAAACAGTCAAGGTCGGGGAGAGATAGGGGAAAGAGACATGGGAGGGAAGAGATAGGGGGTATGAACCAGACTTGCTAATTTTCCCATTTATTTCCTAGGTTTTACGAACATTCCTTCATGGGCTAGTTCAGTGGTTCTCAACCTTCTTAATGCTGCACCCCTTTAATACTGTTCCTCATGTTGCCTTGAGCCCCAACCATAAAATTTCTGTTCCTACTTCCTAACTGTAATTTTGCTACTGTTACGAGTCATAATGTAAATCTCTGATATGCAGACAGCCTTAGACGACCCCTGTGAAGGGTTGCTCAACCCCCAAAGGGGTCAAGACCCACAGGTTAAGAACCGCTGGGCTAGCTTAAAGCAGGAAATCAGAAGTTCCTTTCTTGTCCCAAGAGTCAAAAGTCTCATTAAGAGATTTGTGTTTGAGAGTAATTTTAACTTCATTTGGAGATGAATCTATTCTATATTAAAGATCCATTTCAAGTATTGCTCTCAATTTATTTATTTCACAGATATGAATAGAGCATTTATGTACTAACGACACAGGAAAACAAAAAAAGAGGGCACTTGTGCTGAAGAGGCCTATATTCTAACAAGAAAACAACCATGTTGAAGGTTACAAAGAACAAGACGCAGAATAAATGGAAGGTAGTATTTAAATGGGGAGACTTTTAAGTAAGGAAAATTTCAATATGAGTAAAATAAGCAACTATCTACAGACATACAGTAGGAGTAAGGAGTTTAAGCATATCAGGAAGAAGTCCAACATAGTTAATACAGAGAGAACAAGAATGGTAAGTAATGTGTCAGATTCTTAAATCATGAAAATCTGAACTACCCAGGCAAATAAAAAAGCAAGCTGGCCATCTGAAGACATTCTACAGACAAATGCAGGGGGGGGACAGCAGACAACAGCACTTTACTGGGCATGTATGCGCAGGCACACGCAGGTTTGTGTGGAGGCTGAGGCACTGCATCTCCCCGGTCCCGAGTTACAGGGGGAGCAAGCTCTCTGATGTAGGTGCTGAGGATTGAGCTTGGGTACACACTCTTAACCACTGAGCCATCTCTCCAGCCCCACAATTAGTAAATTTAAAAAATAACAATGATGTTCATTTTACTAATTGCCATCTTCAAAAAGGGAACAAAAATATATTTTTAACCCCTCCTCTACTTCCCAGTGAACCAAAGTGCCCAACTTCCATGACATTAATTCTGTTTTTTCTTTCTTTCATTCATTCATACACACACACACACACACACACACACACACACACACACAGTTTTTTTGAGACAGGGTTTCTCTGTGTAGCTCTGGCTGTCTCAGAACTTGCTCTATAGTCCAGGCTGCCCTTGAACTCAAGAGATTTGAGTGCCTCTGCCTCCTGCATCTAGAATTAAAGGCATGCACCACCACTGCCCAGCTATTACATTAATTCTGAGGTACACTTCTAGATTTAATTTCATATTCTATCAACACTCCATATTTTTTTCAAAAACAAACAAAAAACACGGCCTTTAAGTTCCACCTCCTCCTGTCCAAGCATCATTCCCAGACCTCTGAAATATAGTACCTGTGTTCTAGGGGAGACAATGTGCTTCTGCAAGATGGAGAAGACAAGAACCATTTCAAGTTTATGTATTTTGCCTTCTTTACTAGGAAGCCAATCTAAACCATCCATAGTAAACACATGACATTTTCAAAATCCTCAAGTTAGTGATGCCCAATCTAAAAAAAAAACCAAAAATCTCTACACCTAAAAGAGAATTTTTTAAAACAATCTGGCTGCTAGAATAACATGGATATTCTAAAAACTTTCATTCAGAATCCAGTCTACAAGAAAAAACTAGTTCATAGTAATACATCAGAGTAATCACAAGCTTCTCAGCTAAGAACACTAGTTTAAACAATAAATATGCTACAAGTGTTATTTTTGCAACAAGAGAAATGATTGCAGTTTGTTGATTCTGCCTAAAATTTTATGTTTCAAATTGAATCTAAAGAATAAATGCAGCCAACGTAAAAACAAAAGGAAGACAGGAGGAGTCATGACTTTCGGGCGGCACGGAAGAAAGAGACTGGAGACATCAAGATCAAGAGGCACAGCTATCCATGATGCAAAATTATCAAACAGACTCATCATCCTGTTCTTCAGAATCTGTTATTAGTCATTATTTACAGATTAAAAGTACCAACTGGAATAGAAAGTCTTTCCTAAGTACACCTTGCTTACTCTTACATCTGTGTCTCTTTGTCAAAAACTGTTGTCTGTCGTTTGGCCAGTATGCTGTACTCTGGGCCATCAAAGAATGCATTTCTTTCTCCTTACAATGTCTTGTTTGCATCCAATCAACTCTTGGTTCTGGCTACTCAGAAATCAACACATGCATGCTGGTTGTTGGTTTTTGTCAACTTGACACAAACCTAGACATACCCGGGAAGAGGAATCTCAATTGAGAAAATGCCTCCTATAGGAAAGCATGCAGGGCCCTTTCTTTTCTTTTAGATTTCTTAATTCCATTTTATTTATTTTTAACTTTCATACAATTATTTTGATCATGTTTCCTCTCCCCCACCTCCTCCCAGACCCTCCCTACCCAACTTTCTTCTCTCTCTCTCAAACAATAACAACAAATGCCACCACAAATGAAAGTCAAAACAAAACAAACAAAAACCTGCGAGATAAAAAACGCCAAAATGAAACAAACACCTATAGAGTTTGTTTTGTATTGGCCCACCGCTTCTGGGCATGGGGTCTGCCCTGGAGTGTAGCTGACATGTCCAATGACAATCCATTAGAAAAAATGATTTTCTTTTTGCCAGCTGTTTTCAATTGCAAATCGCTTCTTGGTTAGGAGTGGTCCTCATGTCCACTTCCCCCTCAGTGCTGGGACCCTGTCTGACCTGAACCAGCGCAGGTCTTGAGCATCCTGCTGGTGTCTGTGAGTTCATAGTGCACCTCACATCAATCCTGTTGTGCCTGGAAGACACCGTTTGCTTAGAGTCACCCAATACCTCTGTGCCCCCACACCCCCCCACCCAACCCCCGATTTCCTGCACAGATCCCTGGACCTTGAGGGGAGGGGCTGCTGAAGACGCCTTATTCAGGACTGAGGGCTGCAGGGTCCTGCACTCTAAGCACACTGTCCATTTGGAGGTCTCTGTATTAATTTCTATCTACTGCAAGAAGAGCTTCTCGGATGAAGGTCGAACAGGCACTGATCCTCTACTCTGGTTAATGATTAATATGAGAGGGTCCAGTTCACTGTGGACAGGTGGTTCTGGATTATATTTATATAAGTAAGAACACAAGCTGAGGAAGCCAGGAGGGGCACGTCAGTAAGCAGGCTTCTACTTAAGCTTCTGCCTCCAGGTTCCTGCCCTGAGTTTCCCTGATGAAGGACTGTAACTTGTATGGCAATTCTTCCTTTCCTCCCCAAACTGCTTTTGGCCATGATGTTTTATAATGGAAATAGAAACCTAGGACAACACCAAGTAGAAAGGGTGGAAAACACAGACCCAAACGGTTCTAGCCCATTACAAGTCCCCTTCCAGCTGCCGCTACACTAGAACCTGCTATTTAGTTTCTTCCCCCCAATAAATGATTCTCAGTCAGACCAGTCCCCCCTTCACAGTCTACTTCCTGAAGATTAAGACATCCAGGGCATTATCTTTTATAATCCTTCCTTTTCCTCAGAAGGTTGTTTCTCCCAGAATCTTCTTCCTCTGCCTGTATATATAAGCCAATTCCCAAGGAACATTTTCTTACCTCTTCAAACAAACTCAAGAGTTTCCCTACTCAGCCATTTTCTAGCTGCTGTGCTATTTCTTCCCAAACTTCATAGTAACCTTTCCTTTTCCCTTCACGCACTTGCTCAGACAATATGTTAAAAGCAGCTACTATGTCCAAGGGACCATAGAAAACTCAAAACAAAACTACCACTGGATAATTCCTTTTACTTTCTAAAACCTGGCCACCAGAAACACTTCCTACCACAGTATTCTTCTCCAGTTCCGTCATTCACCCTCGTGGTGACAGCTGACTCTTCTCTCATAACTCTCTACACCATGACTATGACCCAGTCTGTGTTCACACTCATCCGTGTTCCTTCCCTTCACCATATCCACATGCTAAACATTCCTTTCTCTGCAGTTT
>JAMJFZ010001228.1:7885000-8040000 GCA_026225945.1 Cricetomys ansorgei | reverse complement strand
ATAACTGAAAACTCTAAATACAAGTTCCTTGTGTGTCTTTAGTTTTACAACTAGAGACTCTGAGATGAAACATTAACTATGCACACATAAAGACAACTATTAATTCTGGGTGGGGGCGGGGAGTACAGAAAAGGAAAAACAGCTCCACTGCTTTAAAAAGCTTAAGTTGTCACAACACTCTAAACCAGTGGTTCAAATTTAAATATCCAGGAACTGAAGAGTACCACATTTTATAACAGTATTTTATAACGTGTATTACAAGTTTTAACCCAAGAAACAGTTAAAATTTGGGACAGCTGACCAGCCTAAAAGGCTCTCTCCCTATGGACTCCAGACTGCTAAAGCTGTTAAACTCAGTTCCATCACACTCACAGAAAAACATCCTGATGTCTTTCAGTCATTATAATCACACCCCCACTGAACCTTGTACTATAAGCAGATAATTACTCTTTTACTCTTTATTGTAAGAAACTTAAGAGCACAATCCTTATTTTTCTTCTGAGTTTTATATATGCTTAATTTATCACAGAAATCTTTTAAAAGAAAAAATATTAAAAATGCACTATAATTTTATATTTTTAAAGAGGCAATAAAGCTACTTTTTTGACTTTCACCTTATCCTGACATTTAAAACAACAACTAGACTTATCTTAAAAAAAAACAACTTTGTTTTAGTTTACTGTTATTTCAAACAATAAAATCCGATATTGTGAAGAATAGCAAGTTCTTTTCACAGAAACACGAAATATAGCTTTCAAGCAAAAAGTGAGAAAGTACTAGAAGGAAACAGAATAGGATAAAGGACTTTAAAACAATTTCTGAAAGAAGGCATTGTGAAGGATTAATACGTATTTAACAAAAAGTTATTACAAATCATCTCTACAGAGATACAGCTTGGTGACAGTGTTTGCCTAACACACACAAGGTCCTACGCTAGATGCCCAGAATGTAAAAACAAATTACCCAGATCAACATCCCAATAAGCAAAATGGGTGACACGAAAAAGAGCATCCCAAATGAGAAGAATAGGTGGCCTCATAAAATAATCCTAGCACTTGGAAGCTACAACAGGACAGGTCTGAATTCTAGGATAACCTTGCCTATACACATGTCAATCTCAGGCTAGCTTGAGCTACATATGGAGGTCCTGTTTAAAAACAAAAGGTAAGATGACTGGTAAAATGGCTGAGTAAGTAAAGGTCCTTGACACAAAGCCTGCCATCCGAATTTAAATCCCAGAGCCCACATGAAGGTGGAAGGAGAGAAATGACTCTGCAATTGGTATGCAAATGTACCCTGCGCCCCCCGCCCCCATCATACACATGATTAAGAGTTCAACAGTAGCCAAGAAAATCTAAAATTTTAAAAATAAGGTGAGAGTCGGGCATGGAGGCACATCCTGTAGTAGCCCCAGCACTAGGCGAGTGGAGCTAGGAAGATCAAGACCATCCTTGGCAACATAGCAAATTCTAGGCCCCCCTAAGCAACATGAGACTGTCTCAAAAACAAAAGCAAAACACAGAAGTGGGATGCAGCCAAACAGATTCAAAATTGTAGATTAGACTTTTAGCACCGCACAAACGTGAAGTCCAGAAGCGGCCTGCGCCCGAATGCCTACCGCGCTTGGGAGGCCGAATGGTGGAAGGGGAGAACCAGTTGCTATGGGCTGTCTCTGACATTCACATGTTTGCTCACGCATCTGCACACACAAACACATACACAAATCAGTGTAAAAAAAACATTTTCATGCACTCTCCTATTTGAACAAGTTATCGAACTGCATAGCCTTCGTGTAGCAATTCTACCTCTAAACCGCAGGAACAAAAATTTCCCTTGGCCTAACTAGCTTAAGAGATTCATAAGTAGATTTATCACGATGCAAAGCGCTAAGCAAGTTATGGTGTACACAACAGTATAAAATATAGTGTTCTTTGATTCCAGCATTGAGGTGGATCCAGCAGAGCAGGTGGATCTCCATGAGTTGGAAGCCAGCCTGTTCTACACAGAGTTCCAGAGTTCCAGGCTAGCCAAGGCTCACAGTGATACTTTGTCTCAAAACAAAACAAACCTGCCTTAGACTAAATTTATAACTGAAAAATCAGATTAATAGAAACAATGAAAACAGTATTATCCCACTGAGATATAATCCACATGCATTCACACACACACCCAAACATAAAAACTACAAAATGCAGATGATTTAAGGGAGGCGCTCTCTGTAAAGAGTTAATCTAGAAGTCATAAGGATATGTTGCTTAAGTTTTTAAATATTAAAAAAAAAACTTGAAGCCTTAGGGGGAAAATGTGTTCCCATGTTTCTGTTCCCTCGCCCACCTGCCCCCAGTCCTGTTCATCCTGTTCTCAGTGCTATGGCAGGTGGATTGGGGGATTACCAGCCACCACAAATCTGATTCCTTTTTAAATCTTTAACAGCCCTGGCTCCTCCTCCTGGACCTCTCAGCCGCTCTGTTTGCTCTCTCTACTCTAGTGCTTTGTAGTTCTAGAACTTTATTCATTAGTGGTTCCATCTTCCGAGGATAATCTTTTTCCACTCCATTTCTCTTTCTTCTCCCTCTTTATGTAGTAACTCTACATTTATACCTGAAATGTTCTTTTTTCCTCAGAAAAACACTTTCAGATCTTGAGGCTGGATTAGATGGCCCTGCCAGTATGCAGACTTTTTTTTTTCCCTTTATAACAGGGGAAGAAACTGTAATAATTTTTGTTTTTTTTTTTTTACTACCTAGTCTCCTACCCACCCTCACACAGTGATGGGGACCCAGTCTGACTTGTTTACTGTAATGGATCACCCTACTGCTATCATTGCAAGCTACATATTAATCAATAAAAAACTAACGTGATACAGTAAAATGTTGCATTAGAAGGTGGCAATATATGAAGAAGCAAATCCTAAAAGAGGATAATAAAAGAGACTCAAACAAACAAAAAACCCAGCCCTTGGAAGGCAGAAGCAGAATTCTAGGTTCCCGGCCAACCTGGGCTATAGATAAAGCAAATTCCACGAGAGCGTGGGCTGTCCTTTCAATCACAGAAATTCTAACTGACGTAATCCATTTCCTACTTGACCAATAGATGCTTTACCTCCCACCCCAAGTTTGTCGTGAAGTGCGTGCAATCGTGCATTACTGAAGGCCAACTGCACCTCTTTCCCGTTTGGTTTTTCTTTTTGCAGTGCTGGGGACTGAACCATGGGGATCCAATACAATATAAGTGCATTACCACTAAGGAGTATCTCGGGTCGAGCCACTAATTTATTTACTATTTTTCACAGTAATATTCCTAGCATACAAAAAAAGTCCTAAAGTTATTACTATCTTTCATCCCCAGTTATCTCCAGGGGAAAAAAAAAATGTAACTGAGAAACTAAACTTAGAATAATTACGCACATCGCTTCCCAAACAAGTTACCCTACCAGGAAAAAAAAAAAAAAAAGTTTGAGGACTTAGCTCAGCCTAGTCCGGGTTAGATTCCCAGTATCGAAAGAAAGGAAAAAAAAAAGAACGAAGTGGGGGTGGGGTTTGGGGGAAGAAAAATAAGAACATTTCTGAAGCGATCAGGGAAGACACACAAGGAACTCCAGCGCCGCTCGACCTCCGCTTGGGCTGCAACCGGGGTTAGCGGCGCTGCGGATTACACTAAAAATTCACCAGTGGGCTTACCTCTAATTCTTAAGGGAAAAATAAAACACTTGTAGTAATTTTAAACTGTTGTCCAACAGCGGAGCCCGGGAGCCTACCGTGACCACGGGGACAGCGCCTGGGAGCCTACCGTGACCACGGGGACAGCGCCCGAGGGCCCGCCGGCGCCCTCCGCCCCGCGCTCCCAGGATCGCACCTGTCTCGCCCGCTCCAGGTCTCTCCCGACCGCGCGCTGGCCCGTCCCGCGGGTGCGCGGCTGCCCACGATCCTGACGGGGGGGACGCTCGGGGCGACCTCCTCCCAACCGCGCGGCTCCACGCAGGTCGGGGCTGGCCGAGGACCCCCGAGGCGCGCGGACCCCGGCGACCCGCCCGGCCCTCCGCACCGCGCGGTATCGCCCGAAACTCGGCGCCCGGCCCCATTGGCCGCCGCCGCCACGCCCCTCCCGCCCGCGGCGCCGCTCCGGGAGCCGGGCCCCCCACCCCCACCCCCACCCCGGCGCGGCCGAGAGTCCGGCTCGGTGAGCGGGCGAAGTGGACACCCGGGCCACTCTCTTACCTGGACTCGGGGTGAAGACCGTGTGGCGACAGAGACCGCGACGGCGGGCGCGCGACCCTCCCGAGGAGATGCCCGGCCGGCGAGGGGAGGACGGGTCTCCCGAGGCGCCGAGAAATGGCGGCGCCAGGCGCGAGCCCACCCTGCGCTGATCCCAGGACGACCCCGGCCGCCCGCGGGCACGCCCCTTAAAGCCCATCCAAGCTCCACCCCGAAGGGCGGGGTGCTCGGCTCTTAAAGGGGCGATGGCGCCGCCCCGGAAATCGACCTACGGAGACTGAATTTAAGCCGGCGACTCCAGGTGGGGCCCAGGGACCAGCCGCTGCAGTCTCAGAGGCACCTGCTGCAGTTGCCCAAAACTTAGTCCTAGCCCGAGGGCACTATAACGCGTATGGAAACCTGGCTGCTACACTGCTTCACTTGTTCATTTATGAAAAAAACAAAACAAAAGGGTAAAAAGTTGGCATGGTGGTGCACGCCTTTAATCCCAGCATTTGGGAGGCAGAGGCAAGGGGATCTCTGGTGGGTTTGAGGCCATTCTGGTCTACATAGTGAGTTCCAGGCCAACCAGGACTACATAGTGAAACCCTGTCTTAAACACCAATGCACATAAAATTAATTAATATTTTAAAGCCAAAAATCTTTGTCTGTGTGGGGGGGGGGGGATAAGGAAAAGCACATGTATGCCACAGTCCACATGTGGGGGGGGGTCTGAGGACGACTTGAAAGTTAGTTCTCTTCTATCACTTGGGTGCCAGGGACTGAACTCACACTTCTCAGCAACCCATTGTGTAGGGCTCCCGGCCACAGAGTTAAGTTGAAGCACGAGCACCCCCCCCACACACACACACTAGCAGGATGCACGCTGAATCCTTTTCTTTGAAGCCCTGGAAGCTGCTACTTAGTAAACAGTTTGGCAAAATTTCTGCCTGCCCTGTGGTGAACTATACACCTTTGTCTCTACAAAGGCCATGAATATTGTGGAGGTTGGCCAGGTGTGCCCCTCCCCTGCCATGCTAATTAAGGCTTCCCAGCTCCAGGGAGAAGCCACGCCCTTATGGGGAGAGAAGTTATTTATTGGGGAGGGCGCGTGAAATAGTGAAATAAACGAGTCTTGCTTCCATCAGATTCTGGACTCCCGGGATTTCTTTTCCATCCCGACCGTTCTCAGCAAGCGGGGGTCAGGCGGGCCATGCGGTCAGAGGAACCCACGTCCCTGGCGGCTCCCCAGTGCTTTCCCACAGCCTTCAGCTTGAGCCTCTTGCCCCTGGCCAGGGCAGGGAACCAAACACCATTGAGCATCTAGATAGCCTTTGGGCTCATGTGTTTTGAATTTTCACTTTCTTGATTATATAATTTAAAATCGAATGTTGGGTTTGGGATACAGTTCAGTGGACTGGCACATACAAGGCTCCGGATCCAATCCCTAGCACAGCAAAAATAAATAACCCAGATGTTTCTCTTTTTAATGTAGTCTGGTATTTCTTCTTGTTTATTTACTTATGCAGTTGTTCATTAATTGATTAGGTAAATATTTAAATATTTCTTTGCTTCCCTACCCCCAAGTGCTAGAGATTAAAATGGACTTAAGCCCTTTACTGTTAAAGTAACTCTCAGTCTATAATGGAGAGAGTAAACAAATACGTGGCCAAGAGGTGCTAAGTGTCCTGGAGAAAAAGCTAGGAAAGGGAAACAACAGACTGGTGTTTGAGGTGCTGTAGTCAGGGAGGTCCTGAGTGGCAAGGCAACATTCCATCCATTCATTCTTCAGATAGTTTATCAAAAGCCTACTGTGCTGTAGGCACTGGAGATAGGACAGATAAACAGGAAAGATAAAAGTCCCTCAAGGCAACCAGTGACAAAAGCCTATAGCCCCTTGGGAGTTGAGCAGTGAGTTAAGGGCCAGTTTAGGCTACAATGAGAGGTTCCATCATAACTAAACAAATATGCTTATTTCATTGCCAAGCCCGTGTGGTAGAGTGTACCTGTAGTCCCTGCTACTGGTCAAGGCAGAGGTAGAAGGATCACTTGAGCCTAGAAATCTGAGGAGGGAAAAAAAGGCTGCAGGCTATAGCTCAGTAATTAGAGCTCAGAGTACATGAAGTCCTGGGTTCAATACACATTTGGTTAACTAAAGGAAAAGTAACAACCGGGAGCGGGATAGGGAGTGAAGGGCTGCAATTTCAGCAAGGAGGAAGGGCCCTGAAGACAGAGACACCGAGTTCAGAGCTAAAGTAGGTGACACAATGGAAGAGCGGAAGAAACAGCAAGGGCAAAGGCCTGTGTGGACCTGCTCAAGGGCGGAAGTGAAACTAAAGGAGCAAGAAGAGGAGGAGGAGGAGATGACACTGAAGGAAATGATGTGGAATGAGGGTCTCATGGGTGTTGCCAGAAACTGAGTGGAAGAGCCTAGCTCTCTGCAACCAGAAGACACCCTTTCTGGGGATTTGGCACTGTCCACAGCTGCACCTCCCTAACACTGTAATGGTTAGGCCTGACAAACAGCTCTCTCTGCTCCAGGGGTGTTGCCAGACTATTGTCTGTCACCTGACCAATGGAACTACACAGCTCTACCCATAGCAGAGCCTTTAGGGTGGAGAGAGAGAAAAAACTGGAGTTCCCTGGCTGATTAGGGACAACAGCAGGAAACCAGTGTCATTTCTGCTGTCTGGTACAGGTTTTTAAAGCAAGATTAGTTTTAAAAAGCTGATGAACAGCCTGCAGTGGTGGTGCACACCTTTAATCCCAGCACTTGGGAGGCAGAGGCAGGCAGATCTCTGTGGGTTTGAGGCCAGCCTGGCCTATAAGAGTGAGTTCCAGGACAGCCAGGGTTACAACAGAGAAACCTTGTCTTGAAAAACCAAAAAAAAAAAAAAAAAAAAAAATTGGTGACGGTAGCGTGCTTGCCTGTAGTAGGAAGAAGCCCTGGTTTCCACAAGTACCTCATAAGCCTGGTGTGATTATGAGTGCCTGAAATCCCAACACTAGGGAGGTGGAGGCAAAGTAGGAGGGAGAGTGACTTTTTTCTGAGGCTGTATCCTGAGTTCATAAGTCTGACTTGTTGGGGGCCAGTTGTAACTGTTAGTTTTTCACTAGTAACTGAACTCTACCTCCTGGTTCTCTTGCCTGGCTTGTAACTGCTAGCTAGCTCACTTGCCTCAACTGCTACTGAGACAGATTCTTACCTTGGAGCTTTTTTAATCCCCTAGCTCTAAAAGGTTAGAAAGGAAAAGAGACAGAGGAAGAAATCTTTACAGCCCCTTCTGGCTGTCTTTATCTGTCTAAACCCGGAGAACTGGACTAGCTTCTAGCATCCTTTATCCTGTTAGGTGTCTGTTAACATGCTTTCCCTTCAACAGTCCCTTGTCTCAGCCTGGCCACTGCCTTCCTTCCCAGAAACTGTCCTCTGAGCTTTCCCAGCAATTGTCTTCTGTTTCAGACTAGTGGCTGCCTTCCCACCCACTGCCACTAACTGCCACTGCCTCTTTTGTAGGACTTCTAAACTGTTAACAGAAGTCTAAGTGGCATGTAACCATAAGAAAGGCTGCGTGGTACAAAAAAACTTCTTGGCAAAGTCCCACTACAGAGGAGCAGAAGTTCAAGGTCATCTTTAGCTATCTCATGATTATAAGATGCAGAGGATAGAGCCCAGGGTTTACTGCATTCAAGGCAATTACTCTGCTAATTGAAATCAATCTCTAGCTCTTGTTTTTATCTTAATAAAAAGGCAATAATGGTTAGATGTACCTGTAGTAGCCTAGCCAACCTGGATGCTTACACAGGAAGATTTGTTGGAGCCTAGGAGTTAGAGGCCAGCCTGGTCAACAGAGTGAAATCTGTCTATAAATATTATAAGTTAATTAGTAAAAAAATGTAAAAAGGAGTGGGGCTAGTTTGAGCTGGATGGTAGTGTTTACCTAGCATGTAGGAAATCCTGGGTTCCATCCCCAGCATCAAGAGAAAAGAAAAAATAAAATCCATCTGTCCGCTGTTTATATTTGTGGAATAACTCATACTAATTAGCCACACAGAGTAATAGAAAGAATATGGGGTGGCTAAGGTGGAAGGGTGAGGAGGAACTGTGGGTGAACTGATGGTGCCAGGGCCTGTGTTGTGGCTCAGTGGTAGAACACTTGCCTAGAGCACTCAGAGCACTATGTTCCACCCCCAGGATTTCATTAAAATATAAAACAAAACAGAGGAGCTGGAGAGATGGCTCAGAGGTTAAGAGCATATGCTGCATTTGCAGCGGCTCTGAGTTCAGTTCCTAGTACCCACATCTGGTGGCTCACAACCTCTTGAAACTCCAGCTCCAGGGGATCCAGCACCTCTGACCACCTAAGGTCCCTGTACTCACATGCACAGATCCCAAACAGAGACACACATAGTTAAACACATATTTAAAAACAGTTAAAATAAAAATCTTGGGAAAAAAAAAAAAGAGAGAGTAATGTCTTTCTCCACAGTCCCATTGTTTTTCCTGCTTCTGGAGATTCCAGACTAATGACCTGGGCATCCCTGATCCATAAATCTATGTTCATAATGTACCATTCTGTTAAGTTTTCTGAAACTGAACCAGACTCATTCATACAGGTACAAGGACAAGCCAGAAAGCCTTTGACCAGTCAGGCAAACTCCTGTCTTTGGGCAACAGAGAGAAGTGAAAATGTCTTGCAACTAAGTTTGTCTGATGGTAAAGCCTACAAGGAGACTGAGCATCAGGGATTTCTGATTCTCTTGAGTACCTTCACTGGAGTGACCTGGGGATCTTATTAAAATGTTGACACCTGGTATGCTGCATTACAAACAAGCTTGCAGAGGCCTCCCATTGAATAATAAATTCTATTGATGACTATTGAACCCCCCAAGAGTACTGCTTGGCAGCAGGGCCTGCAAAAGGACCAGGAGACTGTATCAGTAAAAAGATGTGTGGTCATCACACTGCTGACTCCCTCAGACAAGGCTTCATTTGAAGCAAACATGAGTTTCATGAGGCTCTAGAAGCCAGAGAAGATTCTGAGATTACTTTCATATTTATGATTCTAAATATATTCCTATACATGAGATGTATACATAAATTCAATAAACAAGAAAACCTTGGTATGTATGTGTATATATATATATATATATATATATATATATATATGTATATATATATATAATTTTGTTTAAAATTTTTTAAAAAGAATTTTTCTTTGAAATACCCACTGTGATGACTATTCTTGGTTGTCAACTTGACTACATCAGGAATGAACTAAGACTTGTGAGGTATTTTTCTTGACTGACTCATTTAAAGTGGGAAGATACACCCTAAATCCTGATCTTTTGGTGTGGGAAGATCCACCGTAATTCTGAGCCGTACCTTCTAGCAGCAGTCTATATAATGGGCATGGAAGAAGAAAGCCCTTTCTCTTTGCATGATCTTACTCTCTCTGACAAGCTCATTCCTTCACTGGCATTAGAGCCTACTTCTTCTTCTAGATTAAGGCCTATACTGAAGGTCAGCTGAGGCATCCAGCCTCATAGACTCAACTACTACTGGATTCTTGGATTTTCCATCAGTAGCTACCCACTGTTGGACTAGCTGGACCACAGCATGTAAGCCATTCTAATTAATCCTCCCACCCCCACACATATACTTGTATTGATATATATATACACACACACATATACATACACACACACGTACATACATAAATACATATGTATATATGTACACATATATGGAATTAGATAATATATTCATTGTCAGTTCTGTTCCTCTAGAAAACCCTGATACACCCACTTTGAGACAATATCTCATGCAGTTTATACTGGCTTCAAACTAGCAATGTAACTGAAGCCTAGGCTTGAGCTTCTGACCCTCTTACCTCTGCCTCCCAAGTACTGGGAATACAGATGTGCATCATCATGCCTAGTTTATGTAGTGCTGAGGATCAAACTGCATAATGAAACTACAGGATGGAGAGATGGTCCAGGGGTTAAAGGTTTGAAACCCAAGTTCATTCCTGGGATCATGTAAAGGTACTGTCTCCAAGAAATTGTCTGTCTCCACATGTGCACTGTGGTACCTGTGGCCCACTCATGACATGATGCAAACACATACAAATATAATAATTACTGTAAAATGAAATTATGGCACTTCCATATAATGGTATGATTAAAAATAATGAAATAGGGCTGGTGAAAGAGTTCTGCAAGTAAAGACACTAAGACACTGACCGCCAGGCCTGATGTCCTGAGCTTGGGCCCCAGGACTCATATGGTGGAGAGACTGACTCCTTGCAAGTTTTCCTTTGATCTATACAAGAGTGCTGTGCAGGTACATACATTATCATTCATGTCCCCCACCCCCAAAATAATTTGTAAAGAATTAGATATGCATATGCTCATCTGGCTATATTATACAATTCTGTAAGCATAAATGTATGTATACACACCAATATACATTTTCCCCCAGAAGAAAATATAAGAAATTGAAGAGGTCATCATTGGTGTGATGGAGCTCCCACTGCAAGGATTCATATAGCTCAGGCTAGCCCACAATTTAAATCCACCTGCCTCAATTTCCTGAGCACTAGGATTATAGGCTTGGGTCATTTCACCTGGTTAAAAGAGGCTATTCTCAAGAGATGGGGAGTTGGTAAGAGGCTGCCATAAATCATCTTGGCTCTTCCTCAAAATTCCTCTAATTTCCTTTTTCTCTTATTTTTGACACAGGGTGTCTGTGTTGATCAGGCTGGCCCTGAACTGCTGGCCTAAAGTGATCCTCCTACCTCAGCCTTAAAAGTAGCTGTGACTACAGGCATGCCACTATGTCACTGTACCTGCCTGAGTCCTTTATCATGTATGCACCTAAAACAGCTATTGGCTGCAGGGCTTGGTGGGTACACCCCTCAGATTCCAGCACTTGACGCAGAAGCAGGCAGATCTCTTTCAAGGCAAATGAAGGCTAACTAAAATGGCGTACCTAACCGCACTTGAGGAGATGTGATTCAGGCTGACTTCCAGAGAAGTCTTCTGAGTGACAAGGTCTTGATTTGGGGTTACTGGAGGAAGTCTGGCCACAATGAAGGAGACTGTAGGTATTTTTATTCTCTAGGGGGTTAGGGAGATGGCTCAAGTAGGTAAGAATGCTTACTGCTCTAGTATGAGGACCTGAGTTAGAATTTCCAGAACCCATGTAGAAAGCTGAGCACAGGTGTGTGTGCTGCAACACCATGCTGTGCTTGTTAAGAGACAGAAGGATCACAGGCTTGCTGAGCAGCCAGTCTAGCTGGCTGTATGTTCTAGGTTCAGTGAGAGACACTGTCTCAAGAGAATAGGTGGAGATTGACAGAGGACAATACCAGATACTTTCCACAAGTATAAGCATAGGTGGTTGTACCAGCATGTATGTATGTATGTGTATATGTATGTGTGTGTGGATATATATCACAAATATTCTGTAATTTTCTAAATTCTCTTTAAATCTCTATTTTCCTTTCTCTCAAGAAAAGCCACTATATGTGCTACCGATTTTAGAAATAAATGTCATGTTTAGTACTCAGCTATCCCTTCTAACTGCCCACCCATTAATGACGGAATCACTGACAGCAGGGTCCAACAATAAATTGCCATAAAATAATCTTGAAACAAAGTCATTAGATTTCTAAAGCACATCTTTATTTTTCAATTGAACACTAACAGCTAGAGGTGGGTTTTTTTTTTTCCACATTTGTACCTGAACAACTACTCAATCAAAATGAAATATGGCCAAAAAATGTGTGTAATAGCGTTTCACATAACATAAATTGATGTTAGGACTAAAACAGTTTCAATGCAAACCAGCATTTTTATCCTGTTCACTGTTAGTATGTGTCGAGTGTTTAAAAACACGAACGGCAGGAATTCTAATTTTCACTGAAATTAAGACAAAGCACACAAGGCCTTTCAAACACACAGTAAGCTGCAGTGACAAATGCACAATGATCATTTCAAATAATCCAGTGTTGACCACATTCAAGCATATGCATTTTAAGTTCATTCTTAGTTTCTTTGCCTCTTAACCATGAGACTAAGCCACATGGAGATATTTTGTGCAACTGGGAAAAAAGGTAGTCTACAACACTAAGAAACTAATTTAATTCTGCTATTAGTTCAGTATAAAACATGAAATGGAAACAAAAATGAAAAATATTTTAGTGGGAAATAAACTAGACCTTTAACCAACCAACCTTCTTACTCCATATTTACATATAGCACCTATGACAAGAAAAGAAAGTTCCTAAATTAAAATACCCTCTACATAGAAATAATTTTAAAACTGTTTAAAAATAGTACTGATAAGCATAAACTATCAGTCCTAAAGTTAAACGTACACTGTAGAAAACAAGGACTAGGTTTTCTTATTTGAAAAGTGTTGTCTAGTTTGATAAAGGATCTTGACACATTACAACATAGTTCATAATTGCTATGTTCTGATGCTGGAGAACACTGGGGTAGACAACTTTTATTTTTTACAGCAGATATACTATATTGGCAGAATATGAAAACAGCTTAATATAAACTGTTACAGCATCATAAATTCTGCAGTGTCTTTTATATAAACTATGTACTGTGGTGCAGTATCTACTTAACCTCTAGGTACTACACTGAAAGCAAACAGATTTCCAAATATTCATGTGATGTCCACAAAATGCAGAGCAGAATTTTAGCAAACTAAACTTGGCTGAAGCTAGCTGAGAGAACTGAGTCCAGCAACACAGTCAACTGGGCAGCCTCTACTATATTATACAAATTACAGAAAAATGGCAGACCTAAAATCACATGTTACCTCTTAAATACCAAAGAAGCTATCAAGAGGTCATTGCAAAGCATTTAAACTTGGGGCCAATCTAATAAATTCTAATACTAATCAATATTTTCTGTATTTACAGAACTCCTAAGATAGATATTTTTAATGTATAAATTAAGTCAGTAGTAAGCATGAAATAAAGTGCTATTGAAATCAATTTTAGCACTGAAATATGACCTAATCTACAGGATTCAGGAATGAGAAATCTTGCTAACTCATTGAAAGATTAGGAAAGATGAATCCAGAGAATCACCAAATTGGCTTGAAACTTCCTTGCCCAGGAAGGCAGATAACAGGAATAATGTAAATTAAGAACAGAAAACAAAGATTTTTTTTAAAAAAAAGGTAAAATAGGCCTAGTGGTGACTCTGGATATGATGGCATACGGTGGATATACAATAGATGTAGGAAAACTACGAAGCAGCGACCATTTGGGCCACAGGCTGGAGAAAGCTACCTCCTTGATGATCCCTGGCAGTGACTTTACTTAACAATGTGACTTATAAATCATCAGAATTGATAGTGCCAAACTTTGTAACTACTGGGGTTGAGGAAATCTGACAATAACCTTGGATCATCTTTTGATCATTCAGGGTACTTCATGATGAGTTAAAATAAGTATGGAGGGTAGAAAGCAAAAAAAAAAAAAAAAAAAAAACAACCCAATTTCATCAAGTTTAATGAGTGAAAATGGTAGAATTAAAGGAGCCATTAAACACCTATAGGTACTGGTTTAAAGCGAAGAGTTTTCAGTCAGCTGAATAAACTTGTAAGCAGGCAAGTCACTGCTGTTGTAAGTCATCAGAGTTGGGCCCAATGGTCCTACCACCCAAGTCACTGAAAATAAAAAGGGACACTCATTAGCAGGGTCAGAGGCCTCTGCACACAGTTACTGCAGTGGCTCTTAGGCATGGGTTTCTGGCTTCACGTTTTCACAACGATGCCCCCACTGGTAGCTGCGACATTGACGAAGCTTGGGAACTCTCCTCCATGGTAGACACAGGCAGCAGCACACTTAGCCTAACACACATTCTTCCACGAGTGTACACCCCACAAGTGTAGAATTCAAATATTTTATACTCAAAATAGTATACACAGTTTTTTAAGAAAAACATATAACCAAATCAAAGCAATGAGAAAATGAATGTACACTTTATCTGCTTTGACAGTGACTGCTCATTTATAATGAAATTCTATTTCTTCCAACATTGCATTTTACATAACGATTTGTAACACTCTTCTTATTCCAATTCTTTGTAGACTTCTATTTTTAACAAACACATATACTTATAATCAAGTAATAACTCTAACATTTGAAAGATACATTCATTTTCTTTACAGCATGAAAGACATACAAATATCATTTTATCCCTTTTAAGCAATGAAATTAAAGTTAACAGTTTTAACCTTCTGTTCATAGAAAAATATTTTCTGTGTATCATTTACATAATAGGAAAATTCTACAGTGTTTAATTGAAACTCTTTATGACCTTAACAAGGCTTTCTTTTCAACTTTATACTGGAAATTTTACAAGGCTCCAGGAAGTTAGACATTTGAACTCTTCCTTAATAGTGTAGTTTTTAACTTGCAATATTGCTAATAACTTTCTGCAAATTAAAAGTACTACTGGCTTACTTATGCACTGAGGCATACCTAACCAATACAGATAGACTGCTATCAAGCAGCTATGACTAACGGCTGCCCATTTAGCTTTGGAGGATTAAAAATAATCAAGGACTTTAGAAATCAACAGTATACTATAGTAGAAAAAAATGTAAAATAAGCAATACATTTATATATGGAAACAGAAAGTAACTTTATGGTATCTATTCAAAACAAATTCACCTAGGGCATGAAAGTAAAATAATTATGGGCTGAAACAAATGGGTTGTTGCTTCTGTTAACAGAGAAGTTTATTGTAAAAACTGCTACTAAGAGTAAATGAAATCCATGCAGAATATGAATTGTGGTAGAAAGGAGAACCCAAAAACATACAACTTTGGGATTGACTTTTTGTACTCTTAAAATTGATGAAATTGTCTATTAGCAAATAGCCCTCAAAAAGTTTTAAGACTACATAAATTTCTCTGTATGTATACAATTCCCTAAGAATTTCATAAGTCGCTACAATTTATGATCACACTGAGACACAAATATCTGTCAACAGATCAGTGATTCTAATATTTGATAAATTCAATCTACTGAATTATAATAACACAGCTGTCTTACTTGGAGGAAGCACCACAAATGGTTCCAGGAATGGCAGTTGGATGGTTGGTGCAAATGTGGGATATGAGCAATGTTAACACAAAGTACTTGCTTTGTGGATGCAGCACCTTGTATAAAAGCAGACTGTGGATTGCTATATTACTGAGATGTTTATTCCACCAAATATTTATCATCATATATTTACTATAAATGACTTAAATACAAATTCATCAGAACTACAAAGTGAGTACTATAAAGAGCCTGTAAACATATCCCACATTGTTGTGGTATAAACAACTTACAAGAATTCAAAACTACTTTGGCAACTTTACCATCAGAATATTTTAAATATTCAAAATACACATTAAATAGCATATTGCTATAAATTTATGTTTCCTTCTCTTCCTAATAAACAAGCCATATTTTAATTTTACCACATGTTCACATTATGAATATAAATTATTTTGTTCAGTAGATATAAGTTCTAAATCTCAGTTCTATGTTTTAAGTGCTTTAAAAATGCATTCCTACTTGCAGTTCTGTTTTCCTACTGCATGTGTATCAGCCTAAATACTTCACAAAAGCTTATGCTCATCTGTCAGGGAAGCACAACTAGCAAACTGAGTCCAAGTCCTAATTGGCATCACTTTTGAAGCCTACTCTCAAACTTAAGTGATATCTAAGGTGGCAAAGTCTCAAATTGACAACACTGAGCGTGCTTCCCAAGTAGAAATAGATAAAATTTACAAGCATTTACATCATAGTCACAATTTACTGAATTACTAGTCTAATACAGTGACACTAGGTTGAGAATTAGAAAACGTGAAGATGATCAGTCTGCTAAATCAATTGCCGGGCTTCTGGGACTTCCTGTAATAATAAGGAAGTAGTGATGGGACAAAATCTTTCAACCTCTTATAGCTCTCAAGTCGTAATACTACTTCTAGTGAGACAAGAGATTTTTGGTCAGACCTGCCAAGAGATATAAACAATTCCATGGTTAAAAGTCCATTCAGTCTGTGGACATGTCCTTAGAAAGTACACATGCACTGACGTTTCCCTATGAAGGCACGCACAGTAGTACTCAAAAGCTTTAAGTAACTGTCTGAATGGCTCAGCGTAACTTTGTGCACTTGAAGTCGATTTTCATACAGTGTTATCTTTATTCTTAAATCAAAATTATCAATCATTGCCCTTTCTCAGTTACTTGTCCCAGCAGGCCACACAAAAGATTTTCTTGTACTGTTTATTCTGCCTCATTTTTGAATGGATGGATTTAGTTTAATAAATACAACCTATTCCTTTTGTGAATGCAAAGTCTATTCCAAATTATTACTACACAGTATCTAGGCAGTGCTGACAAAAACCAGATGCTCAATAAAACACTTGAAATAAACATAGAAAAACCATCTGAAGGAAAATTTTCACATTTACTTTTTAGCATGTACAAAAGTCCCTGATTCACCAATATTTTCACTTGTCAGAATAAATACGTTCTTTCTTGAGTTTATAGGAGTGTAGATCTACAGGTGGCTAGTAAACAAAAAAAAAAAGCTTGATTTAAGAAATTTGTTTTCTGTCACACAATATTACATACCGATGTACGGAGTCTAGCACTACTTGGTATATGAAAACTAGCATTATTTCTAGAAATCTATTTAGATTAATAAACTGATTAAATGCTTAAGTGTATACGTTAAGTAACTAGGAAAGTTTAATTAGCATATCCATATTAACAATTTGTGAAGGATAATTTTAGATCCTAATAAACGTTCTAAAAGGGATGCTTTTACATGTAAAACACTAATGGAAGACAGCTCCCAGATAAGAAATTTAAGTTTCATTCTACACTTGTCACTTAAAGACAAGTACCAATGTTTAAAAGGCAGGATGCTTACTGCCAACATCAGTTAACAACAGAGGTATAAACAAGGCTTTACATCAAAGAGCAAGTGAATCATGACACTGCCTTTCTAAACTTCTAAACCCCTCTTCTCTTTTTATCCACATGGTGAGGACAGACTTCTAAAATTTAGGCTAAAATCCACCAATGAAATAAAATTGCTCTATAATATATAGATCTCCAACTTAATTTCATTTTTTAACTTGTAATGATATCCTACCAGCCAAAATTACATTTACCTCTGGGTAGAGAGTGGAATGTTTGAGTGAAGCTATAGTTCACTGACTGTATGTCTTGCATGTAAAATCAGAACAGGAGGACTTCTGTTTGACATAAAGACTATGTTTACTTCTTGCTTTAAAAAATAAGACAAGAAATATTTGTAAATGACAATTTATTTGGTACCCTGGCCATTAATGTTTAGGAACTTAACTTCTGAATTTTACTATTATGGATTCTGAATATATGAAATAGTAATTTAGATTTTACTCAAAATTTAAAATGTATGTCATCCTCTCAACTAAATAGCATTCTAAAATATCTATCTTTGTAACCTACTTTTTATCAAGAGTACAGAAATATTCTGAAAATAGACCACTAGCAAATGGGTCTATTTTAACCATATCCATATAAAATAATATTTGAATAGGTGAGCAAATTTTCCCATTAAATTGGGTAATTTTAAAGATCTCTATAGACTTAAAACAAATGAAGCTGACAAGGAAAATAGATACATCTATAATGGGATCTTCAGTCAAGATAGTCAAAAGCCTCACTAACATGCTTATAATTTAATAGGCATATATAAACTAGATAATGTAACTGTATACAAAAAAAGACAAGAAAAACCTGCATTTTACGATTGTGGGGGTCACATCTAGAAGTCAATAGTATTTAATTCCTTGTCTGAAGAATCCCAATGAAAAGACCAGTGTGGAAACAGCCTGATATGGACTGGAATGAATGCTGGAGGGCAACACTTCAGTTATAGGTGGGAATAAGCCCCAACTACATAACTTTGCAACTGTAGCTTACAGTGTCAACATGCTTATCTCTAATGAGCATGTTAAACATCACTTTTAAAGTTAGGGGTAAAGTGAATATGAAATTTGAAGAATAGACCCTCTTTTAAGTTAAGCTTCTGAAATTTAACCCCTGTCTCTCAGTAAAGGAATGTACAGATTGTGAACAATTCCATAGCAGCAGAATGCACTTTCAGAACACAGATATCCTGGCTTTTATGGCAAAGTACAAGCAAACACTGAGCAAGAAACAGAATTTCCTTACCCTCCTTTGTTTGTATAGCTCTCAACATAAGCTGTTTTCGTTACATTGTGAACTTATTAAAATTCATAAAACTATAAGAATGTACAGTATACATACATACCTCCTATGGGGTCAAATGAGTGCCTTTTCATTAGACAAAGATATCCCAAGGCACTTAAGGGGTTAAGACACAATGCATGCATTCTTTTACATCAAGAATGTGAAATCACATGATTTGGAATAAGCCAACCTTATGATAAATATAAGTAACATTATTAAATTCGAGAAAATCCGTAGATTCATAGTTATAATTTCCATAAGATGCTGGTAAATGGCCACTGCAGCATTTCCTGGAACAGCAAGATCCACCTTTCTTCTCAACAGCAGTTTCCAACTGGGGTATCAGGAAAGGTGTGCTGCATCCACAGGCAGTGCACTGGCTAATGTTGAGAATGGTATTGCTAACATTTGAAAAATAAAATCTGGTAATCAGTAGAGTAAGTACATGAACCACTGGAAAAGACCAGAGCAGACTCCTGATGTTTAATCCTTTTTGCTTTCAAGGTATAGATGTGTAACAGAGATGAGAATTCTGAGCCTTGTCTGAGGCAGTCTACTGGAGGGCACTGCATGGTACCACCTCAAAATTCCATAAATTATCCCGAACATATTTAGTTTCCACTATTTGTTCAGGGCAAAGCACAAAATAGTCATACATGTGAGTTATAGGTTTTGAGTGACTTTTCTTTTTTAAACATAAAGTGCAATAGTGCTGAAGTTTTCAAAGTTTGTTTGAGTTCTTCATTTTTGTGTGTGAGATGCCACTTCTTGCAAGCAGTTTTATGGCACAGTGAATGTAACAAAAATCAGTTTTCAAATACTTATCCCAAGGTTTTTGTTTTCTTATTTATTTGAAGATGTTGTTAAGGGTTTAACAAAGCCTTCTTCATAAACTTTCAAAATAGCTTCACACACAAATCTGTATTGACTCTGAAATACACAAACAGAAAAAATAGAATCACTAGAAAATCCAGATAATAAAAAACTAACATCTCATTTGTCTTGCTTATTTAAAAAAAAAAAAAGCAAAATAAAACAGCACAGAGATACTTTCTTTTTTTTTAACGAACAGATGGGCAGAAAAAAAAATCCTCGCATTATACTTTGTTGGCAAAATTTAAGACCCTACTGATAAGAATGTTAATATACTTACCGAAGCTATAAAGAGAAATTGAAAGCATCTAATAAAATGGGATTGTTTTACCTTTGGACCTAGCAATCTCACTTCCAGGAAATCTAATTTAAAAGATAAACTAGAAAAGAAACTAGAAATATATATATATATATATATATGTTCACTTCTTTATAATAAAAAATGTGGAAACCACTTAAGTTGCTATCAATTTGCTATGTAGACAAGGCTGGCTCAAACTCACAGAGATCCTTCTGTCTCGCAGTCCTGAGTGCTGGGATTAGAGGCATGTGCATCATGTTAAGTGTCAGGATATTTTGTTAAATGAAAACAATCAAGGTAGTTCAGGCAAAGTGGCTTACACATGTATTTAGAAGACTAAAGCAAGACTTCCATAAGTTCAAGGCCATCCTTGAACTTGCCTCCTTCAAGAAGACAAGGCAAAATAAAAAAGCAAAGCAACAACAACAGCCCCTTCCATCCCCGCCACTAAAAAAAAAAAAAAAAAAAAAATTTCTGGTGTGTCTGTAAACTCAGCAGTGTGTCAAGGCAAGATAGGAGATCATTGGGACTTGCTGGCTGCCAGCTCAGCTCAGGTAGAGTTAGAGACCCTTTCTCAAGAGAGGAAGTAGAAAGTGACAAAGAAGGCCACCTAATATCCTCCTCTGGCCTCCACACACATGCTTACACATTTACTCTCTGTCTCTGTCACATATAAAATAAAATTAAAAGGCAAGTATGTATAACATAAAAGGAGAAATATAAAAATATATTTAAATTTACTCATAGTTTAACTATTTTTAAGGAAGAAAATCTTTAAAGTGGAAAGGATGGAGCAGGAAAGGAAAAGGGAGAAGGAGAGGACTAGAGATAGACCACTAAATAAGTCTTTCTTTTATAGATTTAAAGTATAAATCTGACAATATCCTAAAACACACCAACATGCCTGTATCAAGCTGATGATATAACCATACTGATCAGTTATTTGGGGAGATTTTAAGACATTAATTGACTATGTTTTGTAGTTACATCCAAAGTTCTATGTATGTGAAGTCAGCGCTGCCATTTTGAAACTGTGATAGGCAATGTGAGATAAAATGGAAAAGTACTTGTTATGTTCTTAGTCTTTTACTGCTGCTGTTGTAGAGAACACATATTGTTGTTAAACAGGAAAGGAGAAAAGGTAGATAAACTTAAGTAGAAAGCACCATGTCCTGAACTCATATTACATCATAAGTGAATTTTCCTAGCTCTGACAATTAAGAGAAACATATCAACAATAACCATATCCACCCCAGTACTCAGAGAGTAACATCTAAAATCATTACTCAATAAATGGAACCAAGAATTATTGTAGAAATTACTGTTTCTAAATCTTGGTCATAAAATACAAAGCTGGGCTTAGCAATCTCTTTTGATAGCAAGGAAATGAACAAAGTTGTTATTGTCCTAATGAAAGGACTTACAAGCCGAGGTTCATGCTAGTCAAAACATAGAATAATTTTGGGCATCATTAAGAAAAATAAGTAGAATGGGTTGAAATGCATCAAATATGTTTAGATTCACAATCTTTCTTTTCTCTTCCTTCCTTCCCTTTCTTTCTTCTTTCTCTCCCCCACCCCCTCTGTTTCTTTAGACAGGTCTCACTTATTCTTTCTTTCTTTTGACAGGGTCTCACTATGTAGTTCTTGCTGCCCTGGAACTCACTATGTAGTCCAGGCTGTCCTTGAACTCACAGTGATCTGCTGGCGTCTGCCTCTTGAGTGTTGGGATTAAAGGTGTGTGCCACTACAATCAGTTAGAGTCACAATTTTTAAATTGTATCAAAACAAAAAAAGCTAGTTGTTGACACTGAAGAAAGCTAGTATACTGACTGAAAATTTGAGCTGGGGTGCAGGAGCTCAGTGACAGAGCACTTGTGCAGCATGTGTAAGCCTGGATCCATGCCAGCACTATAAAACACAATAAAAAAGAAAACAGCACTTGTAATTCAAGAGAAAGAACCAAATATTTATCTTTAAAGTATCACTCTAGGAGCTGGAGAAATGGCTCAGTAGTTAAGAGCACCAGCTACTTTTCCAGAGGGCATGGGTTCAATTCTCAGCACCTGCACAGTGGCACTCAGCCATCTCTAACTCCAGTTCCAGGAAATTTGATTTCCTCTTCTTGTCTCCGAGTGCACCAGGCATACACATGATGCACACTGCAGGCGAAAAACTCATACACAGAAAATAAAAATAAAATCAATCTTAAAAAAATTATTCTAGTTAATAAATGAAGTGGCCTAGCCCACTGTGGATGATGCTATTCCTGGGCAGGTAGGTCTGGTCTATATAACAATGAATATGAATTTGGGAGCAACCCAGGAAATGGTAACATCAAGCAAACAAACAAAATGCCATCACTCTACAATAACGAATTGAGACATCGATCACCCAAGGATGCTAACATCACGGAAACATCATACGCTTCTTGAGTACAGAATTACCACCTGAACTGCTGGACCCTCAGATCCACCTGTCACTGTGAGGAAATAAAGAGAGCATCACCTTGAAGATATAAACCAAATTAACTGAGACTCTGGGAAATGATATAGTCCAAATAACTTAGTTTGTTTGTTAAATGAATTGAAAAAAAAAAAAAAGACAAGAGGTGCAGAAGACAGTTTCTGATTAAAAGAAATTGAAAATTTAGAAGACATGTTAACTAATTCAGTAGTGTAGGTTGTTATTTGAACACCAATTTCAAATAAACTGTATAAACAACCATTATGATTGTTATGATCAAGCAACTTCACTTCCATGTACAGATCTAAAATAAATCAAACTGTAGTCTCAAAGAGATATTTTATATGTCCTTCGCCATGGCAGCATTACTCACAATAGTCAAAAGCTGGGAACAAACCATGTGTCCACTGATGAAGAAATGATTAAACAAAATATAGTATATAAAACAATGGAATATGGTCCAGCCTTGAAGAGAAAGGAGATTCTGACATGGCTACAAAATGGATCAACTGTGAGGATATTAACTATCTGAATTAAGGCGGTCAGAAATAGAAAAGTACTGTATGACTATTTATATGATAAATCAAACACAGAAACAAAAGTAGAATGGTGATTACTAGAGGCTTGAGAGAATGAATATAAAAAAGTTTTAATGGGTATGAAAAAGTCCAAAAGTTAGTTCTTTAACAATGTACATATGCTCAATACTACTGAAATGCACACACAAAAATGGTTAAAATGGTAACTTTTTTTCTTTTGGTTTTTTGAGGCAGTTTCTCTGTTGTAACTCTGGCTGTCCTGGAACTCACTCTGTAGAGCAGGCTGGCCTTAAACTGGCAGAGATCTGCCTGCTTCTGCCTGCTGGGTGCTGGGATTAAAGGCATACGCTACCACTACCACTGAGCAAAATGGTAAATTTTGTTACGTGTATTTTATCAGAATTAGAAAGGGATAGAAAAAACCCTTGTGCACTGGACTTCACACCACCTGAGCCACATCCAACCTCCAGGCCCAGACCAACCCAATGTGCCCTGCCAGATCCTACCTTGCTCCCGTCCCTACTCTCTCCAAACTAGTCTAGGTCCTACATCTGATGCCTAGTCTGGTGAGCCCCCACCGCAATGTCCCCAGTCTCCAGCCCCTTGTGTGCTAACCCAACCACCTGTATTCATCTGACTTCATTCCACTTTCACCATATCCAATCTTTCGGCCCAACTTAGTCTGTATATCCTATGTTTTGGGCCCAGTCTGATGTGTTTATATCAGACACAGAATGAGTGAAAATTCCACATGTCCACGCCTCATCAAAAAAATACAACAATATGAAAACCCAAAACAGTATGTCCCTGCTTGATAAACAGAATTCTCAAAAGAGTAATGCAAATATGGCTGAGAAACATTTAAAGAAATGTTCAACATTCTTAGCCATTAGGGAAATGCAATCAAAACTACTCTGAGATTCCATCTTACACCTGTCAGAATGACTAAGATCAGTAACACAAAGGATAGTTCATGCTGGCAAGGATGTGGAGGCAAGGGGAATACTCCTTCATTGCTGGTGGGAGTGCAAACTTGTACAGCCACTATGGAAATCAATTTGGTGGTACCTCAGAAAATTGGGAATCCATCCATCTACCTCAAGACCACTCTTGGGCATATACCCAAAGGACGCTCCATCTATCCAAGGACACTTGCTCAACTATGTTCATGCTTTACTCATAGCCAGAAACTGGAAACAACCCAGATGTCTCTCAACCAAAGAATGGATAAAGAAAATGTGGTACATTTACACAATGGAGTATTATTCAGATATTAAAAAAATGACATAATGAAATTTATAGGCAAATGGATGAAGCTAGAAAAAAATCATCCTGAGTGAGGTAACCTAGATCCAGAAAGACAAATATGGCATGTATTCACTTATAAGTGATTATTAGCTGTTAAGTAAAGGATAATCATGTTACAATTCAGAGACCCAGAGAATCTATGTAACAAGGAGGGCTTTAGGGGGATACATGGATCTCCCTGGGAAGGGGAAATAGAATAGATTTTGTGGGTGGACTAGGGGCAGCTGGAGATGGGAACAGAAGGGATTTGGGAGAGAGAAAGAAAGATCAATGAAATAGTTCCTAATGATATTTTGCTATGCTCATAGATTGGTGCATAGCCCAGTCATCATCAGAGAGGCCTCCTCAGACAACTGATTAAAGCAGGTGCAGAGACCCACAATCAAATATTAGAAAAGAGCCTAAATTAAAGACCTTCATGGGGACCCTCTCCTTGGAACCCTGCTGGTATAAGAAGAGGGGTTGTAGGGAGCAAGGACACCAGAATAACACGGCCCACGGGAACAACTAAGCAGAGCTCACAGAGATTGGACCAGAAATCACAATGCCTGCTTGGGTCTGCACCAGGTCTTCTGCATATGTCTTGGTTGTTAGTGTGGTGTTTTTGTGGGTCTCCTAGCAGAGGGGGTGGAGGTGTCTCTGACTCTTGCCTGCTCTTAGGTTGCCTCCTCCAGCTTTGATGTGAGGATTGTGCCTAGTCGTTTTCTATCTTGTGCCTTGTTGGGTTGATTGATGTTCCTGGGAAGCCTGCTCTTTTCTGAGGGCAACAGAAGTGGAGTGGATCGAGGGGTAGACGGGATGTGGGAGAGAACCGGGAAGAGAAGGGGGTTGGGGAACTGAGGCTGGGATGTAGTGTATGAAAAGCAAGAAAAGTTTAATAGAAAAAAAAACCCACACATAGTTGTGCTGGAAGCATTTGTTAAGAGCAATAAGGCAAGAGAAGGAAATTAAATGGATACAAATAGGAAAAGAAGTCCACATACCTCTATTTGTAGATGGCTTGATATTATATATAAGAGATACCAAAAATTCTATCAGAAAACTTCTGGAATCAACAATTTCAGCAAAGTGTATGTGTGTGTGTGTACACACACACACACACACACACACACACAGTTAACTTATAAAAATCAATTGCCTTCCTATACAGCAACAACAAACATGTTGAAAGGGAGATCATGGATACACCTGTATTCACTGAAGCCTCAAAGAACATAAAATACCCAGGAATAAACCTAACCAAGGATCTCTACAATGGAAAATAAAAAGACATAGCGGGCTTCACTAAAATAAAAAACATTTGAGTTATTTATTCATGTGATGCTGGGGACTCAATCTACGGTTTTACATGTTCTCTATTACTGAATTACATTCGTAACTCAACATTTGGGTCTTAATGATATCATTAAGGTAAAACAAACAAAGCAAAACCACACCAGAGCCAGCAGGCCAGATGCTCAACGGATAAAAGTGATGCTTGACAACCTGAGTTTGGTCCCTGGGACCACAAGGAGAAGAAAGAGACCTACGTCTCTAAGTAGACCTCTGACTTTCACAGGTGAGCCATTGCATGCATGTACCCACCCCACACACGTACCACATTCTAAATCAATAAATGGGAACATTTTTAAATAAAAGGAATGAAAGTATTTGTAAACACAGATTTCAAAAAAAGATCTGTATCTAGAAAATATAAGTCCAACACCAAAATGATGATTAAAAATGAGCAAATTTTTACAGAAAAGACACTTGACATCATTGTTAAGAAAATGCAAATCTGGGCAGTGGCGGCACATGGCTTTAATGCCAGCACCCAGAAGGCAGAGGAAGGCAGATATCTGTGAGTTCAAGGACAGTCTGGTCTATAATGTGAGTTCCAGGACAGCCAGAGTTACAACAGAGAAACCTGCCTCAAAAACACAAAACAAAACAAAAAGGAAATCAAAGTCACAAAGTCATGTATACGAAGCAAAATCTCTTTTAAATAAGGTAAATGTGATTTTAAGAAAACGGAACCCTTATATTCCACTGTTGGAACTACACAATTTTGCTTTTGGCTTAGGATACAGCTCAATGGTCAAATGTGTCTTAGCTCATTGACCCACCAATTCTACACTTGGGTAACAAGAAAACATATGTTACATGAGTGTTCACAGACCAGTAACAGTGCAAGTGTTCATCTGCTGACAGATGAATACACAGTGTGTGCTAGTAATAAAAGGTATAATGTATTGATACACATTGACTGGAGTATACATTAACTGATCATTTTTGCTTAGCCACTGCATCTAGTAAAGCACTCAGAGTTTGCATGCTAAGCCACCTGCATGATGGCAAACTGTTTCTGTAAAAGGCCAGAAGTAAGCATTTTAGACACTGGAGGCCATAGGTATCTGCTGCAGCCTAACTGCTATTACTGCATGAAAAGTATGACAACTAAAAACATTAACATGGCTGCACTCCACTGTATTTTAATTTACAGTACCAAGTGGTGTTGAATATTATACTAAGAAATAATGGTTTCTGAGTAGGAATTAAAAATATAAAAGTATAATTTAGAGGTAGGCTTGATGGCACATACTTGTCAGTTGTACCATGCGCCATGCACCACAAAGCACAAACCACATGCATTGCTGAAGGGGGCAGGAGGTTGGGAAGTTGGAGCCCAGTCTGGGCTACATAGCAGGATCCAGTCATATATGTGTGTTTGTCTGTGTGCAAGAAGAAAAGACACAGAATGCAGATTAGTAACAAGATCCACAATGTTTAGGACACGTGTACATATGAAGTATAGTGCTTACAGGTGTTTGGATCATCATGGCTCTTTGATCTCGCATTGTTCTTACAATGTCTAGTGGATAAACTGGCTGATTGCATTCAATGAGACACATGGCAGTTTCCATAGTAATAAGAACCCCAGTCCTTCCAATTCCAGCACTAAAAAATGAAAGAAAGAGAGACAGATGTGCAAAGTTTATAGGTACAACTGTTAAACTTGTGGCTTTTCTGCAGAATATATTAACATATCAAATCACAATAAAGAAAAAGAATTTCATTTTAGGGTTTTATTTCATAAAACTAGAAGTCAACCGTTTATTATTTTAAATCCATTTTAAAATGCAAAGTAGCAGATCTAAAATAATAAATCATTAACAAATGCATAAAAGATAATTATGTTTTATAAAGTACATAAGTTAATGTTTTAAACAAAGTGAATTTGTATCAAACTTACCATTGAGATACTTAAAAACCACCTGGAGATATAATCTACAAGCATGGCTACAGTATGTACTGAAGATGCTTTAAAATAAAGCAGCTACACTTCTCACCATTCTTGACATTGAATCTTACTTTTAAAAAAATGTATTTTTACTGTATGTGTATGAGTGTTTTGCCAGCATGTATGGAAGTGAACCACGTACTTGTGCCTGATGCCCACAGAGGCTCGGAAGAAGGTAACATCTGCAACAACGGGAGCAATAGACGGTTGCCAGTCAGCAAGTGAGTGCCGGGTGCTGAGCCCTATCATCTGCACGAGCAACAAGTACTCTTAACTGCTGAGCCATTATCTCTCTAGCCCCAACACTGGCGTCTTAAAATTTTTTTTTAGTTAGCATACACGATGATGGATTTCATGACATTTCTTATGAATAACACAGTACTTTACTCATATTTAACCTCTTCCTGCACTGTCCCCCCACACTTTCATGTCATATGCTATATACCGAAATGTATGTGTATATTTAAACCTAGATTGTCTTTCTAAACTGTTTTACCTATGTTTTTTTCTAGCAATTTCAGATTGTCAAGTCTTTTTTTTTTTTTTAAAGACAGGGTTTCTCTGTTGTAACTCTGCCTGTCCTGGAAGTCACTCTGTAGACTAGGCTGGCCTCTAACTCACAGAGATCCACCTGCCTCTGCCTCCTGAGTGCTAGATTTTCAATTCTTATATTAAGGTTTCTGATACATTTTAAACTAATATTTATGCAGCATGAGAGATATGAAATTAGTTTCATTCTTTTACAAGTGAACATCCAGTTTCTCCAGCACCAAGTATTAAGGAGGTTGTCTTTTCTCCAATAGGTGTGTGCTGGTTACTTTGACAACTCAACATGAACTAGAGTCGCCTGGGAAGAAACTTCAATTGAGTAACTGATTCCATCAGATTGGCCTGTGAGTATGGGGGTGGGGTGGGGGGGGGAGAGCATTTTCTTAATTGCTGATTGATACAGGAGGACCCAACCTACTGTAGGCAGTGCCAACCCTTGGCAGGTGAGCCTAGGCTATGTAAGAAAAGTAGCTGAGCACGCCAGTAGAAGCAAGTGAGTAACCATTGTGGTGATTCTTTAGTTCCTGCCTCCCGGTTCCTGCTGAGAGACTTGCCCTGACTTTCCTCCATGATGGACAGTAAGCTATAAGGTAAAGAAATCCCCTTCCCCAAGTTATTTTTGGTCAGTGTTTTAGCACAGCATAAGAAAATCAAACTAGAGCAGAAATTGGTCCTGAGTGTGAAGGCTTGCTATGATGGCCCTAACTATGTAGCTTTTAGGTCGTGGGAAGTTTTATGGGAGAATCTGCAGGTTTGAGCTGGAAAAGACATTAATTGTTTGGAGCTTAATGAGTTGTTACAGTGAAGACAATGAAGGCCTAGCCTGTGAAGTCCCAGAGGGAAGTTTGGAGTCCCTCGAAAGAAGTCTATCAGGGCTGTTCATATATTTTTGAATTAAGAATTGGCTGTTTCTTGTCATCTGGGATAAAGAACAAAATATGATTAGCAAGAGACCAACACTACCGAAGTAAAAAGTATATTTTAAATACTATAAAACGGTAGATGTAACCGTGTGCATTTACTTCTGAGTCCATTTGTCTCCATGTCTGTTGTTTTTGTCACTCCATCTTCATAGTATTATTTGAGATTAGGTATTACCTCTCTGCTTCTTCTTTTAAAAATACTATTTGGGGTCTTTTATGCTTCATGTGAATTTTAGGATTGTCTGTTGGAGTTCTGTGGAGACTGTCACTAGAATTTTGGTAAGGATTATGTTCAGTCTTTATTAAACTGTTTAGTTTAGTTACTTTACTAAAAGTAACTTAGTACCACAGCCATTTTTACAATTATTCTACCAGTCCATGAGTACGGGAGGTTTGTTCAACTTTCAATGTCTTCAACTACTTTTCTTCAGTATCTTAAAGTTTTCACTGTAGAGGTCCTTAATGTCCTTAATTATGTTTATTCCTAGGTATTTTATTTATTGAAGTTGTGAATGGAACTCCCCCCCCCCCGCCGAATTCTTTGTTGACAAGTTTGTTACTGATATATATGAAAGGTACCTATTTTTGTATGTTTTTCTTTTTAAATCCTGCTACTTTGCTAAAAGTGTTTTTCAGAGGTAAGAGTTTTCTCATGGAGTCTTTAGAGTCTTTCAAAAATTGGATCATGTGACCAGAAAATAGGGCTTATTTGGCTTCTTCATTACTTAAATCTTTCTTTTGCATTATTATTCTACCTAAGATTTTGAGATTATACTGAATCAAATACAGAACACTACATTGAATATGTAAATTGTCTTTGTTCCTGACTATGGAAGAAATGTGTTCAGTTTTCCTACATTTAGTATAGTGTTGACTAGATTTGTGGCAGTTAGTCTTAATTATGCTAGGAGCACGATCCTCTGTCTTTCCTTTCCTTCCCTCCCTCTTTTCCACCTATAATTTTGCTTGTTGTTGTTGAGCTGGTTGGATTAATGTTTATTCTTTTTCCCTATCTGCATTAGGAATTTCACTGTGTTATTGTGTTGAATAAGATATGATGGGTTTAGTTATCCTTTGTTCATTTAGTCCTCTCATAAAATATACTCTTTTCTGTGCTCTCTTGATTGAATTTATCTTTCCTATTGCCCTGTGTTTAGAATTCCTTTAAGTATCTTTTGTAATGCTGACTTAGTGGTCATAAACTGTTTTAGTGTTGAAATGTCCTTATTTCTGTGCATATTAAAAGGTAGCTTTGTTGAATATAGCAGTTCTATTGGTTATTCACTTCCAGGGCTTGAAATATACCATTACATGATTTTCTGGCTTTTAAAATTTCTGTTGTGAGGTCTGATGTGCTTGCCCCGCCCCCAACATTATTATTTCAACATGTTTTTTAATATTTATTTATTTTGTGGTATGTGTATTGCCTGCATTTATGTATGTGCATCACATGCATGCCTGGCCCAAACAAATTAGAAGAAGACATTGAATACCCTAGAAGTCAGAAGAGGGCATCACATCCCTGGAACTGGAGTTATAGTTATGAGCCGTTGTATGGGTGCTAGAAATCCAAGCCATGCCTTCTGAAAGAGCAGCCAGTGTTCTTAACTGCTGAGCCATCTCTTCAGTCCCCTAAGCATGCCTTTATAAGCTAGTTGTTGTTTTTCTCCTACAGTTTTGTTTTGTTTAAGAAAGAGGCTCATGAAGGGCAGTGGTGGTGTACCTCTTTAATCTCAGGCAGAGGCCAGGTAGATCTCTGTGAGTTCAAGGCCAGCTTGGTCTATAGAGTGAGTTCCAGGACAGCCAGAGTTAACAACAGAGAAACTCTGTCTCAGAAAAAAAAAAAAAAAATTAAAAATATGTATGAATTATGGTGCTTGCAAGATACCAGGGAGCTTGCTCGGTGTCTGGGTTTGGGCGGTGAGACCCAACTTCAGGTGGAACTCTGTCATGCTTCATCATCTCGGGTTAGTATAGGCCCGGTCAAAGTACATAATCAGAGCAACCTTCTGACTCCAAAGACCATGGTGAAGCCTGCTATCCATGATCCTGCCACACAAGCTTGATTTATTATTATTTTTTTCTTTCTTTTTGAGGGTACAGGGGTGGGAGGGTGGAGCAGGGAGGAGTGGGAAGAGGGAGTTATCAAGATGTACATTGTATTAAACTCAAATTATTAAAAAAAAGTATTATAAAGGGGGTGCACTATGACTCTCCTGGCTCTACATTGAGGTATGTACCACTATGCCTGGCTCTCCTACAGTTTTTACTATTGCTGTTTGTTTTATAATTTTGGTATCTTGAGTATATAGTACCACAGAGAGGTTCTTCCCTGGTCATGTAATTTGAGGTTACTTCTTGAGGCTTAGATGTTCATTTCTTCCCTAGATTTGGAAAACTGTTATAATTTCATTGAATGGATTTTCTAGGTCATTAGCTTTAATTTTGACTCCTTCTATCCCACAGATTCCTAGGTTTTGTCTCTTGATCATATCCTACAATTTTTCAAAGTTGTGGTTGTACCTTTTTATTTGTTTGCTTTTGAATCAACTTGTTTGCATACTATTCTTCAACTTTGTCCAAAATCCTGATGTTCTTTTGTTGGTGGTGGTTGGTTTAGTCTATTGGTGATGATGCTTTCTGCTTACTATATTTTGTTTAAAAAAAAAAGTTCCAACATTTCTATTTGTTTTCTTTTTTTAAAAAAAAAACTCAACATCCTTAAGTAATTTCTCATTCATGTGCAAATTAATTTTTCCATCTACTTTGCTTACTTTCTCCCCTGAGTTGCTAGTTTTTCCCCAGTCCTGATGTGAGTTCCCTAGTTCATTCATCTACTAGTCTGTATCTTTCTTGAAGTCACTGATTATTTTTACATGAAAATGTTTGAATTGATCCAACATTTACATGTCTTAATATCTTTGAATTCAGTAACTGAGGATGGTATCTGTGTCTTAAATTGTGCTTCTGTTAGTGTTGACTTCTCTTCCAGTTTTATTCAGGAATCTTCTTTGTAAGGATCTACACTTGCAGGCTAAATCCGCAATACCACTCAGGGAGATGTAAAAAACAAGACAAAACGGGTTTATCAACAGTAACACCACACCGTGTGATGGAGAAATATAGTAAAAATTCATCAAAGCCCATAATATACTATCAATGACAAAAGAAGAGAAAATGGCAAAACTAATGTAATGTGGACTGTGAAGTTAAAAACCATCTAGAGCAAAGGTGGAAATCGTAACAAATGAGATAAAGGAGAACAGGGAAGAAAACAGATGCAAGAAAAAATGTTAAATAAACGGAAAAAGAATAGAGACAAGTTATAAAAGGGAGGAGGAAAAAACAGGAGATTAAAAACAAAAGAAAAAGCCTGGTGAATAATGAAAATAAACAGATAAACATAAGAGACGGAACTCAAAAAATAAAAACATAAAAGTTTTATTGTTTAAGATGGGGTGGCAGCACACATGGGTAACACCAGCATTGAGGAGGTGGAAAACTGAGGATCAGAAGTGCTGGAGCCCTAATACCCTGGCGAAGAGGTTGAAGTCTGTCCACAAGGTTCCAGGCTCCCCAGCGGGGAACTTCGGCTTACCAGCCATTCTGCCCCTTCCTCCCCTTTGCTGTAATGGCGACAAAAGTCTTTCATTATGTCTGCATGGCCTTAGCTGGCCGGTGTTAGCTGAGAAGGAGAAGCAGTCATTTTTTACTCAAAAGTAATTGTCTTTGTAAAATATCTTGCAGGTGTCTAAATCCTGGCGTGTGTAAAGCTACCCATTCATATTGATAGTAACAGACAGCAGCAAAAGGGGCCTAGATAGAGAAAAAATAAATACGCACCAAACAGCTAAAAACTGTAAAATAAAAACCTTTGCCTACATGGCACCCTGCTCTGTTTGGGGCAGATGGAGATATTATTCAGCTAACTGTATTAAGTCAAATGTTCTTTCTTAGCAAAACAAGATAACCTCAAAGTTTGTAAGTCTGCAGAAGGAAAGACACCGGCTCCTTCCCCCTGGGCATGAGCAACATCTTCATATCAAAAAACCGTATTTGGCTTTTTAAACCTCTGGCCAGAGCAATTTTCTCTCTTTCTGGTGTGGTCCCTTTCCCTGGTAATGTATGTTGTAAGTCTCTCCCTCCTTCTCTTATTGGTGTGGTTTTTCCACTGACAAGGTGCATGGCATTGTCAGTCTCTCTCTCTTGCCCCTCTCTTTCCTCAATATGTAAACTGTTAATTTCCCTATTAAAAACGCTCCTGCGTTTTACTTCTAAAGTGTGTTTGTTCCACGTGTCATTTTAAAGCGCGATCATGCGTGTTATTTCCTCGGGTCCCATAAAGGAACGAACTACCCTGCTCGTTTGTCATTCCTCATTTTTCTGTACTCCCTCCTGCGTAGAGTTTCCGTGAACCCATTTGTGGGAAAGGCTGGTTCCCTCCACACAGAAGTTCAGAGCTATCAATAGTTACAAAAAGAGTACAAGACCAGCTTAAATTACATAAAACCTTGTCTCAAAAATATTAAAATAACAAAAGAAAACAATAAGATAAAGTTAAAATACCACTAAGAGTATAGTATGGGGAAAAAAAAACCAAAACAAACCAGAGAAAACCCAAGGGCAAAATAGAAAAGATAGGATCTTTGGCTAAGTTTCAGGGCCCACAGGGCTATCTTCACCTGTTTGTGTACTAAAGGCCTCTGCTGGTCATACTTAGCCTTGCAATCTAAAACTGAAAAATACATTTCTGTTTTTATAAATTATCCAGTTTTGAATATCTTGTTACAGCAACACAAACACATGAAGATAAGGTTAGTATTTCGCCAGATCTGAGTTATAATCAATTGTAATGCACATTCAAATTTCAAAGATATTAAAATAGGAAAATCTTATTATCCTATTATCCCTTTCCGTAGTTTCTGACACTGTTATATTGGAATATGTCCTTTGTCTACCACTTCTGGAGCAGTGTTTAGCTCTAAATATCACATATTAATCACAATAAAAGGCCCAAATACAGTATGTATTCCCCAAGCTAAATTATCCATTTATTAATGACAGGAATAGAATACCTGCAGTGAACAACAATCGGTTCTTCCTTCCCAGCCCTCCTGTTTCGCACATGACAGACAAACTCCAGGAAGTCACTCGGATCATCAGGTACCCCGTGGTCAGGCCAGGCCGTATACTGGATCTGCGTGAGTTGACGACTCTCATTTCTCTAAATGAGAATGAAAAGTATACACTTTGACTCAGGACACTCTTTACAATATACACATCCATGTCGTTTTAATTTCAGAAGTAAAGTAAAATCACTTTCCTTTTTCCTCTTGCCAAAGTAATGTATAAACTCATTAAAATCCAACATTTCAACAGAAGGAAAATATTTCACAGAAGTAGTTGTGCCCTTTTAGGTACTAGCTACTTACATGTTCATAACTCAGTTTCTATATATCTGCAATGTATTATTGAACATAGCAGTCAAATAAACAGGCAGAATTAAATTAAGATCAGAGACCTGCTTAAAGAATTACCTAAAAGAGATTCCAGATGAACAAAGATAGTAAAGGAAGAACTTTGGTGTGAGTATGAACAAAAGTTTGGGATAATCTTTACATGATACAAAATTGTGGAGATTAGAGGGGAAAAAGCCCCAAGGAGAGTGAAATTGCTCAGCAGGTAAGACTGCTGGTGACCAAGGATGACAAACTAAGTTTAATTCCTGGGCCCCACATGGTGGAAAAGAGACCAGATTCCTACAAGTTGTCTTCTGACCTCCACAGGTGCACCACGACAAAAGCACAACCACATGCACACACCTAAATAAGTGTAATAAATTTTTAAATAAAAAACTCCCAAATACAAAGATTAAAATTACAAGTCTTAAAACCACAAAATCAAACAAAGATTAATTCTACTTGGTGAGGGAGGGAGCAATGGTGGATATAGTGAAAGTAAGAACTCTGGCTCCAATCTTGACTCTGCCAGTTATAGCATCTAATATTTCAGAGCTTCCTTCTTTCTGACACCTACAGCTCAACAACAAGGACTATCTTTAGGTTGAAAAGGCTTCATAAAAAGACTGTAAATTAAATCAAGCTACTTAGCTTCTCACATTTTAAAACAGGTACCTATCATTCAACATCATTAAATCTGGGGACAGGGAGATCATGAAAGCAAAAGTTCAGACTTGGAAGTGGTAGCTGTCTATCCATTAGGTATCAAAGTATGCGCATTTATGTTTGGTAGAAAATATACACATCCTTCCTTCCTACCTACCTACCTACCTACCTACCTCTTGGTTATCTGTTTGGGAAAATAAAGATTAAAATAAATAACTATCTTAATGGTTCAATCTACAGATCAGTACATTCTGCATAAACTAGGTAGTATATGCACCAGGTCCTCAATGTCCTTATTCTTATTTGAATGAATTTTAACTTTTCCTCCTGTAACTTTATTCAATGTTAGATTCTTTTTGTATAGATTAGCACAACATCTGGCTCCTTCCTTATTGGTTGTAAGAGAGGCTCTACTTCATTTGTGTACCTTAATCATACACTTAGAATAGATGTAGTTACCACTTTCAAAGGTTTAACTATTGATGGGAAAGGCCTAGGCTTTCACAGCCTGTGCTGTAGTTATTGTTTTCTTTTGGTCACCTTTAAAATGGCAGGCAGTGTTGCCGGGCACGTATTTAGTCCAAGCGCTTGGGAGGGAAAGGCAGCATGAGTTTCAGGCCAGTCTAGTCTATACAGCAAGTTCCAGGTCAGCCAGGATGATGTAGTAATATCATGTTTCAAAAACAAAAGCAGCAGCAACAACACGATGGGCAGCTGCCAGGGAAAGACCACATGTCAGGCAGTGACTATGAGGCGCACGGTCTCTAGAGCAGCCAGTACAAGAAGCATGACCTTTACGTATATGTTCCAACTAGGTACCAAGCCAGCGCGCATTTACTCAGTGTCCACTTTAGGCTTGGAAGCCAAGAGGAATGACTGGTAGAAGTAAGAAGATTAGCAGTCAGAAAGCTGCAATGTGTTTGCTGTCAAAAGGCTGTGCCTATGACTTTTTCTTCCATACACTGCCGAAATTGTGATGTTGCTCTTCCCTATTATTTGAAAAAAGTGAAACAATTTGACATCTTTCACCAGCTTTACCTATTACCCCAAACAGTATCCAAATACTTTACTACTATTGATTGCACTAAAAAATTTTTTATAAGCAAATTTATGAATAGGCAAACCAGTAACAGTAATAGTATTTGCCAAACTCTTCTTTCACTGATTGCTCACATTTAGCACTAGAAGTTGAAAATACATTTATTATAATACAGGAGAGTAATACTTACAAAATTCCAAAGTTACCTATTAAAGCAAACAGTTCGTACTTAACTTGTATGTGTGCATGTGTCTAAGTGAATGTGTTAATGTGTGTGTGTGTCCGTCCGCGCGTGCTACGTATTTTGTGGAAAGAAGAAGAGTCATCATGTGTCCTTCTTTATCACTCTAACTATTCCTTTAGGACAGGGTCTTGCCCTGAACCTGGCCCTTGCTCATAGCTATCCAGAATCCCAGAGATCCTTCTGTGTTTGATCTGTCAGAGCTGGGGTTACGGGCACTTGCAGTTATGGCTGGCTTGTTATCAGTGCTAGGATTTGAACTCTGATCCTCATGACTATACAACAAATGTTCCTAACTGCCAAGCCATCTTTCTAGCCACCAGCTGAGTAATTTTTGATTCCCAGTAACTAGTATTCAGACTAAAAACATTTTCAGCTTTCAAAGATTTACAGCAATTCCTATGAACATACTTATGAACAATTCTTATGAAATACTCTTGACTTCTTACCTCTTGGTTAAACAGTGTCATCTTCCTAAAGATGTAGGCAGGGTTTCCTTCTTCAGAGTGGCAGGTGACTTGATAGCATCCATAGGATGAGCTTCCTGTGGGTTCTGGCCAATACTGGTGACATTTAACCTGATTATCAACAGGATTGAATACACAAAATTGCATATTCAGAAATAGGAATTTAAATTCTCCAACTTTCAAAATGTTTAAATTTTTAAGAACTTTCAAATTTACAGAAAATATTCCAATTCTCATACACCCTTCACTTAGGCCTTCCACCTACTACTATTTTTGTGAGTACATGTGTATGTTGTATGAATGTGTGTGTGCACATGAGTATACATCCACATCCCTGTAGAACAGTGGTCAAAGTTGGTCGTCCTCCAATAAAAGTTGGAGGATAACTTGTTTTCTTTCTTCCTTCCCTTCCTTCCTTTCTCTTAAGATTTATTTATTTATGTATATGAGCATTCTATCTGCATGTATACCTGTATATCAGAAGAGGACATCAGGCCCCATTATAGATGGCTGTGAGCCTCCATGTGGGTGCTGGGAACCGAACTCAGGACCTCTGGAAGAGAGGTCAGTGCTCTTAACCACTGAGCCATCTCTTCAGCCCTCTAGCTTGTTTTCTTGGGAGTCTGTCACTGTACTTGGAGCTCATCAATTTGGCTAGGTTAGCTGATTAGACAATGAGCTCAGGGATCTGCTTGTCTCTGGCCTGCTCCTCCAGCTCTAGGGTTACATAAACATGCTATCATACATGAATTTTACATGGGTCCTGGGGATCTGAACTCAGGTCCCCATGCCTGCATGGGAATTACTTTACTGACTTAGCCACCTTGCCCAGTCATTATTCACTATCATTTAAAAAATCCTTTATAATAACAAAAAGCAGTATGATTTGGCTATACCCTGATTATGTAGAGTTTTAACACAGATATAGGTACACATGTGTGTGCTCACATGTGTCTCGTGTGTGTACTATATATGCCCTATTTACATATAGCTGACCCATTTAAAGTACAATTGCTTTTAATATACTTCATAGAACTGTGCAGCAATTACCCTAAACATTTTTAGAATGTTGCACTATACCCTAAAAAAACCCTCTGTGCATTCTATTCCATTCTATCCTCTTTCCCAAACCTGGACTTAGGTACCTACTAATCTACTTTGTCTACTTAAGGAACAGCTGATTCTGGACATTTCATAAAAATAGAATCATACAATAATTTTTGTTGTCAGAATTTTTCACATGGTATAATGTTCTCTAGGCACACTCAAATTCTAGTATCAGTACTTCAGTTATTATTATTGCCAAATATTCTTCAGTAATATGAATACATTACAATTTATTTGGAATATGTAAATTTCTACTTTAATGGCTAATGTTGTGAATGCATGGATATGTATTTAATATACTTCCTTGAGTATACATAGGACTGAAATTAATGACTTACAGAAATACTATGTTTAACTTTCTGAGCACTACCACTTTTCCAAGTGACTGTAAGCAGTGCAGTGAGTATTGCATTTTTCTAAACTCTATTATCAACACTTGTCATTATTTGCCTCTCGTTTATTCTACTGAGTCTACTGTTTATGAAATAGTATCTCACTATGATTTTGATATCCAGTATCTTCCTATGTGCTTAATAGACATTGGTGTATCATCTTAAATATTTGTCTATTTAGAACCTTTGCCAAATTTTTAAATGATCTTGTCATTTAACTGTTAACTTGTAAGAATTCTTTACATATCCCACACTTAAGTCTCTTAGACACCCATGATTTTAAAGAAATACGATGGTAATAATGGTAACAACTTGTGTCATAAGTATTGTGGTAGTTATAGTCTAAAGCAATAAGCTGTAATGATTCAAATCATGGAACCACACGAAAAGACTATAGGCTACACAAGAATATTCTGAGTATATAAACACAAGGTAATTCGAAAAGAGTCCAAGTAATGTGTATGATTCAACCACAGCTTACTCTGCCACGTTCAACTTGTGTGGTCAACATCACAACCATGGAGGAGCCTTGTTCCCAAGTCATTTGCCAAAAATCTTTACAAGTGTGTGGTAATGGCCCTTGACAAGCAATGTACTGATTTATAATACTTGAAGAAGGAATTTCCATCTAAAAAAGAAAGGACATTAAAATAGAATTTTTGCATTTTTACTTTTTACTAAGATTAGAAAGATAAAAATTAATTAATTAATAACAACACTAATGTTTTACTGAACACAACTAACACAACTAATCTCAACAAACTGTGATTAGTACAATAATCTCCATTAATAATTTCATATATAAAATAAATTTCTGGCAATGTCCAAAGCTATACATATTAATCATTCAATTTCTGGAAAGAGGGAAACAAGTATTTTCTATTGGGCAGTCGTGATAAACGCCTTTAATCCTAGCACTTGGGAGGTGGAGGCAGGTGGATCTCTGTGAGTTCAAGGCCAGCCTGGTCTACAGAGTGAGTTCCAGGACAGCCAGTGTTACAACAGAGAAACCCTGTCTTGAAAAAAACAATAAATAAATAAATAGTTTTTGTGTCTAAAATGTTTTCCCTCAGAAGTGTTGCCTTAGTATTTAGGTACAAGAAGGCTGTGACATTATTCATCATGGAAAAATGTAGATTAGCTTCCTGCAGGCATGAGTTACACATCAATGCTGTTGGCTATGCATTCAAAGTTAACAAATCAACACTGTTTTTATTAAATAAGTCTTTAAATGAAGATGTATTGATTAGCTGATGAAAATATGATTATACACTTATGGAAACTTAATCTTGTATTTGCCCTAGAAATAATTCACTATTCCCTAGTTCATCAGTTGCATAAACTGTGTAGAAAGAATCTATGATTACCTCAAATACAGTGAGAATTAGATGTACATACAAATTAAGTGATATATTTTGTACTAAAAATAATCTACAGGGTGGCACTTAAACAATTTTGGCCACTGTTGACAGATCTTAAAGCTAAGTAACAGACACATGAAGGACTCATAGTATTATTCTCTCTACTTATACAGACATTTGAAAATGACCATAGTTTATAACGTCAGTGTTTACACTTTCTCTCAGGCCTTACTTCCTTTTTCCTACTTTTTTGTTTGAGACAAAGTGTCTTACTTTGTAGTTCCAATAGCCATGAACTTGAGAGTCTTCTGCCCCAGCCTCTCAAGTGCTGGTTTTACATGTAGGCTAATAGGTTCAGCCTATATCCATGGTTTTAACTGGACAATATTTTAAAAATTCAGACTGTCACCTATCCTAGTACTCTTAAGTGCACCAAAAAAAAAAAAAAATTTTTTTTTTTTACATTACCATCATTATTTTAAAGTTTTTAAGTAAATTTACACATTGATTAGCTGATAAATGTAACTAAACGTTGACTCTTTGGTTGTCCTCTTGAGATGAAGTCTTGTTGTGTTGCCCAGGTTAGTTGTGAAATCTTGAACTCAAGTGATCCTCAGTCTCCCAAATGCAGAGACTACAGACATTCACCAATGACCTGGCTGTTTGCAGCTTAGGCATGTATCTATTCCAGCTTAGCAAAACCCTTCCTTTATCTGAAATATTTAATAATGCTCACATATTTATTTCAAGATTCCATTTTCCAAATTTCCAAATACAAACTGATATATTTTCAACAGATGTCAGCATTAAGGTTAAATAGGTGAAGTACTTATAGATGAAGATGTAGTATACATTATATTATGCAGCAATCTGGATGTAGGAACATGCGGAAATAACACTGTCCATGAGTTCACTATGAGTGAAGTTAAGTGAAATGTATGTGAAGGTTCATAGTAAAAAGTTAATTACATTTTTATTTGTGTGAGAAAGACACACACACACACAGGGGGAGGGGAAGGGAAAGAGGGAGGGAACATATGCAGGCCCCTGACAGACTAGAAGAGGGCTCCACATCCCCCTGGAGCTTGAATTACAGGTGGTTGTGAGTGGCCTAATGTGGGTGCTGGAAACTGGACTCTGCAGAAGCAGCAAGTACTCTCAAATGCTCAGCCATTTCACTTTTTGCTCTAATTCTATACATTTGAAAATTTCTATATCGTATTATGAAGTTAAGAGGTAAAGTAGTCTTTTCCTTCGTTAGTCGGGAGGGAAAATAATCCTCGTTACAACGATACATTTTGGACTGATGACCAAAGTATTCACTAGGCAGGTTATTATTTACATCTCTAGTGATTTAAAAGGCTGTCACTACTATAACCAAAATGTACTCTTTATTCTGTTAATAGATTAGTTTTCCACTGGATCGGATTGTTCTATTATACTGCTCTAACTACGTATTAATATGTAAATCCCAACTCACATTAGCTTCTTTACTTTTTTCCTCCTTTTGGACAGGGACCCACAGGAAAGCCCTGGCTAACCTGGAACTCTATGTACATCAGGCTGGTTCTGAAATCACAGAGATCCTCCAGTCTCCGTCTCCTGAGTACTAGGATTAAAATCATGTGCCACCACACCTGGCTTAATTTTTTTAAACATTAATTTGATAAAAATCTTCAACATCTTTAAGTTTTAATATTTGATCAAAGTTAGACTTTCAATAAAAAGGGATTAACCTTAAAATTTACAATGGTTCCAATTATTTCAAATAACAAAGGCATAACAAAAAACTTACATTTATATAGTTTGCATTGATGTAGTCCTCATTACCTTTGAGAAGAACCCGTGTAGCATCATCTGAAAAAATTTAAAACAATGGATTTCTTTATTGTTTTGATATTTGGGATTAAACCACCAAAGTCTGGCACATGATAGGCATAATGCTCCACCACTGAGTGACACTCTGGCCATAAAAAGTCTTTAATAAAGTTTTATTTAAAAGATTAAGTTTATGATGGTAAGAGTTAACAGATACTTACAAGGTGAAATATCTCTGTATCTATTTTTGGAAATGTTCTGAGGTAATTTGGCACAAGACATTGTCATTCCAGGTTTTTTCCGATACAGTTGCTTTAAAAACAAACAGAAGCAAACATAAACAGTCCAATATACCGTCAACAATTCTGCTTTGTTTCTATTCTAACAGGAAACAGGCCCCCACCATACTTCATACATACTATGATGTTCTTCAAACTAATAGAGTGCTGACCCAGATCTGTAGTCAGTTATGTAGTTTCTGACATTCATTATGTATCTATAATATTTTGAAAAAACTGAAATCAATTTTGCTCACCAAAGTACCTGATATTTGAATAGCAAATCTGCAGAGAAAATCGGGCTTTCTCTTGGTTTAGAAATGTTCACCACATACAAAATGAGATTTTTTTTAAAAAAAGAAAAATTGATGCATGTCTTATAGGTTTTATTCTTATTTATTATTATTTTATTATTATCAGTTTTATTCTTACAAGTTTTATTTATTACATCTTATGAGTTTTATTATTACTATAGTATAGTATGACATATACTAGAGAACAACAAATGTTGATGGCCACTTTTTAAACACATGGGAAAATTTCTAGTTTTATTAAAGATAAATTAAGCTCACTATAACAGGATACTTCCATCTAAAAATGTGTTGGACTGGATTTATAACTATCCTGGATACATATGGTCTATGGTCAACAGGCTGGACATGTTTGGTTTAAATATAGACTTTGAAAATTAACTATATACTCACTAATCAAAATAAAGATTAGCAGTCAAGAAGCATTCTTGTTCTTCTGAGATAATGATTTGAGGGGTTTTAAGACTGTATAGACAAAAATTAGCTAAATATGAAAAGGTATGAACTTGAAATACAAAAGTTATTTTTCTTTAACTTGAGAGTTTTATTTTTATTTATATAAAAATATCTTATACTTATTTTCATTTTATGTACATTAGAGTTTTGCCTGCATGTATGTCTGTCAGTGTGAGGGTGTCAGATTCCCCTAGAACATGAATTATAGACAGTTTTAAGTTACCATGTGGGTCTTGGGAATTGAACCCAAGTCCTCTGAATGAGCAGCCAGTGCTCTTAACTGCTGAACCATCTCTCCAGCCTCTATTTTATTTTTTGAGATGAGGCTTCTGCTACATGTATCCTAGATGGCCTCAAACTCATAGGAAACTGTACTGCTGTGCATGTGAGCACAACAAAGGACGTGTGCTGTCACATTTAGCTTTTCTTGGTCTTTAAGTATATAATACACTATTCTTATCTTCTACCTTTCATTAAGAGCTACTAAATTACAGGGGAAAACATATAAAATTTCTTTACTACTCTTTTATTTTTTGAGAGAGGATTCACTCTGTAGCTTAGGCTGGCTTGGGACTCACTCTTCTGGATTGACCTTGAACTCATGAACATCTCCTGCCTCAGTTTTACAAGTGATGAGATTGTAGATATAAGCCACTATGCCTGTCTCTTATCCTTCTTCTACAAAGACATTTATTTATACAATCATAACTACTATTGTGGAATAATTTTTAAAAACTACATTTAGAACGCCTGATGTCAACCATTTTACCTTATAAATCATAATGTACAGTAGATTAGGCTTTTAATACCCTCAAACTGATTAGCAAATATTGTTTTAATACAATGTTATCACTTACATCAAACTGTGCCAGTACTGTTCCAGTGATAAGCCCCTCAGCTAGCTGGATCATTGACTCCCGCAGGGAATGGTCATCTTGATGGATATTATCTAGTGGGGCTTTCTCAGGAATATACTGGAAGTCTGGCTCACTTTCTAGTTTTTCTTCTACTACATCATATACAGCTAAAATAAAACAAAAAACACAAATGAGGATCACAATAGAGTCAGTAAGAAACTACCAGGTATTTTCTATAGATTCAGTTATTAATAATTCCATTAGATTTAATGGATACCATTGTGTTGGAACCAAGAAAGGCTGTGGGGTTGAAAGGCTTTTGCTATTCCTTTGGAGAAAAGAAGAGCTCTTTAGCCATTTGCTTAAAATTTGGAGAGACATTAAGAAAATGAGGCAGGACCAGAGAGGTGGCTCAGTGGTTAAGAGTACTTTCTGTTCTTGAAGAGGACCTGGGTCCAGTTCCCAGCATCCATGTAGCAGCTCACAATCTCCTGCAATTTCAGTTCCAAGGGATAGATGTTCTCTTGTGACATTCTTCAGATCCTGTGCCCATGTGGTTCACATAAACACATAAACACAGATACACATACATACATACACACACACACACACACACACACACACACCCCTTTACAAAAATAAAGAAAATGAGGCAGTGTTGAGCTGCAGATCTAAATAGACCTGCCCTTAATTTCTAGGACATGGGTCAATAACACAGACAAAAGCCTGTATACTATTATGTCTAAGGATATGTTGGCTTTGATCATATTATAAGTTACAAGGAAAACAAACACAAAGGTAAATGAATCTGCTCTTCCCTTTCTCCCTGACCTAGTCACTAAGCATAATTCATGTTAATATTAGTAAAGGAAAGTTCATATCCCAGACCCAAGCTAGGCTATAAATGCCAGGCTTACAACTTACCCTCTCTTCTCTCTCTCAGCTCCATTTTAAAGAAAATTACTTTTTACATGTATGGTTGTTTTGCTTGGATGTATGTATGTGTATCGTGTGCACACCTGGTGCCTATGGATGCCAGAAGAGGGCATCAGATCCCCTGGAACTGGAATAACAGACCAATGTGAGAAACCATGTAGATGCTGGAAACCAAACTTGGTCCTTTGTAAAAGCAGCAAGTTCTCTTAACTGCTGAGCCACCTCCAGTTCCTTAACTCCATTCTTTAACACAGGACCTATTATAACACACATACATCAACAGTTCTTCCATAGGCAAACGTGTATTCTCTGCAAATGACTGCCTCTTAGCCATCTTGCTAGATTAGGGATATTATATAACATATATTATGTAACATACTTAGGAGAAACAAAAAAGGATGTGATAAATCCACACTGAAAATGAGCAGAGGTCTTAGTGTAGAATAATCCTTTACAAGGCCCTAGCTGGGTTCATCTTGGAATTTAAAGTATAAAAGAAACAACCCAAATTGTCAAAATGCCGGTGCCATCAGAGGGACTTTTGTTAATATTCTGGCTCTGTACCAGTCATGAATGTCTACACAGTTAATAGAATGTTAGAAAGGATTTTCAACTCTAAACTGAATTTACTTATCATGTTTGGTGGCTCTGAGGATTAAGTGAGAATATACAAAAGAGTCTAGGTACAAAGAAAACTTTTCAATAGCTTTTAACTGTCATCACCGAGTGCTACAGGAGCTATTATCAGCAGAAGACAGAAAAAGCCAAACTGAGAGATTGTGGTTGGCAAGAAATTGAAGCTGCTGTGACAGAGAGTAGATAGCATGAAGCCTAAACAAACAAGCTCTTCAGAATAAAAATAAACAGTCTGTTAGTGCCTGTTTAATATTCTTGGAAAGTCAATTCTAGGATTATATATGGAGAGAAAAACAAACTACAGAAGAAAAAACAGTCTGCTTTGACCAAAGATAAAATACATCTCACCATGACATTTTCATATATGAATACAATGGACTTCAATCACATTCACCACTTGCCTCTTGTATCCCTACAATAATAAAGACGACCTTTTCATTCATGCTTTTAAAATACAGGACTTCGCATTAAGAACATATGCCTCATTCTGTTCAGGTATCTGCTGGTGGACACAGCTGGCTGCTTAACTTGGCTATTGCGAATAGTGCCACAATGAATATAAACGCAGATAATGCTAGTAGATGTCCAGATGAAGACCTGACAGGGTTAGTTAAGTGGGTATCACCTACTGAAAATATAACTAAAACAGGTTCTTGGTTCTTGTTGTTGTTTTAACTAGAGCTTGTTGTGGAATTTTCTAAAAATAGAACAGAGATTTACTTATTCATTCAACAAATATTTACTGACTACATAACACTACACTAGAGTGGTTGAGAGGGAACCACTTTAGGTATGGTAGACAAGCAGAGGAAACCTTCACGAGTGAAGCAAGAACATGAGTAACACAAAATCCAAGAATTATCTGCTGAACAGAGAAAATAGCAAGTACACAGGCTGTAAAGTATACAGGGTTGAAGCTTTGGGAAACAGTAAGAAAGCCAGTGTGCAACAGAGAAGAATATAAATGTTAATGGGAGATAAGGGAGCCAAGATTTTGGATTTTCTTTTCCAAGTATAATAGATGCACTGATCTCTGATAAGAAAGTGACATAACACGTTTAAAGAAGTCTACTCTGGCTACCATGTCCAGTAATAAAGAATAACAAATTATGACAAATATTCAGTGCTGAATAGAATACTTACCATTAGGTCGAACCAGAAGCACGAGTTCCCCAGAATGTCTCTCACAGCTAGCTTTAATAAACAAGACTACTTGATCATGGGTATGTTCTGCAATGTCCCGACCATTAATAAGTACCACTTGGTCCCCTTCATTCAGTCGAGGGACACAGAGGTCAGCCTGTAATATGATGTAGACAAGAGTTCAGATATGCATATGTCATCCTGAAAATATAGAAATTTACTTTTTACATACTATATCAGGAGAACTAAAACTACATAGAGAAAAGCATCCGTGAAAGGTTAAGAAGATGGTTCAGTCAGTAAAGTGCTTGTTAGGCAAGTGTAAGGGCCTGACTTCCAATCCCCAGAAGCCACATAAATTTCAAGTGCTGCTACAGTGTATAGCTATAATCCCAGTACTGGGAAGGCACAGCAGAAGAATCCCTGGAGCTTGCTGGCTAATCTAGCCAATAAAGGAGCTCCAGGTTCACTGAGAATCACTGTTTGAAAACTAAGGTAATAAGGTGGAATGACTGAGGAAGACTTGGCAAGTTCCAGGCCAATGAAAGAACATGTCTCAAAAGAATAAACAAACAAACAAACATAAAAGGGAATGACACCTGAGGAACAACACCTGAGGTTATCTTCTGGTACCCCACAGACACAGACAGACAGACAGTCAGACAGACAGACACACACACACACACACACACACACACTTTTATCTATTTGAAAAAGCAGAGATCTAGTTTTCTTTTAAAGATCTTATTTTGTTTTACAGTTTCGCTGAATAAACTCCTTCCTCATGACCTATTAGGTTCTTAGGGATTCAGAAAAGAAATGTCAAAATACATATATACAGGCAGCCTTAATTTTGCACTGTTTAAATATATACAATTTTAGTTTCCACAGCTTAAATAACAGTTCTGAATGGCATCCTCCAAATTTTAGTTTTCATGATATATTATGAATTATTATATACAGTATACATTTGCTACTAGTTTTACAGTCTAAAAATCATTACCTCAAAACCAAGCACTGGGGCTTGAGATGATGTCTTAAGAGCACTGGCTGCCCTTCCAGAGGACCTAAAATCAATTTCTAGCATCCACACAGGGCTAAAAACTCTCTGTAACTCCAGGTCTAAGGGGGAATTGGATACCCTCTTCTGGCCCCCACAAGTACTGCACGCATATGGTGCACAGACATAATTGCAGGCAAAATACCCACACATATAAAATAAAAATGAATTAAAAAAATATTCTAACAAACCAAGCAGACAAACATCACTCTTGTCAAAACATACCCATTAGTCAGTTTGTGACCAAGAAACAAAGCATATAGCTGTGCTTCTCTTTTATTCTCAGTGGTAAACTCATAGAATAATCTAAGAGAAATCAGCCAGAAAAGATGAAATGAAAGCTTAGCAAAAAAATCAAAACATGATGGACCCCAGAAATGAACTTTGACTTGAGAAGACGTGATTGTGGAAATATAAGCATTTCTGAGCTGCTGTCTGAGGCTCTAGCTAAGTAGTCAAAGGGACTGGAGTTATTTTCACAACACAAAGGTTTTAAGGGACAAAATGATGGATGTAAATCCATATAGAGAGGATCATAACACTTTGCTAATATAAGATACTCATTCTGTATTGTCAGTTTTATAATAGGATAGAGTCAAGCACTATTCAAACTTCTTGTGATAAAATTTCATAAGTAATTAAAAGATTGCTTTTCAGTATTTCTGATGTTTTGAACTACAGGACAACTTTTTTTGCATTCCTCAACATTTTTAAAACAGATAACACAAAAGATTTTAATGTACAGAAATCAGATCTAGAAATCATGAAAACATTATCATTTTTCTAACTGGTTAGAAATGTGGCAAAGGGAAGGAGAAATGAAACCATGCTACTCAAATTTACTACAAACAATCATTTCATGATACTCGGCAACATAGTGTAATTAGTGGAAAGAACACTGTTATAAGTGAAGCTCATCTTCCACTGCCTATGACACATGTAATCTTAAGAGACCCAGGCCCTAAAAATGCAACAAGATACTTATACTGATTTATCTTCTAGAGTTATGAAAACAAAAATGAGTTAATTCAATCAAATGTTTTTAAATCTCAAATATTCAAATATCAGCCTGATGTAGAAGTTTATTTTTAGTTATGTTTCAAATGGTTGTTTGTGCATTGTTGGAAAAAGGGCTGCCTAGGCCTTGGCATTTGTATTGTCTGCAGGTGTTGGCTTTATGTAAAAGACGTTTGATTCCTCATGATCTGCATGTGCAATCAATAGAACACCTGAGGAGCTTAAGTATCAATAAAAACCCCTGAGATGAGATGCTCAGGGTTCTACTGTAAAGGATGATGCTTGCCATGATAGTGTTTCCTCTGTTGAGGTCTGGTAGGGTTTGCACCTATGAATATGCCTCCTTGTCTTCTTTGCTGATCAGACACAGGAACTTAAATGCTATAAGTGATGCACTAATGAGGAGCAGGACATTACACCAGCTACATCCAACGGGGAAGAAAAAGAAACTCCAGACCTCACAGAGTCTAGTAAAGTAAGCTCAGAGCAGTTCCCAGAGGACAGATATTATATATATATGCAAAAAAAAAAAACCAGTAAAAGTCTCCTGAAGGAAGAGGAGAGCGAGGAAGGAGATAAGCCTCTATCAAGAGAGAAGGCTGTGAAAATTAAGTGAGAAAGAGGGCTCAAAAGTGAGAGCCACAAAGAGAGGTCTCTAGAGAATGAGAGAGCTATGTACAAATAAAGAATACTGAAAAAATTGAGAAGTCCTTCTGGTAAAGTATGAGACTCTTGGCAGGGTCCATCAAAGTGTTAGAAAGCAAGGTTCTAACTGCTATTCCTGATCATGGAGCCAACACTCCCTCCTGCCACTGGCAGTAGCCAGGGCACGGGAAAAAGAAATCAGAGCATACTGTTCTACAAACTGAGTCTACTGATAGCTTTTGTGTGTGTGAAACTTAAGATGTGGTATTTGAAGTCTATGAAGAAGGTTGTATATTTCCCCTGTAGGGAATACTGTCAGGATGTTTTTAGCCAGACATGGCTTCCAACTGGCCAAAGACCTCCTGCTGTGGAAGTCACAGCTTGGAGCAGAGAAGCTGCTTAGTTAACTGAACAGTTTTTGTTTTTTTTCCCCCCTGAAAACCTAACTATAAGCACTTTGGACACTGTGAGGCAGTCCTGACAAGACACATCTGCTATGGTGATGAGAACTCCACCCCACAAGGGTTTCCACAAGGAAACTCTTCCTGCAGATAAGGTTCACGTCCAGTGATGCTTAGAAAACACTTTCTAAAAGAATCAGGACTAAGGGTTGCTACATTATGAAGGAATTTTTGGAATATTCTACTGAACTTTGAACTCAAATATGAACTGATCAGTTTTCTTTCCCTGCAAACCAGACTATCTTAAAATCTGAAAAGTGTTTCCTCAAGGTCAGTACAACAAGTTGTCTTCCAGAACTGGCCGAGGTTGTATCTCATGATGGTAGCTGAATTTGGCACTGTAAGAGAATCAGATGGTACTGATTTTGAAGGCATGAAAGGGTCATGGAAAGCAAGTGAGGCTTGGCACCATGAAGAGAGTCCAGGAGAGGCTGTTGGTAAAGGTGCAGCCTCAGTGGCAGTTAAAGGCCCAGATTGAAGGGGTCATTCAGAGAAGTTGAGGCTTGACACCATGAAGACATCCCAGAAAAAGCTATTGGTGAAAATGCAGCCCAGTTGCAGTGAGAGACCCCAGCAGTTTTGGAGATGCCAGTACCATGGGATGACTACCAAGAACAGCAGCAGCGGTAGAGGGGAGCTAGCCAGAGCCTGGAGGACAAGCTGTGTGTGCTGCAGAGGTCAGAGCCAGAGAAGTGATCCAAGCCCTTTGGAGGAGCCTAAAACATTGTGAGTTCCAGACAAGTGGACATTGATAATGCCTTTCTGATGTCCAAAGACAATGTGAAAAGCTTGATAGATGTTTAGTTTCATTTGGCCCTATGCATCCTAGCAACTCTCTTGTAAATAGTTTTGCTAGTGTTAAATTGTATTGTAGAGATAAGACATTTTTTTGATTGTCATATACAGAATGAGGGAAATGATGCAGAAGTTTATTTTTAGTTATATTTAAAATGGTTGTTTTGTGCACTGTTTGGAAAGGGCAGCCTAGGCCCTGGCATTTGTATTGTCTGCCGGTGTTGGTGTTTGATTTCTCATTGGTGTTTGATTGTACATGGTATCAACAGAACACCTGAGGAGCTTAGGCATCAATAAAAACCCCTGAGATGAGACATCCAGGGTTCCACTATCCAGGATGGCATTTGGCATGACAGGTGTTTCCCTCTGCTGAGGTCTGGCAGGGTTTACATCTACAAAAATGCTTCCTTGTCTTCTTTGGTGAGCTGCCACAGTAGGTAAACAACTGTATCAGCCTTTATTTATTGATTTTTCTTTCTGGTGGTTGTTTATTCAGGGAAGTAGATTGAAAACATTCATTTAGTCCCTTATATAGGAAAATGCATATATGTACCAGTCTGAGCCTCCACTTTCATAAATACGAGTTTAGGATACTGAAGTGGAGTAGAATGGTTGCTAAAATACTGGGAGAAATGCTACTTCAGTAGAAAGAGCTGTCTTCTCACATTGCTCTGGGGATAGTGTGCTGGCAGAAAAGAGGAAGTGGTCTATGTATTAGAGGACGTGAGTCTTCTATGAGTCTTTTACTATATCCATTTATCATCAAGGGGAACTTTCTCATATTTAACCTGCCTTTTGTCAGACAAAAAATTGTTATTTTTATTTCTCTGACCTAAAAAGTTAAGACACCCTGTATAGTAGATGATTTTTGTAAGAGGAACAGACACTGATTGTAAGATTTCCATACAGAAAGAAAGAAAATGGTGACTTTAATGTGAATTATCCATTTCTGAGGTACCAAATACACAAACGAACAAACAAAAAAAAGGACATTAAAATATTTGAAACTTGGCCAGGTATGGTGGTGTACACTTTAAATTCCAGCACTCAAGGGGCAGAGGTAGGCAGATCTCTGAGTTCCAGGGAACCTACTCCACAGAGTGAGTTCTAGGACAACTAGGGCTAAACAGAGAAACCCTCTCTTGAAAACTCAACAAAACAAACAAACAAAAAATAACTTGAAACTCTGTTTCCTCTAACCATTTTTTTTTTTTTAAAAAGGTCACACATTGGATGACTGGTGGTACCTAAATTGATAAAATAATTTAAAAACGATAAAGTTCTGTTGCTTCAAAATGTTCTCAATTCAACTAATATTTCTAAAGCATAGTTCTATCCAGCAGAAGGGAATAAGTCACAAGCAATACACGTAGCTCATAAGAGCAAAGCACGATCAGTGTCAGGATTCAGATAATTAAATAGGAAGAAATAAGAAAGTGAAAAATACCAGTAATTCAATTTCCCAGAAGAAACACTGTTAATGTTTTAGCATGTTCCAAGATAAAACACCAGTAAGAACTATTCAATGAAAATTCATGACTGTACATGCTTAATGATGAGCTGCAGGGACTCACAGTTAACAGTTTCAATGTTTTTAGCATGTGCATATTAGAATATGATCCCACGTTATCCTTCCCTTTAAAGTAATTTAAAAATAGAAAGTAGGCAAATACTGTACTACTGTAAATGAAAAATAAAGCAAGCAGCAACAATAAAAATCTCATAACTCTACCTTTATCTATATTTGTGGAATATGGACGCTGTTTGACAGCACTCAGAGCAACAGCTTCTTTCTAAGACATAAAATCAATTAAAATCTATCTTCCCTGAGACACATGACATGATTCTTAACATTTAGATTTAACATTTGACATCTGACAGGTTGAGAAGTAATGTTTAACTTTCTTTCTTTATTTAAGCAAATAAAAATGATTTATTTTTATTTTATGTGAAGGTATTTTGATTGTATGCACATCTGTGCCCCACAAGAATTCCTGATACCTATGGGGAACACTGGATCCTCTGGAACTGGAGTTAAAGGTAGTTGTGACCTACCATGTGGGTTCTGAGAATCTAGTCTAGGTCCTCTAAAAGAGCAGCCAGTTAACAGCCAATTTATTTCAATGATTTTTGTTTTAAGTACATTTCTGAGAATGAAGAAATGGCTCAGTGGGTAAGAGCACTTGCTGCTCTTGTTCCAGTTTCAAGGGATCCAATGATCTCTTCTGGTCTTCACAGGCAACAGGCATGAATTTTTGTGGTATACACACATAAAGGCAGGCAAAACATTCATACATGCAAAGTTAGTATGTTGAAAAGTACAAAGGGGATTGGAGAGATGGCTTAGCAGTTAAGAGCACTTGCTGCTCTTGTAGAACACATGCATTTGATTCCCAAGACCCACAAAATGGCTCACAACTGTCCATATCTCCAGTTCCATGCAACTCCACTCTGACCTCCAAGGTCACCAAACACACACAAGGTACAAAGACATATATGCAAACAAAACATTCACATACATAAAAACATTTTATAAAGTATATATTCTTTTTGTTTGTTTGTTTGTAGTTCTGTTTCGTCTGGAACTCTCTGTGTAGATCAGGCTAGCCTTGAACTCACAGAGATCTGCCTGTTTCTGCCTCCTGAATGCTGGACAACCATCACACCTGGCCCCAAAAATATATATTCTTAAAAACAGCATTTACATAAAATTTTGGATAACTTACAGGTGTTCCTGGTGCTACTCGGGACACAATTACAGGCATCTTCTGATCACATCCTCCCTGGAGGAGGGAAAAATGTCAAATACTACCAAACTAAGAACATCTTAATATAAAAACTAAATATAAAATAAAATGTAAGAACTAAATGTGAAATAAATTCCAGATTACCTTTACATTGAATCCAAACCTTCCATTTTCATCGGGTTTCATTTTGATTAGAACAAGATTATCATGTGGAATGCCACCATTAGGCTTGAAAAGACAAAAATAAAGAATTATCAAATTACAAGTAAAGTATACATCTTACCTGCCTATATTATCTATGGTATGTAAAGAGTTAGAATTCTAATCAAACCGGATAGTGGTGTACCCTTTACTCCCAGTATTCAGGAGGAAGAGGCAGGTGGATCTGTGAGTTCGAGGCCAGCCAGGTCACCAGAGTGAGTTCCAGGACAGCCAGAGTCACAACAGAGAAACCCTGACTGGCAAAAAAAAAACAAAAAAACAAAAAAAAACAAAAAAAAAACCCAACTAATCAAAATGTTAGCTGAGAAAATAAATTTCTTTGCCTAATAATTTGCAGATGTATTCTCTCATTCCTCTTTCCATTCTACTGGCAAGAACATTGGCAAGTGGGAAGAAGTTGCCATTTCCCTTTCCTCTAAATTTATGTAATACTAGTTAGGTTTTCATCCTCCCCATTCCATAGTTTAACGAAGGACAACAAATATTTTCCCATTGCTAAATCTAGTGTTCTGTCTCAATCCTTACCTTACTTGAATTACCCATAGCATTTGACAAAGGGTCACTTTCCCTTGGGCTCCTTCATTACATCCTTTTGCCCACTCTTCCTTCTACCTTTCTGACAGCATACTCTCAGTCTTCCTTCATCTCCCTTATTCTTATAATTCGGTGAACTGAAGGGCCAGTTTCTAGATCCATTATTTAGATAACTACATACATTTCTTGATGATTCCCGATTTTGTGTTCTTTAAAAAATATTCATATGTGTGCGCGCATGGTTGTTTGTGCGGGTGCACGTGTTTATGGAAGTATGTGAGCCTAACTGTGGAGGTTGGAGGACAACTTTGGGTAGTACTCCTCAGGTGCTGTCCTTATTTTCTGACAGCATCTCTCACTGGTACCTACTTACCACGTAGGACTAAACTGGCTGGCCAATGAGCGCCCAAGGATCTACTTGTCTATACTTCTGAGTGCCTGCATTTTATCAACTATCTAAGGGCTAGCTTCAAGCCCTTACTAAATAATTTTTTAAAGAAACAAACTATATTTTAAGTTATAAAATAACAAGTACCGTGTGTTCTTCTTCTTTGTATATCCACTGTCACTAAAGTAAAAGTTCAGTAACCATGAACGAATCAATGCATACAAGAAGAGATACAAAAACATCACCGTAGAGTTATTACTTCAGTCATCATATTTGGCAAGAATTCTGATCTTTTTTGATTAGATCTACTGTGGAAGGACAGTATGTGAGAAAATAGATTGGTTTCAACTTTTGGTAATGGGAGAAACTCTGAGAAAATAAATGAGAATACAGGGAGTGCAGGATCACTGAAGTCTTTTGACACCAGATGCTGAGGCCTCCTTGGACTTTCCCCTTTAAATTTCCTGAAACATATCTGCAGGTGACTGTGCTTGGTTTGTTACGAACACAGAAGATTCTTAAAATAAACTGATAACATTGCTTTATAAAATGTAAAGTGAACCTACACTATAAGAATATGTTCTCAAATTCAAAAGGTGGGGGTTATCTCTGCAGTAAGAAATTACATAGTAAAGTATTTACTGAATTATTAGCATTTGTTCTAGAAGCATATGTATAATTTGTAAACTGAAATTACCACCAATTTGTTAACACATTAACTCTTAAAGTTTAACTTTTTTTTTCTTAACACTTGAGACATAACACTGGAAGAAAAAGATAATCCCATAATGGTATAAATTGTGACCAACGAATCAGAAAAAAAAAAAAAGACAAAGTATTATAATTTACAACTAAAACATGCTTTGTTTCAAAATGAATTAAACTGTTTTCAAGATTTTAAAAATTCAAAGCAAAGTGAGAGTACTTACAGTGGACTTTTCAGGGGAAGAGGGAACATCAAAGCTTTCATTAGTATGATTGACTAGATCTTGTTGAGAGTGGGAAAAATTAATTTGGTTCCAACTGTTTTTCTTAGATTGTTTGGGTGGTAAAGCTGGAGGCTGCCCATATTCAGGGGTCTCTTGTGATCTAGGTAAGAAAAGGGAGGGAAAAATGATATTTTTATCATCTGATGAAAATACCTTATTCTAAATTAGGTCATACATCCCAGACATTAATCATGTGTAGTTTGGAGACGCTTTGAAGTTGCATTTACTCGGAAATGCTACCTTTTAATAAACATTTATTTTTAAAGTAGTAAATCTGCTTTTTGATCAAAATCAATAAAGTTATAGAATATCTTAAAGATATTCCTATGAAGATATTTATTAATTTGCTGTAATAATTTGTATACTTTCCCAAAAACATTATTTAAGGTTTTCAATGGAGGCATGGGTAGCCAGAAAGTATGGAAGGTAAAGAGAAGTCAAAACAGAATTGTGGAAGTTAAGTGCCTATTACTTAAAACACCGTGTACTTCAGACACAGGGCCTAGAGGCCCTTGAGCTGGAACTCACTTAAATGTCTCCTCCCTAAGGACTAGCTTTCATGGTGTGAGAAGGTTCCATGCAAGCTTCCAAAGGAGGAAGGCAACCAATAGTCCTACCTAGCTATAGCACCTACAAACCACAACCACCAGCATGACATGACAACCTTAAGGGTATATAGTGGCAACCATACCTTAGTGGTAACAACAGCTCTCTAATTGAACTTAAGATCCACTAAACAAGAGAGAAATCATGCCTGGTACTGGAGCCTAGCCAGCTACCCAGGGCTAGTGAACTCATGGATCTTAGAGAAAAGCTTACAACCACAAGTTTACTAAACTAGCATAATCCCTGACTACACGCTAAACATTTGTCCTTCTACCCACAGCTAAGTGTAGTAGTCCTTACCCCTCATCAAGGAACTCTTTGCAAAAGAGACAATTACATTAAAACATAAATATTCAAAATGCAGAATTGTGGAGCCCAGCTCCAACATTTACATAATAACTCCTGTACCCAACTGTTAGGGAACATTGCAGAAGAAGGGGGTAGAAAGTGTCAGAGGATCAGGGAGTTTGTTGTGATACTGTATCTCCTAGTAATAGCAGAAGCTACTCCCATAAAGTCTCACCAACATGGCTGCCTATACATAAGCTGAACAACAACAAACAACAGCAACAGACATTAAAAGTGAATGGGGGAAAGCTCACAAGGACTGAACTCTAACAAAGAATGCTGAGAGTGGGAGAAATACTCTTCCAGTGAAGAGCACACCAATACCAAATGATCAGCCCTGAAAGCATATATACCAGTAACATACAGATAGTGCAGGTTATATTTAGAAATATTTTATGTATACAAATACACATATATGTATAGAACAACAATTAATGAAAAAAGAGGCAATGAATTTGAAAGAGAGCAAGGAGTGGGTATATGGGAGGGTTTTGAGGGAAGAAAGAGAAGGAGAAATGATGTACTTATAACTTCAAAAATAAAAGAAAAAAACATGAGAATTGGGTATTGGACAGAACAAACCTCCTGGTAGGTATTCTCTAATCAGTTTAAATGATTATCCTCCTATACCATGGCTCATGAGGTTAATAAATGCAATTATGTGACAGATTACAAAGTATTGAGGTCATCATTGAAGAGACAAAACTGCATCTTGTCAGGTATTAAGGTGAGAAAATTCATAAACATTAAAAAGTATAACTCTAATTTGTGGCAACAGGAACTGATAGCTAGATATTCAGGAGAGATTTCAAGGTAGAAATTATAGCTTTTAAGAACAGTTTTAAGAACAGTTAGCTGGGCAGTGGTAGCACACACCTTTAATCACAGCACTTGAGAGGCAGAGGCTGGTCGATCTTGGTGAGTCTGAGGCCAGCCTGGTCTACAGAGTGAGTTTCAGGACAGCCAGGGCTACACAGAAAAACCCTGTCTTGAAAAACCAAACTAAAACAAAACAAAATGGAAGGAAGGACAGTCTATAACATTACTTGTGATTACTTTGTGATTCCACAAAGGCCAGGAGGACTATGCTGACATCTGTGAAACTGAGCGTGGGAGAAAGAGAATAGGAATGGGTATCTTTTTTCCTCTTTAAAAAAGTTAGCATATATTAATTGCAAAAAGTTTAACTGAACAAAAGTTTTGTTGTGACATTTTTATTTATATAATGTGCATTATGTACTTTTATCACATTTGTTCTCCACTACTCTCTTTTGTCCTAATGACCTCCTTGCCTTCGGTCCTTCTTTCTCAAAAGTCCGTTAAATCTAGATGCCACACGTGACAAAAAATTTATTTCTCTAAGTATAGCTTCTTTAACATGATGTCTCTGGTTCTATCCAAATCCCTGCAAACAACATGATTTCATTTTTTCCTATGACTGAATAATTAATATTTCATTGTATCTATATTCTACATTTTTTCTCCATTCTTCTGATGAGTACCTTGGCTGATGCCATAATTTAGCTATTGTGAATACCCCCAGTGAACATGGTAAGTAGTTATTGTTAGTGTATGTGGTAGTTTTATTTTCAGTTTTTTAAAGGACAATCTATTCTAATTTCTATACGAGTCACACTACTTTACATTGCCATTGTTGGTGTACAAGGGTTCATTTACGAACCCCCGGCATCATTGCCAGTACTTGTTTGTTGTTGTTTTTTATGACAATCATTCTGACTGGAATGAAATGCAATCTCAATGAAGTTTTGGTTTGTAGCTCCCTGGTGGCTAAATATGTTGTTGAACATTTTTTTTTTCATGTGTTTATTGGCCATTTGTATACTTTAAAAAAAACTAAAATAGCAACATAATTTTATTCAGAGAAAAGAGATAGATCAGATGATATGTGTGATGAGTGAAAACAGGCCATACAAATGGAAGCATTCAAGAGCCTGTACTTCCTTTTGAGAACTATTTGGTCAGTTTATCTGTCCACTCATCATTGGATTATTTGTTCCTTTGGTGTTAAGTTTTTTGAGTTCTTTACATGTTCTGGATACTAATCTGTTGGATAAATGTCTGCAAAGATTTTCCTCCCATCTGTAGGCAGACTCTTTACTCTGAAAATTTGTTTTCTTTGCTGTGCAGAACCTCTTAATTTGATGCAATTCCATTTGTCAATTTTTGGTGTCCTATTTTCCTGAGCTATTGGAATGCTATTCAGGCATTTGTTGTCCACACCTCTGTCTTGAAGTGCTTCCTGTTTGTCTTCCTATTAGTTTCAGGCCTTTTATTAAGATCTTTGATGCATTTTGAGTTGATTTTGCACAGGGTGAGACCAAGAGAACTAGTTTTAGTCTTTTACATGTGAATTTATAGTTTTCCTAGCATGATGAAAGAAAATGGGTTGTTTTTTGTTTTTGTTCTTATTTTTTTAAAGTGTGTGTGTGTGTGCGCATGTGTGCATGCGTGCTTGCCTTATGAAACAGGGTCTCACTGTATAGCTGGCTGGCTTAGAACTCATTATATAGACCAGGCTGTCCTTGGACTCAGAGACCTGCCTGTTTCTGGCTCCTGAGTGCTGAGATCAAAAGTGTATGCTACTATATCTGACTAAAAATGGTTCTTTTTCAATTTTATTATTTTTTATGTGTATGAGTGTTTCATCTGCTTGTGTGTATGTATACCACATGCTTGCCTACTACCAGAAGAAGGCATTGGATTTCCTGGTACTTGAGTTACACAGTTATGATCTATCATGTGAGTGCTGGGAACTGAAACTGGGGTTCTGTATAAGAGCCAGAAAATTCTCTTAAGTGAACCATCTCTCTAGCACTTCAACTGAATCTTGATAGAGTACCGACCATTAAACCAATGGTTCTCACCTTCCTAACGCTGCGTCCTTTTAATACTCATGTTGTGGTGACCTTCAACCATAAAATTATTTTAGTTGCTACTTCATAACTGTAATTTTGCTATTGTTATGAATTGTAATGTAAATATCTGATATGCAGATGGTCTTCGGTAACCCGTATAAAAGGTTGTCCAACCCCCAAAGGGGTAACGACCCACAGGTTGAGAACTGCTGCACTAAACCATTATTGAGTTATCCGTCTCCGAGAAGGCAGGATATTCTTGGGTGAACAAAAGGATTGCTGCCTCTTTGCCCAAAGACAGGTAAGAGAGTCAATGTATAAAGCTACATGGCTTTGATACTCAAAGATAGAGCTGACCAAACATTACTCACTTTGGAGAACTGGTAATAGACACCTAAATGACAATTATCATTTTAAAGAATACCTTTTACCATCCTACCCATCAGGCTTGTTCATTTGACTTGCTTTGGTGGGTAAAATATGCATTAAAGTGGCAACTGTCATCTCCAAAAGGAAGCTTTAAGAAATAGTTTATGGGGGACTGGAAAGATGGCTCAGAGTTTAACAGCACAGGCTGATGTTCCAGAGGATCTGGGTTTAATCCCCAGCACCCACAGGTAAAAAAAAGAAAAGAAAAAAGAAATAGTTCATTCATTTGATTCTTCTTCCGTAGCCATGAGACTAGCCATGTCCTGGTATGAAGATACTGTGAACAGAGCCACAACTACTGAATGATGAACACACGGCGACGACAGCAAACATCCATGTAAGTGAGGCTCAATGGCTATCACAGCATAATTTAACCCAAGATAACTCAAAGGTCATGGCCAGAATGACCTTGGACACTTTCTCTCTCTTGGCAGTAGAGGCATAAACTTTAGAAGTTGGCTACTAGAAACCTGGTAATTGGGGGATTAAAATTGGATAGTGTGGCTTAATGGCGTCCCATTAGGTAAGTAACTAAGTAAGTACATAATAATGCCCACTCATCTAGATGTCTGTGTAGAAGCACTTCAGAGATCATTATAAATTCCTTTTTAAAAAAAGAATCACTTTTACTTATTCTCTGACAATTTCATACGTATCCATATCCATACTCGCTCATATCCATCCTAACTCCCCAGCCCAACACTCCCAACACATCCCCTTTCCTTATACCCTCCCCGTTTTTCTTTGGTAGCCCACAAATGTTGTAAATTCTGGTAGATCTATTAATCACTGCATCAGAGTATGCACCCTTTCTCTTCAGTGAAAGCTTTCCTAAGATCTGCCTTCATGGCCAGGAACAGACTCCCTTTGGTTCTTCTCTGTTTTTATCCTGTCCCTTTCACCTGCCAAGTATTTAAGCACTGCTGGTCCAGGAAGATATTTCTATGATCTGAATTTATATGGCATGAAGGCAGAGCAAAGCAGACATCCTTTGGTAGACCCTCAATGATGTCTAAAAAGTGGGCGTTACATGGCCCCAAACCTAAATGTTTTCCGGGCTTGCGAACAGCTGTTTACTCAGGACGGGTAGCCCCTAACCACGGGCCTGGGGGAAAAGGGTGTGTGGGGCTGAAGTTAGACGGCAACAGACTCAGAGAAACTTCTCTTATTCTTGGTCGAGCCAAAATTTAATCTAATTTAAATGTACACTGTTGAAAACCTGCAGGTTTTTTCGTATTTTTGTTTTCCCCCACCTCCCAATGTACTTCTGATTAGAAATCACAGTCCTGGACAGTGCTTGTAAATTCAGGAATTGTTCAATTTTGGGCAACCCATATTTGGCCCACTTGTTGTTTTTAAAAAAATGTTAATGAGTACATTTTGAAAATCAAATCCAGTAAGGATTTTCAGAATGAAAATACAGACACTTTGGGAAGAATGTGTATGCACCACCAATTGTTAAACACTGGAAAATTCCCACCCAGTGCTACCTCAAGCAAAAGGTAGAAAATATGTGACGATGGACACCCAAGGCTGTCTACTACCAGCTGTTCTCTAAGAAAGACGTAATATAAACCTGGGTGGCGAAAGGTGGTTCTATTAAGGACTCTGATTTTCTAAGATATATGACAGATCATGTCATGTTTAACTCCAATCACTACTGTCAGCTTTGCTATTATCAGTCATTTAATCTTTTACTTTACTTAAATTATAGATAAAATGTTGTTTTAAAACAAAGGCATTTTGACTTTTTAGCTAATTTACACTGATTCTCAGAGGACTTAAAAATAAACGTTGTATTAGATAGGTGACTGTTAAAGTCTGGACAAGAAATATTCCTCCAGGCACATGTGTTAAACATTTGGTTTCTAGCATGAGGTAGTATGCTGAGAGGCTGTGGAAACTTTAGAAGGTAGGACTACCTGCAGAAAGTAGTTACCGGGGGGTAGATCCTTGGCGAGTACCTAGTCCCTGGTCCCTTCTGTTTCCTCACACTATGACTTAAGTAGTCTCAGTTGCATGTCCCTGGCACCATGACATTCTGCTTTACCATGGGCCCAGAGTCAACAGCCAAGGACTCTATACTGAAATCTATGAAACTGTGAACTAAAACACATCCTCTCCCTCATTAAGTGGTTCTCTCAAGTATTTGGTCACATTTATACACAAAAGTAACAAAACACTAATTAGTGCTCAATGTAAGTAAAACAGGCAGTTTGGAAAATATACACAATCCTTCAAGGACATAATTATTATACAAAAATAGAACTGTTAGTTAGGTCTTAGGATTTACATAATACTTTTAAAGTTTTAAAATCAGAAAATATAATTGTTAAAACCCAATAAAAGAGTTAGTTATATTTTTTAAAGTAATAAAACATTAAATTTCCATCTCGTGTCAACTCAGTTTTACAGGCATCATTTTATACGACATATCTGCTATACTCTTTCATTCCTTAAAATGTAGATATACAAAATGACTTTTTTTGAGAAATTGTAAGTTACCAAGGCTAGACTTTTACGTGTCTTGGCAGCTTACTTAGTATTCTTTGTTTGGGCCAACTTGAGGACAAACGTGGCTGACATAGGTGGCCATGTTTTCCCAGAATAGCTAAAACCCTTTGCTGACCTCTTCATCTCTCTTTTACCCTATTCTAGGACTTGGTCTTTCGTGAAGATTGATCACATTCACTATCTACTATATCTTATACTCCTTTCTCTTCAACAATGTATTTCTTACTATGCTATTGTGTAGGTATTTTTCCTTCAACTATGTCAAATGTATACGAATTATTCCCACTACATAAGCTAATAATCAAGATATTACACATTAATGTGAAGGCATGCGGACTATGCATTAAACTGAGGGCCACCAATACTGAAAGAAGCTGAATTTATCAATCAGTATGCAAAATAATGGTTGGAATAGACGTTAGAAATGATGTAGATACCAAGGAGTGGTGACACATACTTGCAGGAGGGGGACAGAGACAGGAAGATAATATGAGTTCAAGGCTAGACAGGACTACAGAGGGAGACCGTGTCTCAAAACAAGAAAAAAAAAAAAAGGAAGAAAGAAATTATGTGGACATGTTTTCTGTGACTGAGTGAGATAACCATCTCACTTATATTTTCCTTGATATTTTCCAACATATTCTGTTCATATTTTTGGTTTATTTCCTATTAAAAAAAATTAGGAAGACAGTGTTACATTCTCCTTATTCCCCGACTATATTGTTATAGTACCTGAACAAATATTTGAAAGTATACACTAAAAATTAAATAGTCAGTTACCATAGGGGTAAAGGGAAAAGAGGAAACAAGACAACTGAAGGCAAGAGAGCACACTTATAAATATGCATTTATAATTATATAAGTAATACTGTGTATCAAGAACTCTAATTTTCAAGATTATTTCAAGTGAAGCAATTTAAGATATTTAAGAATAAAGAATTAAAAAGCAAAATGAAAAAGGGGTCTTACGGTGATGATTCCAGAACTATGCTATTAGCTTGTGTTGATGATGGAGATCTCTGATTTACAAAATCATCACTGGGAGATGTGTGAACCACATGGTCTACCAAATGACCAACTGAAGACGGCCGGACCCGGGTGCCCTCTTGTGTGAATGCAGAATTCCGACTAAATGAAAAGAAACAAAGGCTGAATTTGTTTAATTTGATTTTTCCATGTTTTTTGATTACATGGTTTCATTAGAAAGTGGGTATGTGTGTGTGTGTGTGTGTGTGTGTGTGTTTTAAGGACTAACTAAGCAGAATCTCTAACAGTGATACAAACAATGTGATAAACACAGAAAGAACACAGAATGGGAAGTCAAGACATGACTGTAGTCTATAACCTGCCATAAGGCCTCTACCCGTTCTAGTATCTCTATCTAGTGTTACTAGGTTTCAGTCACTATTAATCTTATGCTTGATTCAACATTTATGAAACTGATTAGAATAAATGTTTAGAAATAGCTTCTAGTATCAATTACCTTTTCTTATTAATGTTTTACATTTGTGGAATTTGAATTCCTAAGAGTAGATGATGAATAATTCCACTATCCTAACTGGTAGTTACATAAATAACATTATTACAATTATTGTAATAGTTAATACCTGAGCATTTGCTATGTGCTGGGCATTTTTGTAAGTATTTTACATTTGTTACCTCATTTAATACTATATTAAGATTGGAGGACACTTACTGTAACAAGGATGCTGGGATTAAAAGCAAGCGACACTGTGTCCATCCACAAATAGGATTTTGTAGATGAGAAAAGGGGATGAAAATTAACTTCAAGTCCCAACAGTGACTCTAGAGCCACTGCTTAATTACTATGCTGTAGTGTCTCTTTACATTTTTTTTTCAGATCATCCTTAAAATTATTTAATTTTCTAGAAAACTTAATCAGAGCTACTGTTATTATTTAGACCATCACTCTTAACCTCCTTCCTCCCCTTCCGCTCTCCCTTCCCTGCACTCTCCTCCTCCTCCCTTGCCTCTCTTATCCTGCCTTCCCTCTGGCACAGGATATTTGAGTAAGTCTTCCTCATCTTCTTATATTCTATACCCAAACCTGGCAGCTTTGTGAGAAATTCTAGACTGCAGCACATGCATAGTTACAACTACACCACGTGGCTCTTGGCCCAGTTATAACTGAGCTTATGGCTATTGCTAGAAAGTTATTTTTCTAGGCCACAGGAAGTGTTAGAGCTCTGAATCACAATCACTCAAAGTATTTTCAAACAATTTACACCTCTTAGAAATCCCAGTGGAAAACTACATGAAAACAGACTACATAAACAACAGTTCTATGAAATTTTAAAATCATGACTAGATCCTGAATGAAAGTTAACAAATGAGGAAAGTGAAGGGTACTCTTCAATTTTCTGAAGAACATTTCCCAAGGATATTCTAGGCCACTTTTACAATAAGCAGTAAGCAAAGAGGCAATAATGCTTGAAATAACGAAAGTCATGTTTGGGTCTGGTGAGGTAGGTCATCAGGTAAAACCTGCCACCAACATGAGTACCTGATTCCAATCCCAGGGACACACACAGTGGAAGAACTGACTCCTACAAGCTGTCTTCTAAGCTGTATATGCCCACTGTTGCATGTACATGCCCTCACATATAAACATAAACACACACACACACTACAATAAAATTATTTTTGAAAACTTTGATAAAAGAACTTAAATTTTTATATGTAATGACCTTTAGACAACAAAATGTGTAGCAAATAACTTAGAAAGTCACAGAATATAAGCATGGTGCTGGCTTGCCACTTACTGGTTGGGAGTTCCAGGTGGAGACCGTGATGGGAGGCTTTGTGTTTCTAACCTGTCATCAGATAATGAATTTCTGCTGACTACTTCCCAATCCATTAATTTCCGTGCCAAAGGCTTACTTGGAGATCTGTATAAAATATTTGAACAACACATAAAAAAAAGTTTTGTTTTTCTATAACTTATATGGCTGAGTCAAATCTTAAAATTCATTTTAATAGATCATATTCAAAGAGTTTGCTCACAAGAAATGAGTTCATTTTGATAATATTTTTGATAATATTTATCAAATAATTTCAAAAAGGCTTTATTTGGTTTGTGTAACCAAAAAGAATAATGGGGCTATGAAGAATAAGATAGAGAACAAGAAAGATTTAAAAAAAGAAATAAAGAGAAGCAAAGGAGCAGTTTGCTACCAAGCATTTTCTCAAATTACAAATTACAGATCTAGGCTTATGTCTACTCTGTAGTAGTTGGAACACTGTCTATCACATGGTGTGCTGAACAATTCTTGTCACATTATCTCCTCAATGACTTTTATTTCTGAACCTATGCTTCAATGAGGAGAGGTCTAGATAAGCATGCATACTGTATTTATAAATTTTCTCTTTTATGTAGAGTATGATAAGTGAATTTCTTTCCCTTTCTTTTCATAAAAACATTTTTGAAAACTACTGTATCTTGTGGTGGACAACAAAAGGATACTTTTTAAAGATTTATTCTATTTTTAATTATGTATATGTGTTCTTGTATGTGTGTATGTGTGCACAAAAATGTGGGTTCCTGCAGAGGCAAGAAGAGGGCATCAGATCCCCTAGAGCTGGAGTAACAAGGCTGTTGTAAGCTGCCTGATATGAATTCTGGGAAGAAAAAAAAAAAAAAACCTTCAGTCCTCTACAAATACAGCAATGGCTCCAAACTACTAAGCGATCGCCAGAGCACAAAAGGATATATTTTATTATCTATTGTCAGCTGTCATAGTGATAAAAGAGAATTAAGTGAACTGCTAAGAAAGATGCTAATCTCCACAGATCAAATTGTATAATTGTATTAAGAGACATAATTTTAGGAATGTTAATAACCAGTCTTTAATATGCAAATTCAAGTACTACCCAAAACTCTTCTACTTAAATGTGTTTTTAGATATGTAGAATTAATCTGGAGGTTAATAAAATGAATTAAGGGACTTAAGTAAAACATATAATAAATCACTCTATATAGATTTTAATTTCAGTGATAAATTCTCCAAGACCCATAAAAATCATGTATGTTATTTTCTATTACATCACAATAAAACAGATATTGTCACACTGCTGCAAAAATCAGATCATAAAAATTTAAGTAGAAACACTTATTTATATAAAATAACAACAGGGCAGCTGCACACATGAACTCAAAGTGGTTGTGACAGCAGTCACAAGAGCTGTGTGAACCCAAGCTAGATCAAATCCCACCCTAGCTGAGGAGCTACTGGCAGTTCTTCGCTGCTGGGAGAGGAAGGGTCAGTTTTTTCTAATAGTGTAGCCCCCAGTAACTCTACCGTGCTCCAGTGAAGGTTATATATCTAAGAATATTTTGGGCAGCACAAATTGGTCTTGATGGAGAAAAAAATAAAAATACAATAAACACAAGTTGGGGGTAAAGGAAGTAAGGAGTGAGTCTGGGAAGAGTTGGGTTTGAGAAGGTATATATGATCAAAATACATTGTACAAAATTCAAAAAGAACTTATAAAAACATATATTAAAAAGCAACAAATAAACCAAAACTATTTTCAATTATGGCCCATTATATTCAAAGATCTTCATTCTGTGCATTTTATTTTCATATGTTCCAATAATAATAAAGACTGTACTTAGTACTATATGTACTTCTTAGACTATTGGGAGGTTTTTTGTCTTAAAATTTGTTCATAACTTTTCCCCTCTTTCGTCATGCACTATGCACGTGCTTTTATGTAAGTTAAAAAAAAATACTAGGCAAAGCACAAAATAAGTGCAAAATTAAGCAATTCAAATACATCCAAATAGTAAGATCAGTATGCACCCAAAACCATGCGATTAAATTTGCAGTTGCAGCCTACCATTTCCTTTCCAACATATTAAATGGCCTGAGAAAATGGCGATGTCAGCAAATGGTCCCCCATGGTGTTCTATGTCCATAGCAGGAAGCATTAAAATAATCGTGACGACTAGGGACACTGAATACTAATTCTGGCAATATTAGAAGAGTTATTTGAGTTTCTATACTCAGTTCTAAATTCACCAATGCAATAAGGTCTTTATGTCCTTCCTTACCACTTCAATTTTGACTTAACAGTATCTAAGTTTTCAGTGTAATAGCTTCTGAAAAGTTTGTTAAATTATGAATAATAAATATTTCTGAATCTAAATCATACAAGTATCCTATCATTTCAGAATTCCATAGTCAGACACTCTTGGTTTGGCCTAATCTCTTTTAACTCTAAAGCCAATAGGTATCTTCTAAAAGAGGTGTGATGCTACTGGTAAAATAAATAAACCAGGCAAACAAACAAACAAGCTAAGCAAAACAAAACAAAAAGGGACTCGAATTTCATTTTCCAAATGTAAAGAAAGTAATTTAAGCATAGATACTTCTTCCTATCACCATGAGTTTAAGTTATGGGACTTCATGGCTTGAATTCAGGACCCTATTAGATGCAGCTCCTCACAGTAGAGCGCACATATTTCAATTAGTTACACAAATGAGAATATTTTATGTAATGTCTTCAATTCAAAAAAATCTTAAACTTACAGTAATTTACCATAGTAATGAATCATTTTTTACTAGTGTTAATCCTTAATATTCATTAACTATTCTTTCTTCATATATTAGACTAAATACAAGCTATGAGAGCTGACTAAGATCAATTACTAAAAGAAGGCAAAAAAAATCTTTTGAAAATTTGAAAATCCAGCATACTTACCTAGTACAAGCTGTCTGAACACTATATTCTTGGTAATGAACTAAACATGTTTAGAAATGTCTTGAATTTAAAGATAAATTTCAGGCATTTTCCTTTATTAACAGTTTTAACCTCAGAGACCCACCCACTCAAGTTCTCTGTCTATGTTTCCTGTTGTGTGCGGAAATTTCAGAGAAAAAAATACCACACTGTTTGCAATGTGGTGAGTTTATTTTCTGACCGTGGCACCTTATTTTTCTGTTGATGAGAACTTTGCTTTCCTCTCTTCCTCAGATATTATTATATGATAACTGAAAAAGTATGGAAAGCAATTCAAAGAGTTGATATATAAGAGGTAAAAGGGGGATTATTATTAGTAAATTTATTCATATAAAAGTTTAAAGATATTTTTAACTTTCTATTTCTACTGCCATCTAAAATTGTAAGGGAGACAAGAAATCTGGAATTCTCAACTAAAATAACTTAATACTTGCTAAGACCACTGAAGAATTTTAGTAGATAGGTATGAGGTAATAATAGTCTTACATAAAACAATCCCAGGAAAGTATAGTCTTTCAGAGACAGAACAATCTTTAGGACAGTCCAGCACTATTAAAACTTCTCCCCAGGACTTGAGCATATAGCTCCAAAGCAAAAAACTTGCCTACCATATGTATGATCCTGGGTTTGGGAACCTAGCACCTTAAAGAAACACCCACATCTTCCACCCCACCATCACCACACAAAAACAACAGTAACAACGACAACAAAAAACAAAGACAGTCCTCTATAAACTTTAATAGCATTTTAATAATGAATATCCTACACAACAAAGATGCAGGCACATGCTCATATTTCTAAAATCTAGTATGTTTAAATCATTAAAATAATACAGTATTTTTATTTTCAGAAATAGGAAATGTTGCAAAGAAGAGACAGCACAAAAATCCAGAACAAGTTCTAAATTAGAATAATTACCCTGATAGGAAGTAAATTTATTTCTTACAGACAGTTGTATCACTTTCTAATTGGAACAGTGGTGATCAAGACAATCACAAGACACAGACACACACAGACACACACACACAGAGTGTATGTAAGAATAAATACCACAAAGTTTGTAGAGAACTGCCTTTGGATGATGGTTATTCTTCAAGTCATTTGATACTGTTGAGATTTTAGAATATAAGGAACTGTCACTCATTGCAAGAAACTGGTTGCAATTTTCACTTTGGAGAAAAGAAAGGAGAAAAAGAAAAACCAAACACAAAACGATTTCTTCTAGAAACACAAAGTTGGAAGGATTTTTGTACAAAGATTTAGAATAAAATTGTGATCAAGTAAAATTCTTCTGCTGTTATGAAAGCCTCCAAGTCCTAACAGCAGTAGAAGCCAGACACACAACTCTTCAGGGCTCTAAGCTCTTGAAGTTACACCAGGAGCAAACTCCAGTTTCACTCTACCTCTAGCCATCAGTTAGCAGCTGATGATAGTTCCCTTAAATTTGTTCCCTATTCTCCATCAGGGTTTAGTAAAGGTCTTTATTATTTTTACTTGGATTACTGCAATTATCTCCTAATTAATCACTAAGTATCCAATCCTTACTTTACTAATCCTTTTTCTGCCCTTAACTATTTTTCTGAAATGTAAATTTAAACATATCACTTTGGTCACTAAAAAGCAAACTGACCCTAATAAATTCTAGTGAAAGGAAGATAAGTACTTTTCTTAAAATGCAAATCAAAAGCAATTTATCTTTTAATAGCATAATTTAAATAAATGTCAAAATAGGCTGGATAATAGGACTCATTACATTTCTCAAAAATATGTAACAGGGGAGTAACTTTCCAATAAAATGTTGTATTAGTGACACTTGATTTAGCCAATTCAAATCTATTGTACTCAATACATAATTAATGTTCATAAATATGTAAAAAAAATAATCAGGACACTAGACAAACTAGTTTCCATTTCATTGACATAGTATACTGTGTATTTAATAGATCATTTAGAAAACATTTCTAATGATTTTTTAAAATTGTTTATTTTATGTGTATGTTCCTGAAAACATGCATGCACACTACGTTCATACAGTACTCTATGGACCACAAGAGGGCATTAGATCCTCTGTACTAGAGTTACAGGCAGTTGTGAGTCACCATGTGGGTGCTAAGAACTGAACTTGGATCCTCTACAAAAGCAGTAAATGCTTTTAACTACTGAGCCATCTCTTTAGTCTCCATTTCTAATAATATTTATCCTAAAAAAAACCAAAAACCTCATTCTTTGGGCTGGTGAGATAGCTCAGTGGGTAAATAAAGGTGCTTGTTGCAAAGCCTGACAATGTGAGTTCAACCCCTGAGACCCACGTAATGGGAGGGAGGAACCAACTCTCCAAAGCTATCCTCTGACCTTCACACACATGCTCTGAACATGTGTCCCCATCCCCCACCATTTATCACAAAATAAAATCTTAAACTGTAAAAAAAAACAAAAGACCCCAAAATCTCAGGTACTCAAACATAATTGACTTACCTCGCAAATACCCTGTCTTTATTTGCCTTTTCTTTGCCATATTGAACTGACTGGACTTCAGTTCTCCCACTGCAATATATAAATATGCATAATATCTTAAAGGAGACTACAGGATAAAATGACAACATACAACATGATTATATTACAATTTTGTAAGTGACAAGACATTTCTGATGACAAGAACAACAATAAAAACAGCAGCAGAAGGAAAGACTGAATTACTTTCCAGTTCTCTTTGGATGGATAATTAGTAGTTCTTCAATTTAATAAACCAAGATGTGTTCAATAGACAGATTTGATTAACAGAAACTTGTTCTTGTTGTGTCCTGCTAAAACGCTCTCTCTAGAGTCGGGGATGCCCTGTATCAAATAAGCTCCATAGCCTTGACCTACCCTAATAGGACAGTTAGCTAATGTCTCCGTTACTTTTCAGTGATGGAGCTGAACTATGTGGTATCCTGAACTATGTGGTATCTTGGATAACTTCTCTTTCCTTTTCTACTACTAATTAGAACAGATATGAAGATGATCATCAACTCCCTCTATGTCCTAACTCAGGAAATTTCAGATTTTTAATATAGGAAAGAAATGAAGTCAGAAATATTGTAGATGTTGGGCACTATTTCTGCTTTGAAGCTTATTTGCCTAGAAGCACACTGCGTATGCAGAGGAGCCAGATGTCTGATCCTCCTCTGTAGTACATCAGTGTGTTCAGCTAACTGTGTTAACGAAATAGTAGTTCTCAGTGAATTTGTGAAGGCATCCTTTTACTGAGTTGTGAATGAACATAATTTATAGTACAGAGAGTGGATCCATTTATAATATTGATATTTAATGTATATAAAAGTAGCCAAATTCATGTTCCCAAAGTCACATAAACAAATTTAAAACTATATTCCTAGGACAAATATAAATAAATAATTATGAACTAAATGGTATGATTAATTTTTAATGGAAAAATGAAAAACTTTTTTTAATGTTGGTTACATTAAAATTTTCTAGAGAAATATATTTCTTCTAAGAAGGGCATAATTTAGGGTTTACTAGTTTAATCCCTTGAATATACAGAATAGCAGTGAGCACGTATTAAACAAGAGGGTTAAGAAAGCAATAAACCATGTGGATATCCCCAGTTCCACTTTTTAGTCAATAATATTTCAACATCTTTTGTCGTTGTTGTTGTTTTGTGACAGGGTTTCTCTGTTGTAACTCTGGCTGTCCTGGAACTCACTCTGTAGATCAGGCTGGCCTTGAACCCACAGAGATCCGCCTGCCTCTGCCTCCTAAGGGCTGGGATTAAAGGCATGTGCCACCACCGCCCAGCTTTCTTAACATTTTTTTCAACATTTTAAGTATAACAATAACAGCTTTCCTAGCTATTGCTTACCACAGGAGAGGAGGCTTGATCACTGTTTATTTTGAGCAAGTCCATTAGGGATAGAACTGTGTGTGCACTTAGACATTTGTCATGCTGCCTTTTCTACTTCGTTTGGAAGACTATTCACATTTCGATAATTAAGAAGTGTTGCAGATTTTAGATACATTCTAAAGAAGCACAGACACAGAACTTAACCTTTGAAACTATAAATTTATATGGCCTGTGTCCAAACACTAATGTGAACTGGGCTGTCACAGCCCTAATTCTGTCCCATTGTTCTTTGCTACATTTATCATGGGCTGTAAGTGAACACATTGCATTTCTAGATTCCTTTCCCACTTAGCTTTCTGATAGGTTCTGCTTTCACAATGTGTATGAGGAAGATCAGAAAAGTGAGAAAAATGCAAAGCAGCAAGTGCTTGGAGCTGCTTCAGAAGTCCTGGGAACAAAGGGCAGTGAGGCATCACATCTTGAAGCAGTACTTCTCTGACAGGTCCAGGAACTAACCAACGGACCATGACATCACTGAAATGTAGTAGCAGGCCTACGCTCAGAGAATCCAGACCAAAAGGATTCTTGCACATTATTTCTCCTGCATACTCGGTTTTTAAAAATCACACCTTCCTCAACTTACTTTCCCTTTTTTGTTAGTTTGTTTTTTGTTTTTAAGTGTCTCTGGATTAATTTTCTCTAACTTGAAATATCAAAAGGAGCTCTGAGTTTCTCTAACTTAGTGCTGACTGATATATTAACTGAACTGTCACTTATACCTGTTGGGAGAAGGAAAATCAGTTTTTCCAATAGAGTGACACTGGGTATAACAACCACTCCAAGACAGGCCTCATGTTCAGGAGTAGTTGACCAACATATCGTGGATTCCACAGTTCTTTTTAGTTAGTATGGTGGTTTTTCTGGGGTGGTGGTGATGGTGATGATCGTGGTTTTATTTTGTTTTCTTGGTTTTAGGGGGTTTTGTTGTTGCATTGGGTTTTTGCTCTTAAAACTTGGGTGTGTAGGGAAAGGGAGAAGATCTGGAAGGACTTGAGGGAGGAGAAGAGTATGATCAAAATATATTTAAATTTAAAAATTGTTTAAAACAATAAAAATATAATACAAAAGAAAAAAGTAATAGAACATATATTGTAAAGGACTTACTAATTAGGTTTCTTAGGAAACATTAAGTCACACAAAGTAGAATTTGGCAAAGGGAGCTGCTGCCTTCAAAATACACCCAAAATAAGGAGTCTGCTAACCCAGGGCTGTTAGAGATAAGCAAAATTTAGGATGCTAGAATGTAAACATTTGTTTACCAAAAATGACCAGTTATTAGGCAACATTCCTATAACAAAGGAGACAACCTTTGACTTAAAACCAGCTATTAGGCCCATCCCTATAATGAAAGAACATGCCTCCAACAGTCAGTTAGGAAGCAGTATAGGATTACAACCAACATTGAAGTCCAGGCCTGCCTTAAACCGACCCAGTTCTATTCTTGAGAAAAGCACAATTCTGCCAGGTGAGCAAGATAACCTCATGTAACAACTATTTGAAAAGAACAACACTGGTGTACTTAAAATAACTTGAGCAATATGCAATGACTTTGTTGTGTAAATCTTCCTTAGGCCTAAGTGCCTAAGGAGACTTGTAGTCTCCTGTCTCTGTTTAAATTGTTCACAGTGTAACCTGGAGTTGGAACCTAAAGAAGATTTAAAGGATACCAGCATATGCGGACTGCTTAAGCCTAAGGTGTATATGAGTTAACAAAATCTAATCAAGGCCAGTTCCTCTTTCGACTTTACCCAGAGCCAGATGCGCACTAAGTTAAAGAGTTTTTCCTTCTCATTGAGTAGACAGATTAATTCTAGAACATCAGAACCCCTGGAACTGGAATTATAGACAATTCTGACAAACCATGTAGGTGCTAGGAACCAAACCTAGGTCCTCAGCAAGAGCAGCAGTGCCCTTAACCTCTAAGTCATCTCTCTAATTCTTGATTCAGAGATGTTACAGTGCCTGAGATTTTCCATACTGAATAATGTCTACTATGTTGACTTTAAACTAACTTGAATAGCAACCTGATTAAGCTTAATATTTTCAGTCACTTCCCAATCCAGCTCATTTTAGAACTGAGCTACATAAATCTGAAGAAAAATTTTATTTGGCATATAAATTGTTTAAAAATAATCCAATATGGTGATATTCTAACAAAATGGATGGGGGGGGGGGGAAGACAAACAAGCAAGAATGAAAGAGTAACGTTCTACCGATTCCAGAATTTAAAAGATGATGAGGGTGATTAGGAACTTTATGATAAAGTCAACAACAACCTAGATGGAACGAAATACACCAATGTTTGTTCAGGAAGAAAAAAAATCTGAAATAGCTTATCTAGTAAAAAAAAAAAATTTGAACGCGCTGTTTTGTGATTTTTTTTAAAGTTTTTTTTAAAACTTCCTATAAATAAAATTATCTCAGAAAGAATAATTGGTAAATTCTATCAGACATTTACTATAAAGGGGAAGTAAGGGCTGGAGAAATGCCTACGTCAATAAAATGTTTGTTACGCATCGTGAGAACCTGAGTTTACTCTCCCGGAACCCAGGAAAAGCCAGCGCGGCGGCCTGCCCTATCATCCCACCTCTGGGAAACGATACTCTGCAAAAATCTTCCAGAAAGTTAGATTTTTTTTTTTCAACTTTTTCACTAAGTCCAACCTTACCCTCATTCCAAAATCCGACTTAATTATATGGAAGACAGCTACAGCCCAATACCCTTCAATAAGCATGGATGCAAAATTCCAGAAAATTTTGATAAGTCAAATCACACAGTATATAAAAAGAATTCTATGATCAAGTAAGGTTTATCCCAGGAATAAAGGACTGGTTAAACATTTGAAACTCAAAGTGAAATTCCTCATGTTAGTAACTAAAAGGAAAAACCATTATGTTCATATTAACAATTATAGAGAAAGCACCTAACAAGACCCAATATCTAATCCTGGTAGAATCATTCAGCAAATAAGAAAGAAAACTTCTTCAATATGTCAGATACAGGTAGTTTTTTAAATTTTGCAACCAACATGATACTTAATAGTAAAAGATTCTGGGGCTTTCGCCTACAAGGAAATAGCACTCGAATGCAATATCATGCAACACTGCAAAAGGGTTCTCATGGAACAATGAAGAAATCAAAGGCATCGGATTGCAAAGGAAGAACTGAAATCACTTTCATTTTCTAAGTAGAAAAGCCCTTGGAAGCTTAAGAACAGTTTCCACATTGAGTTTGGCCAGTTTTCACAGAACAAGATTGATATTAAAAACAAAAGCAAAAGCAATTCTATTTAATGTCATGAGCAACCAAATTTTAAAAATTTAAATACTATTATTGAGTACAGAAATACTTAAGGTTAATAAAGACTTGAAAGACATGGGTACCCAAAACTACAAACATTGCTGGGATATACAAAATACAACACACTGAGTTTCATGGGTAGAAAGAACTAATATTTTTAAGGTATCAGCTCTCTAAAATTTGATATATTCAAAATAGACAGTCACAACTCAGCTGAAAGGTTTTTTTTTTTTAATCTAGGAATTGAGATATTATGATATTTCTCAAACTCAAATTGAAATAAGAAAACCTAGAATATCCAGAACATCTTTAAAAAGAATGAAATTGAAAGAGCGATCTTTCTATGCTTTAGCCATAAAGTACATGTACAGAATTCTACAAATATAAACAACAGAAGTATGAAGGAACAACTAAACATCCATAGGCAAGAAATGAATTCCAATGTAAACTTCAAACCAAATATAGGAACTACATTCAAATGATCCATTGACCTGTATGTAAGATCTAAAATTGTGCAACTTTTACAAGAAAATAAAGTAATAAATCTTTGTGACCTTGAGTTAGACAATATTTTTACAAATATGACAACAAAAGATAAGATTCATAAAAGGATAAACTGATGAATTGAACTTTTATCAAAATTAGACTAATGCTGGTCAAAAGACCCAGGTAAAAAATGAAAATAGCAAACTGATGAAATCCATGGGGGAGCTGGAACCCTGCATTGTTTAGGGGCAGTGATGGGGATTGAACCCAGGGCCTACTACATGCTAGGCAAGTTTTCTGCCATTAGGCTGTACTGCCAGCCCTGAGTTGGAACTCCTCCACATTTGTAGCACTGTATATAAATGGAATAATTACTTTGATGACATATTTGGTGGGGCCTTAATAGGTTAAACATCCATCAATCATATAACCTGCACTTTCTACTCCTAGCTGTTTACCCAAGTAAAGAAAGTAAAGATGCACACAAAACCTTCCATGTATATGTTGACAGAAGTTTTGATTATAATAACCCAAACTGGAAACCAGATATCCATTATTAAATGAATGGATAAAAAACTATATTTATATAGTAGAAGAGTAGTACTCTGCAATAAAAGAGAACTACCTACCAATGTAAGCAACATGGATGAGACGATGTAATTATTCTAAGTAAAAGTGGCTATATATAAAGAATATGTTTCAATATATGTAAGGACCTAGAAAATGAAAACCAGACCAGCAAGTGCCTAAGGACAAATGGTGGAATAAAGAAGTTAAAGAGAGACATGAAAGACCTTTGGAGAAAAATGAACATATGTGCAACCTTGACTGTGACTCTTCATTCAAGGAACTTCAACTCCCAAACTTCAAAACTTGAACACAGTTATTTCCTATACATGAATGCTCTAATAAAGTAATTTTAAAACATTTCATTCAATTTCAAAAATGTCTATCATCTTAGTTTTGCTGAAAATATATGAAATGTGCTAATATTGGGCCAATGTTACCTCCAAAGGGAGTAACTACCTGAATGGTTGTTGCTTTTGTCTCTGCCAATTTTAGTTTCTTTTCCAAAGAGATTTATACCTATTTTTAATCATGTGTATGTGTGTGTCTGTACACATGAGTGCAGGTGCTTGTGGAGGCCAGAGGCACTTGATCCCAGTGGAACAGGCAGTTGAAAGTGCTGATGTGGGTGGTAGGGATTCAATTCTAGAAGAATAGTACTTGCTCTTAACTACTGAGCTATGTCTACAGCCTCCAATCTTAGTTTCTTGCTCATTTTATAATCAGATAGTTGTTGAGCTTGGTTTTTAAATTACTATCTAAACTAGAAAGTTCCTTCTGTTTCAGTGATGATTTTTTTTTCCCCCAAACTAGTTTCTTCAAATATCTCTTCTATTTGGATTCATCATGCCAGGCTTTTCTATCGGATGATGTATGGCCTGGGTAACCTCTCTGACCTTTTTTCTCATTTGAATTGCAACTGGAGGCTGTTTTGTACACCCTTTTCATTTCTTTGGAGCTTAAATCAATCCATATGTGTCCCCTTACATAATTACACTGTTGCATATAGAAATTAAACTCATTTTAGGAGCCTCTTTAGGTTTTGCAATGTCCACCCATTAAAAGTGCACTAGAGATCTCTTTTGCTGCCGAGGGTATGAGTAGGTACCAGCAGTCTCTTTTCCGAGACCATCACCACTGACCTGACACTCTCTTCCTCAGTCTATTTCACCTTTAAATTACCTTTCTGAATGCTGCTTCTAGGAAAGTAAAAACAGCGTTGCTAAAACATGCTATCAAGCGACTTAAGAACCTACTGTATTTGTCTGTTTTTTGGTAAAAAATTTAAATTCTTCTTCATGGTTAGTATTGAACTTCAGTACTTACATTATTTTTCTTGTAGTGACAGGCACGAATTTTAAGTGATAGATCATGTGCAAATGTTGTTATTAGTTTTACTAATATTACAAATTAAACATTTATTAATGTTGGAGTTTATATTATTAGTCTTTTGGAGGCATATTTAAACATTTTTCTTATATAACAATTTTATCTAGCATATAATATTAGAGATGGAAAATCTTACTTTGTACATAAAAACAGATAAAAATGAATACCATTTGTTTTATTAGATCACTAGTAACTTTTCTGCATGAGTATTAATAGGTTCTACTTTAAAACTAGCTTTTATGTCATTTGAAAATTCCACAGATAAGACTAATCAGAGTTTCTTCAGTTACTTCCCAAAAATTGTTGGGAATTAAAAAAAAAATATATATATCAATAAACCATCAAAAGGCACAGCTTAATAGGAAAAATAACTTCTCACATTCTATAGCACAAAAGATCAACTACGAGTGATAGTTAATTCTAAATTTCAAAATAGGTATTAGAGTTTAAAATATTCCCAACATAAGGACATGATACACGTCTGAGACTGTGGAAATATCTGGTGATTTCATACTGAATACATGTCAAAGGCCTCACTATACTTCATTACGTGTTAATCAAAAAGTTACTTTACAAAGAATAAGATAATTTCAGGGAGACTAGAGAAATGGTTCAGCAGTTAAGAGCACAGGCTGCTCTTCTAGGAGGCCCAGTCTGATTCCTAGCACCCATTATGGTGGCTCACAACTGTCTATGATTCCAAACTCAGGGGATTTCTTCTGGCCTCTGTGGGCATTGCACACATGAGGGAACAGACCTACATGAAGGCAAAACACCTATACACATAAAATAAAAACAAATGGAAATAAATTTTAAGAGAAAATTTTAGGAAAAGTTATTTCTCTGGATTTATGCTACATTATAGACAAAATGCAGAGAATACAGCAAAATTTCAGGATCTGGATTATTGTTCAAGAACTTAATTTTTTTTTGTTTGCTTGTTTAATGGTCGTTTTGAACTCTTAATTTGAGTATCTCTAAAAATGAAAAACTATGGATTAAAAAATAATTGTATACTTACATAGACTATACTTGGCTTTTATAAATGAAATGAATGAATTTTATAGAAAAGTTTTCATATAACTAATAAATGTACTGGGAATTATAAAATCTGTTGAGACAGTAACTATGCAGATGTGGCTAATTACGTTATAAAATAACCTACAGCACAACTGAAAGCATGGATCTTCAACCTACTGTGCAACACAAGACACCCAGGACTTACGATACAGACATGCAAAGAGCATTCTATGGTGATTTTGACTGTAGGTTTGTAACTAGCAATGATATCTAGATCGTTAAGTAATTACTTTATTTATTTATTTATGTATTTATGTATTTATGTATTTATGTATGTATGTATGTATGTATGCATGTATGTATGTATTTATTTATTTATTTATTTATTTATTTGTGTTTTTTTGAGACAGGGTTTCTCTGTTGTAACTAGCTGTCCTGAAACTCATTCTGTAGACCAGGCTGGCCTCAAACTCAGAGATCTGCCTGCCTCTGCCTCTGGCCTTGAACTCAGAGAGATCTGCCTGCCTCTGCCTCCCAAATGCTGGGATTAAAGGCGTGCAACACCACTGCCTGGGGAATTAATTTATTTTTTAAACTTATTTTATGTATGGGTGTTTTGTCTGCAATATACACGTACCACATGTGTGCCTGGTGCTCCTGGGGACCAGAAGAGGATAATAGATCCCCTGGAACTGGGGTGGCAGACAGCTCTGAGCTGCCGTGTGGTTGCTGGGATTTAAACCTGGGTCCTTCTGGACGAGAAGCCAGTGCTTCTCTAACCTGTGAACCACCTCTCTAGGCCTAGACCTTTAATATAAAGAGAAAACAAACACAACAACAAAAAAAATACAACATATAAAGCCATAATACAAAAGTAGTACTTACCAGTACCGGAATTTGGAACCCAACGTAAAATAATGTGAAAAAAAATTCTTTTGAGGTGGAAGTGGTCTATCCAGGCGGAAGAATGTGTGATGTTCTACACATGCTTTCCACAAATTTTTACATGCTCTGTAATTCACCATATTAAATCCCAGTAATGTTTCTCTAGATTCATGCTGTATTAAATGACAAAATTCAGAGAACATAGGGAAATATTAGGATCTGATAATACCTTTGACAGATAAATTATGCTAGCCTTCAAATGTCAATCTCTCCCTCAATGATTTTGTTTATTCAACAAAGATTTGGTGAAATAAATGGAAAGAACTGTAAAATGTGCACTTTAGTAATTTTATAACTTTTAGGGACTTCTCTATCATAGTTAGAAATAAGTTTATTTTCTTTTTACTAATTTCAAATTTTATTAGCTATGATTCGACTTCAAAATATAACCCTGAATTAAATTTGTAATATGTCCACAATTTGTATTTCTGCCTTGATTAAAAATAAGACTATTCAACACCTCCAAGCACTACTACAAAATCATATTAGAAACTGAGCAGTACTAGAGTGGACTAATTTCTCTAGTTGTTCTTTTGGCATAAACCACACGATAGCAAAGGATACCTCCTGAGTGCTCTGATCGTGACAACGTGAACGCTCAATCCAGATTAGGAGTCGGGTCATTCCGTGCCTCCTGGTAGTACCCTTCACTGCCCTCTTCCACCACATTATTTCCCAATGCTAATCACTTTTCTGTTATGACATAAAGTCATACTTTTAACTTATGACAGTTCTCTTGCCTTAAGCCTTTCAGGCGATTCATTCTAAGCACATGCCACCTCACCTATTTTCAGTCTTTCTTACTTCACTGATTTGATAGATATGCAGAACAACATTTCAGTTCTAACATGTACCTCTTTCTTTCTTTTTTTTTCGGAGGGGGGGTTTCAAGACAGAGTTTCTGTGTTGTAACTCTGGCTCTCCTGGAACTCACTCTGTAGACCAGGCTGGCCTCAAACTCACAGAGATCTGCCTGCCTCTGCCTCCTGAGTGCTGAGATTAAAGGAGTGTCCCACCGCCACCTGGCACATGTACCCCTCTTGATGACTAATAAAGTTCAACATCTTTTCATATTAATGGTCATATGTTTTTGGTTTGCTTGTTTGTTTTGTAAAGCATGGCCTTCTTCTGTAGTCCAGGCTAGCCTTGAACGTGTGGTAACCCCCTACTGTTAGCCTTTCAAGTGATGGGATTAGAGGAATGGGCCACCCATGTATACCTTATTTTGTTTTTAAGGCAGGCCCTCACATTATGTACCCAAGGGTTGATTTTGAACTGAAAACCTTCTTGCCTCAACTTTGTAAGTATGTGGATACTATACTCTCATTTGTGAAGTGGTATTCAAGTCACTGGCATATATTTTTGTTGGAGAGTATGTAGACAGAAGGACTTGTGGGGGCATGTACCACATATATAGCCAGTGTTACTTTACCCTCTTAATGACAGTTAATAAACAGTTACCAATTTTGAAAGAGTCCAAAATGATCAATCATTATCTTTAAGGTTAAGAAGAGCTCCTTCTATGTCTTATTCAATAAATATTTTCACCAAAATGTCATGAAAATATTATATATAATTAAACCACAAAAGGAATTTCATACATAAGAATATATTTTCATATTAGAAGGTAAAATTATTAAAGCAAACTTGTTGGTTACTAGAAAATTAAATTTATCAGTAACAAATATATTCAGTAACAATGTGTCATATGATATACAGGAAACATTAGGTAAATTGACAGAATATCTAACAGAGAATATGATACAGTAATATTTCTCAGTATGTGTGTACTGTCAAAGATGTATATATGTTATCTCCCTTTTTAACAATTGCTTCAAACAGTCTGTATATAAATTTGACACTGTAATTATATTTGAAATGCAATGATATTTTTTCCAATTTGCAAACAATGGACATAAAGTGCCTTGAGAGGTAAGTATAACATAGTAATGCTTGAACTTGCTGCTGTTGTTTTGGCACAATGTCTTGCTATGCAGCTCTGCCTAGTCTGAAACTTATGTAGACCAGGGTTAGGCTTCACCAAGCACAAAGATTATAGGTGTGTATCACTGCACCTCCCTTTAAGTTTAGATAGTTAGACACAAAGAAATGTTTTACAAAGAAAACATTGGCAATATGACTTTCTACAGAATATACCTGAATGTGGTCTTTAATGAGTTACTAGTTGACTTTTGATACTGTTGTTACTTACAGATAAACAAAGTGCTAACTGATACAATCAGAGAACAAGTACGAGAACAGAATAATAAAAATGATTCATACACGACGAGGCACATACACTGTTTTCAATAAATGTTAGATTTCATAACTGTTATTATTACTGATAATACATCTACCAGAGTGAGTTAAATTAGAAAAGCTGTGTCGTCTACATATTCACTATAGTTACTACAAGTAAAATATCTGTTCTCTAGTTTCTGGATAACAAGATTTATTATACTCCCTTCTCTGACTATTTACTGAAATATGTAAGAATGTTCAGTACTAGCATTAGTCATTATATTCCCCAGTGGGAACTAGTAAGATTGCTCACTAACATTAGGATGAACTGTTGGTTTACAGTATATACACTTACTGGAATATCAGACAGCAAGGAACAAACCATTCAGTATAACACATCAATATGCATTTCATATAGTTAAGGGAAAGAAGACCAGCACTAAAGAACATGATGCTGTATGGCTTCATTTTTCAAAGTTCAAAAGAAATGGACATCAGCTCCATTCAGAAACAGGACTTGGTCATCCTCTATATATTAATCTGAGTTTATCAAGTTATACATTTAAGGCCTGGGTACTTTCTCATACGAAGATTCATTTCAGTAAAAATTCTACTATAAAAAATCTCTGATATTTGTTAAACATAAATAATAAACCATAGTCACTAAATATGACAATATTCTCTAATATGCAAATATTGTAACTGGCTTAAATACTATTTTAAGATTTTAAGGAAATTTTACACACATACGTCTTTGAAACGTGCATAATTTGCAAAGATTTATAAATACTAATGTAAACCAAAGAAAAAGAATAGTTTGCTTGCATATTTATGTCTGTAGATATGTATATGTACATGTTTTGTGCCAAGGTCTTTCCCTATAACCTGGGATGGCCTCAAGTATTTAATCCCCTTGCATCCTTGTAATTACAGGCTTATGGCACCATACCAGGTCAAACTAGTTTACTTTGATCAAAGAAGTAAAATAATTTACAAAATAAAGTTGTTTTAGCACTATACTAACACTTCAACATAGAATGTAAGTCCATGAAATAGGAACTAAATGTTCAGCACTCCCAAAATGAAATAAAGTTTCCTATAAAAGGAATTACTATGGATTTAGTGTGGAAGAAAACCATTACAAGTATCTACTGCACTTTTGTTTACAGTGACAGCAAGTCTTTTATTTATTTTTTAAAATCAGTATGTTTTCATGTGCATGTACGTCCACATAGGCACATGTGTTAGGAAGCCAGAGGCTAATCTCAGGTGTTATTTCTCAGAAATACTGTCTCTTGTTAGAGTCTCTCACTGGTCTGGAGCTCTTCCATTAAGTTAGATTGGCAGGCCAGGGAGCTGGATGGATCGGCCTTTCTCTGCCTACCCACTGCTAGAATTGTAAGTGCAGCTTTTTTATTTGGGTTCTAGGCATCAGACTCAGGTCCTTGCACTTGTATTAACACTATACATATTAAACCATCTCCTCTGCCTATAGCTAGGCAATCTTAAAAGAGTTTATTTATATTGATAATTATTAGATCAATACTCACCAATTCTTTTCTAAGTTGAATAAAAAATTGTTTGCATTTAAAAGAAATTTTTACAATCTTCAACCTGCATAAAAGAGAATTGAAATATTTAAAATACTGGCTAAAGATAGAGATATTAAAAAATTGGGACAATTATCGATTTCTACGTTTTATGGTTTTTAAATATTTCATACATTTATAGAATGAATATTAATCAATCTAGCCACTACTATCTCCAACATTCTATGATACTACCATCCTTTTTCCCTCCGAACTTCATGGCCTCTTAATTTTTGCTGTTATTATTAATAACCCCAAGTCCAGTTAGTGCTGCCCATATGCACACAGGTGGGTGGCCATGACCTTAAGTTTAGTCTTCACATTTTATCATATAATCTCTAATACATACAGCATAACAATAATGTAAAGTTTATGGTGATTCTTAAAAAACTAATGAAAATCTAGGTACTTAACTAAGAAAAATTTTATCAAACTATACCTACTATGAATTATGTATTACCCAATTTTCTATCTTCAAAAAATATTCATCAAAAATTAAAATCTCACCAAATATAAATAGCATTTAAATCAAAGCATGCCTAAGAGAAAATGTGAAATTTTAGGATTTTGTGAAACACTGTTAACTCTAATTACCTTTTCTCACCCTTATACATTACCTTTTAAAATATATCTAACTTGTTTTTATTTGTTTTTTGAGACAGAGTCTCACTATATAGCTTTGGCTGGTCTGGAACTCACTATATAGACTAGTCTGATCTGCCTCTGCCTCCCGTGCGGCTACCACACAACTTACATAACACTAATTTCTCAACATTCCATTAGTATCATCCATGACTCAAGCTGGTTTGGTTCCTTATAATAACCACATAAAAAGTAACACTCAGATCTTTGGGGGGCCATAAGACTTAAAGGCCATGAGGCCAAAGAGACTGACTCTTAGTAAAATGTGATTTGAGAACCAATGTTCTGACATTTGTATCATTTCTAATATTTTCACTGTAATTCTAAATTTTGATCTTTATGGCTCATATCTGTATTTATCAAGAAGTTCTGAGTACTCTCAGAGAATAAACTTCTCAAATCTCAATCACTTGAGAAAACAAATGTACCAGTCATACTCAGGCAGATCCATTTACAGTTGTGGGAATTATAACCTTAGGTTTCAGGTCTCAAAGTTATTTGTGTTGCTGGGGACTGAACCTAGGGTGTTGCACATGTTAGTCAAGAAGTTAACACTGAACCAAATTCTAAGCCCCGGGGTTGAAAGTATTTATTTCCTACCACATCTTGTGTTCTCACTGCATAGAGACATAACATTGATATTTTTTTCTCATTATGACAGAGGTATTATTTCCAGAAAATGAAAGGAACACTGGGTAAAACACAGACAGTAAGCCAATTAAAGCCATATAAAGACATAAATAGGTTTTTTTTAAATTTACACATTAATTAGCATTAAGAACCATCATACAACCAACAAATACAAAATGCTATTCATTTGTAAATGAATGAGACAAAAAAATCTAATCTAATTTCTAGTCATCTTCATTTTATAAACACGAAAAACATCAAACATGAATACAACTTTCTACAGTGGATGATCTCTAGGAAAGTCTACTTGTATGACTTGTGTTTCTTACTTTTCTATCAACCAATGAATAATTTTTGTTTTGTATAATAAGATTGCTATGTTACTTTTCCTTTGGTTTCCATGTTCTTGGTTTATCTTTTATAGGAAATTCAACCATTCTGTCTTTTTATACTTGTAAATAGTATGCACATATTTTTCAATCCCATCTGGGTATTTTAAAGAAGATAGATAAAAAGAATAAGCACATAAAAAAGATGTTCAACATTATTAGTCATAAAAGGACACAAATTAAAATAGAGATATCATTTCACACCCACTAGGATGGCTTTAAGCCAAAAGACCAACAATAAATGGTGGGGAGAATATGGTGAAATTGACCTAGCACATATTCCCAGTAGGGATGGAAGGGGATGCCACAGAATGAGAAATAAGTTTGGCAAACCCAGAATTTCTACTACTTTGTATGTGCCCCCTACACGAACACTTATACAAATATGCAGTGTACCACTAGTCTTGATAGCCAAAAGGAACAACTGGTGAATAGTAAAACAAAATGGGATGAAATTCTACAGGAGAGAGTCTTATTCAGCAATAAAAAGGGACACTGATTAATATATGCTCTAAGATAGATGAATATCAAAAACATGCTAAGTGAGTCACTCAAATACATACTACATTATCAGATTTTAGAACATCCAGAAAAAATATATGATTGGGACTGGAGGCAAGACAAGGAATAGAAAATGATTTAGAACAAACAATCATTTGGGAGTAATGAAAATGGTCCATATTAAGTGATGCTGTATTCTACAACTATACTACAAATACTGACTGTTTAACAGTGAATTTCATAAAGCATATAAATTATACAATAAAGTTTAAAAAATCCATTTTGATGATCTGCCTCTTTCAAACTGAATTGGTGGTTGCTGTTTCTTTTCTGAAGAACAGAGTTTAGCTTCCTCACAAGGCAGGCCAACTAGCAAAAGACTCCTTTAATTTCTGTTTGAAAAAAATCTATTTTCTCTTGCTTCTGAAAGACAGCTATAGACTAAGTTGATGAGTTTTTTCTTTGAACACTTGCAAATATTTCATCCCATCACACATGGTTTTTGCAAAGACAAGCATCATGCATGTAGTTCTTATCATTATTTCTTTGTATTTTTGGTGTTTTGCTTCTTTCAAGATTCTGTCTTTGAATCTCTTGAAATTTGCAGTTGAGTCCAGACATGATTTACTGAATAAAAGAAATCCAGTAAACATTCCTTCGCTGAAACTTCATGTTTATCTGACCAGACAAAAAGCTGTGTTTACTGTCCACTGTGAGCAGACTGTACAGTAAGCTCAGTTTCCTTTAGTACCTACCCCTTTTTCTGCCTCTCTGTCTCTGGGTTTCTCTTAGTCTCTTTTAACTGCCTTCCTTGCAATTTTTCAGTTGTAATCCTGTTATTACAAAGGATCTTTGTGGATAGGGCCTGTAAAATGTGAACTGGAGAATCCAGTTTAATCCTCTGATTAAATTTAAGTGGCATAGTGGTCTAGGCCACTTAGCTCTCACAATGAGAACAAGAAAGGGAACCTGGTACTGAAACTCATAAAGCTTACAGACTCTCAGAAGATGGGACACCCACAAGCTTTCTCAATCCCGGCTCGATCTGCCACGCAGTGATCTCAAGGCAATAGTTCACTCAGTGTGTCCAATTCCTTGAAGAAACTAAGAAGAGGTGTTGATTTCCAATTTTACTTTTTAGGTTTTTCCTTGTTTAGGGAGCACGATGGTAAACACCTTACATGTCAGATTGGGTAGCTTAATTCTCCGTCCCTCTATCTTAATGTCTTAGCTTAAGTTTTGTTGTATTGTACTGCTGAGAAAAGTTGGAAAAAATCCTTTATAGCCCATGGTGATGTGGACTAACTCCTGTCTACTTAATTATTGAAAACAATATTTAAAATTTATATTATGAAATGTTTTCTAATTAACATTTTAATGCTAACATCTACTGTTTGGTTTTCTAAAACCCAACTTGCATAAGGCCTTGGACACATTAATACTATTTCCAACTTTAAACCAGCTTCAAGTATATTTCACTATAAAATGATGCACCAAGTCTTCCAGTACAAATACCCTAAATATATTAAGTGATTCCTCAAAAATTCAATGTCCCCTTCCAACTGAGGAACCTTTTCTGCATTCTATAAAAGCCACCTCAAATTCAGTAAAATATTTCATAGTGTATTCTTTTGTTTGCACAGCAATGTCAATAGCTTGCCAGAACCCTTATTTTATAATGAAACAATAAATAATTATATAACCTAAAACATTGAAAATACAGAAAAATTTAATTATCATTTACATCTTAAGTCATATCAACTCAAAATAATTTATAATTTTGACATTACATATCGTTAGGGTTTTTTCCAACTCAAAAAAGACGGAAAGTCGGGAGCCCAGGCAGGAGCCCAACTCCTGGCAGTCGGGAGCCCAGGGACCACACAGCACCAAGGGGAGAAATCTCCCCTGTAGAGGTGATGCAGCCCTGAAGGGAGACTATCCTAGCAGGACTGAAGTGCTCAGCCCAGCAGAGCTGAGACGTTCACTTCTTTGCTTTGATCCAATGAAAGTCTCAGCAGGCAGCAAATCTCAGCAGAGATTTGTTTGGAGGGAGAAATCCAGGAAAGTGACTGCTTCCACTCTGAAGAGTAGCAGTGGAAGACTGAACAAACTCAGTCCTTTATATAGGGTTTCTGGGGAGGGGGTAGAGCTAACCACATGGTCTATGATTGGTGGGTTTCAAGTTCAGTGATTGATGGGTTTTCAGGCTTTGAGGCTGCATAGTGGTTGGTGGGTTTGAATCCAATTTTTTTACCCTGAAATGTCTACTTTTCTGCCTTTGGGGCTGGAAAGGGTTTGAGCTTAGAGGTTGGTAGATTTTGAATAATCTGGGGAGAGGAACCCAGCTACCTATGGCTGGAGCTAACTTTAAGTCAGAACAACTTAAACTTTGAACTTTACTAACTTTAGGTACACTTAAAGAACTTACTGCGTGGCCAGGTGCTTATTCCTTTCTGAGGAAAAGGACACAGTTTCTAGAAGGATGGAGTCCAAGGGGTTTCAGGGTTCTGGAGAGGACTATCCCACACCACTGTCCTATGTCTGCTAGGGGCTGAGATGATCATCTCCAGAGGTGAGGTGACCAGCAGCGGCAGTGACTAGTGTAGGGTAGCATCTGAGGTGGCTGCAGTGGCTGGGGCAAGTAAGTCAAGAGGAATGGGGCACCAGTATTGCAGCTGGGTGCAGCCGACAGCTTAGAGGGTCTCGATGCGCCATGGCCACCAACAACTGAGAGACTCTCAGTGCTCATGATGTCCTGCAGCTGCCACCACAGCACCAGATGCAGCAGTCGCTGCCCAGAAGCTAATGGCTTTGGTGTGGGCTGGAGCTGGGAAACTGCCTGCTGGAGTGGCCAGGGCCTACCCATATAATATAAATTTTTTTAAAAAAATTAATTTTCGTGTATCATATTTGCACTTACAGGTAAAAATTATGTCTTTGTTCATTTATTTTTGCCCTGAACATGCCACAATTTCAGTTAGATAAGGTGTAAGATGAAATACTAAATAAACATTAGTTTTACAAATTTTATAGAGGTATAATTTGTATTTATAATACAATTTTAGGTGAACAATTCAATGACATTTTAACAAGTACTGCATAACCCCCACAGAGCAATCATCAACTAATAGTTCTATCATCTTAAAAAGTCTTCTTGGTGCCTCCTTTGCAGTTAATAGCCTCTTCTGATTTTCAAAATATATGTATTCTAGGCTTTCATATAGAAAGAAATGATTTCTTTGGGTCTGGTGTAATGATTTGAGAGTAGGGGTGTCCATGTTTGTTGACATTACATTCTAGCTCTTCAGTCTCCTCATGTAGACTCAATACCAACATCTCTCCAGGGAACTTCCAGGCTCTGAGCACTGGATTGACAGCGGAGGTCCCTAGACTGAACTCTAGGCTTCTCTACCACTCCAACAGACATATGACCTCTGTTAAGACTATCATGTAAGATAACCTAATCGTTCCCACTTCTGTCTCTTTTCTTCCTTCCCTCTATACCTCTCTCCCTCCTTTTTGTTTCTCTAGAGAACCCTGACTAGTATGTTTTTTTTTCTCTGATTTTAAAGAAACTATCAATTTCCAAAGCGATTATATCTGTTTGCATTCCCATCAGTAACACAATATTTCAAAGTCCTGGGATTACAGATACACATTACCATACACAGCATTTTTTTAAAGCAGAGTTATGATAATTTCCTAATTTATTTCTGTTAGCTACCATATTTCTATTTTTATTCTACCAAAGTGTTATTAAATAACTAATTATGGAAGCCTGTTTAAAAAGTAGGTTCTGAAAAAAAAAGGTTCAAAATCTGTTGGAGGTATACAAAAGAAACATTGATATAATGTATTGATTTTAAATTTGTTTCTTCCCCTAAAGTCACTTTATTTAAAAAAGCAACACCTATGAATAACCTTCAATATATCTAGCTCAATGCTAGATATACTGGTGATATGATCAAAGTGATTTTTATAAATTTTAATTTATACTCTTAGGTAGAAGCATAGAATGCTTTCTCTTGTTTCCTTGTTCTGAAATACAGAAATCATATTGGTGACCCATCTTGGACAATGTAAGCAAGGACAACAAACAAAAGATGGCAGAAGGGTAAGACAAAGGAAGCATAAGGTGACACCTCTATAGAACCAACATGCTTTACTTCTACTAATTTAAACCACTGTAGTACTGGGTTGTCGGTTCAGTAGCCATGCCCATTTTTCAGCTAATGAAATGGCATTTCAATGGATGTCTATAAACAGCAAGTGCTCTTAACATAATAGCAGCCTCACGCTGAGTATTCTTATATTCGGCGATTCTCTAAGAGGAAAATTAATATTTTTAAGAAGCCATATTGAAATAAATTATCTCGATGTCTTTTGATAGGTTCCCAGTAAACAAAATAAAGTACACCACACAAGTAAACTGAAAAGATTAAAACAGTTTAAAGGTTACTTAAATATGAATTATTATATTCAGCAATAGTGTGGTAGAAGCAGAAGTACTGGTAGAAATTCTTACCATGGGAAAGTATTCATCCGTACCCTGTTCTTGTAAATCAGAATTCCTCCTGACATCACTCCAATCATGATTTCATTGTTACTTTGATCCTTCAAAATAAATAAATACATGAAAAATCTAAAATAATTAAAACAGGATTAGATTCTTTTTGTTTGTTTTTTGTTTGTTTGGGTGTGTTTGTTTGTTTTTCGAGACAGGATTTCTCTGTTGTAACTCCCGCTGTCCTAGAACTCACTCTGTAGACCAGGCTGGCCTGGAACTCACAAGAGATCCGCCTGCCTCTGCCTCCTGAGTTTGGGATTAAAGGAGTGTGCCACCACCACCTGGATAGAATGTTTTTAAAATACACATTTCAACGATAACACAAAATTGAATTATACTTAGTTACAAACCCAAATAGTTTGTTGTTGCCTCGTAAAAAGCAAATTTCAAAACAAGTAAACGTGGCATTATTAAAACTCACATTCTAGAAGTTGGAGATATCTTAGCAGATAATCTCTTACTGCACAAGCATGAAGACCAGAGTTAAGATCCTCAGGATAAGGCAGAAAAGCAATCAAGGGTGATTCTTGACATCAACCTTGGGTCTCTATATGCACATGTACACACGTCCACATACATCCACACATGTATAAGAACATGCATATTACACGCACACAAAATGAAAACAAAAAATTCATTGTCCTAAAGTAAAAATAATCTGATGATTTCTCTTAACTTATGACCAGGACTGATTTTTTTGGACAAGGAGAACCTATGGTAAAATATCTACACTATAATGAGAAATCCTATAGCTAATAATATGTGTTAGCTATAACAACATCATAGAAAAACAAAAGATAATTCTTGGAGAGTTTTAAAGACCACAGAGAAGAAAATGTGAATTATGTTTTGAGGAATGTGTGAGAGCTTTTGTAACTGTTTTCTGAGGCTATATCTGAGCTCTGAAGTCATATTTGTTTGGAGCCAATTGTAATTTTTTCAACTCCCAACTGAACTCTGCCTCCTGGTTCTCTTGCCTGGCTTGTAACTATTTGTAACTGAAAGCTAGTTCATTTGCCTCAACTGCTACTGAAAAAGATTCTTAACTTGGAGCTTTTTTTGACTGCCTAGCTTGAAAAGTTTAGAAAGGAAAAGAGAGAGATAGGAAGAAAAATATTCGGAACCCCTTCTGGCTGTCTTTAACTATCTAAACCTGGAGAACTGGACTAACTTCTAACATATTTTATCCCATTAACATATTTATCCTTCTAACATTCTTTCCCATCAACTGTCCCTTGTCTCAGCCTGGTGGCTGCCTTCCCATCCATTGTCCCTTGCCGCAAACTCTCACTGCCAACTGCCACTGCCTCTTTTCCAGGGCTTCCCAGCTGTTCCCAGAAGTCTAAGTGGCATGTAACCTGAAGAAGGTCTGCATGGTACAAAAAACTTCTTGGCAAAGTCCCACTACGAGTTTTCATATGATGATAACCCAATTTGAATCGACCAATCTGCATTATTGAGAACAAAAGAACTTGAAATAATTTTTAGATGTTAATCTTTGAAATAGCTTCGCTTTTTAACTTGAAATATTCTACAGACAACTTAGGACAACAAACATGCTTTTACTTCCTATAATTCATCTGTCCTGAAGCAAGACCAAATTAATGAAACAAATCCTTTAAACTATAGTTTCAGTATTTTCTATTTTTTGCTTTTCTTCTTATCATTTATTACTATCTGCTATGTTTTTCTTTTTTGATAGAACCTAAATAATAAAGAGCAGAACCTTTGTCTGTAGAATGAATAGTTCTATAGAATCTGTACAAAAATGCCTTTAGCTGATTAGCTTGGCATGGAAGTCATATAAACAACCATAACACTCCACTTTTCTTCCTCCTAAGTAACAAAAACCTATTCTATTTAGGCCATATCAGTTTGATGATGTGTTTTGTGACTCCATAATTTCATGTTTTACTAATGCTGCTTTCATGTCTTCTTATGTGATTCTATCTAATCAAAACAACCCAAACTGAAGTCTAGATCATTAGAATTAATTAATTAATGAAACCTTCATTAATTCACATATACACATTTCTCATATTTATCTGTCTCTTAAACTACTTATCTGAAATACCTAATTACAGTCAGTATATGACAAAGGCAATTTTGTTTAGAAGACATTTTGGAAAAGATAAAACTACAGGGTAATTGAGAGATAGGATAAAGGTAAGTGGAAAATTGGCTACAAAGGCACAGAAGCATGGGTTTCTCAGATGTGGTAAGTCTGTTCTATACTGCAGCTGTAGCAGTGGTCACAAAAGTCATACAAATATTAAAACTCAAAGAACTGAACAAAAACTACACGCTATCTGAAAAGTAACAGTCCTTTGTGGTTCCCCACAAATCCTCTCTGTTTCTTTTTAATTTAAAGTTGCCACTGATTGCCAGGTATGGTGGTGTATACCTTTAATCCCAGCACTTGGGAGGCAGAAGCAGAGAGGCGTAGAGGTGTAGAGGCATAGAGGCGGAGAGGGGCAGAGGCAGAGAGAGCAAGAGGCAGAGGCAGAGAGAGAGAGAGAGAGAGAGGCAGAGGCTGAGGGCGGGGGAAGGAGAGAGAGAGTGTGTGTGTGTGGCAGAGGCAGGCAGATCTCTGAGTTCGAGACCAGCATGGTCTACAGAGTAAGTTCTAGGGCAGTCAGGTTACACAGAGATACCCTGTCTCGAAAAACAATAACAAACAAGCACAAAAAGTTGTCATTGACTTTCACTTTTCTACAATGCCGTATTCTATCATTCATATAACCTCCTAGCAATAGCAGATGTTTGTATTTTTCCAAGTGTGCAATGTTCTCTTTTGTATTTTTTAATACTGATTTCTGAAGGAGGAGGAGGAAAAGGAAGAAGAAGAAGGAAGGAGAAGGAGAAGAGAAGAGGAGGAGGAGGGGGAGGAGGAGGGAGAGGAGGGGGAGGAGGGGAGGAGGGGAGGAGGGGAGGAGGGGGAGGAGAACGGAAAATCACTCTCTTGGCACACGCCTTCAAGCTTCTTCCAGCACAAGTGAATATATCACTAGAGCCTTCCCTCTCTTGTCTCTGGGCAGCATCCCATATTTTCTTCTTCAAACTCAAGAACATAATTGTTAATACATGACCTATGGACTAGTTTGCTGGGTTTTTTTCCCCCTCCCACTATCCTGTGAGTTTTATGAAGGCAGGAATAATTTGATGTTTTGTTCACTAAATAATGCTTAGCACTAATATTTTAGAAAGCACAGAATACCTCCCACAATGATGGTTTAAAACATTTTTGAATCTTGGCGGCGCTTGAGATAAATAACTGCTCCACTTGAAAGCAAAGAACAAACATTTTCCCTTGCTTGTTCAAATACACGTTGCTTATGATAGTCAATTAAAACAAGTTTTTTTTCTGCGTTCTTCTTTATGGACAATTCCCTTTATATTTACTGAATGATCTTTTGAGGTCTCAGTGTGTACATCCAAGAAATAATGCCTTCCTAGCCTTAAAAAATATTTTTTGAGACATCATATTACTATGTAGGTAGGCTGAGATAAGAAGCTTGACTCAGATTCCCAAGTGCTCAGATAATAAATATGTGCCACCATGTTGGCATTTTTGGGGGGTGGGGAGGAGTTGGTTTGTTTCATACAAAACATTCCTAAATAACTGACCATTTAAAATTTAAATTCCAAAAAATAAAATAAAATTTAAATTCCTTTAACCTGATATTTAGTACCGTCTCACAAACTGTTTTACAATCTAACAGTTTAAACAAATGAGAACTACTTTAATTAAATCAATACATAACAATATGGCTAGTTATATGAGATTTATCTAACCTTGTATTTTAATTTTTTAAAAAAACTTAATATTCTTTGCATTTAATTGCCAAGAATTTCTGCAGATATAGAAAAGTGCAAAGGAGTAAAACTCCTTTTTCTAGACATTTTAAAGTATAATCTAATTCAAAAAGTAATTCTATCACTTGTAAATTTTTCAATAATAAAAAGCAAAACATAGCTGTACAAATACCAATGATTGTACATAACAAAACTAAACTTAAAAATAATAAGCTTCCAATAAAGAAGGAAAGTGAAGGGCCATCTTAAAAAGGAAAGAAAGAAAGAAAGAAAGAAAGAAAGACAGACAAAAACTTCAAGAGAAATTAAAGAATTACAAGATATCAATTATTTGAGAAAACCAAGCCCATAGGGTCTTTATTTTATCTGTTTGTTTTTTCGTTTGTTTTTGAGACAGGGTCTCACTATATAGCTCTGACTGTACTGGAACTCACTATGTAGACCAGGCTAGCCTTGAACCACAGAGATCCACTTGTCTCAGTGCTAGGATGTAGCACATATATCACTACACCCGGAGCCATCAGGTTTTTTAAAAGTGAGACAGATATATTCTTTGTGAAACATAAGAAGTAGAGCTCATCACCAAGAACTGATCAGGTTAAGACCCCGAAGGACAAAAGCACTACAGGACAGAACTTTTGAGTACTTCCACAATGGACTGCATGTGTCTGTGCACTGAGGCAATTTAAAAATAATTTACCTAAGGAAAAAGCATGGCTCATTACTCCCTTTTCTGGCTAATACTAGCCTGATAAGGCTCAAGAATGTATCTAAGGAAATAAAAACTCCACTGCTGGCTCAATTGATGACTAGTGAAAATAACTGTACTTTATATTCAAAGGAATATAAAATCTTGATAATTGCAAAAAGGAATATAGCTACGAATGAAGGCCAGCCACTCAGAAATATTAAGAAGATAACAATTTCTGAAAGACAAACAAGTTTCACACAAGAAAAAAGTTACACAGTAGTGAAAAGCCAGTGGTTATAAATTCCACTTTAATAAAGAGATGTCAGGCAGATACAAACAAGACATGGTAATAGTCTTCATTTTGGGCTTTACAAATAAAAACTGACCATGAGGCAACTTAATGTTGAAAACAAAAAGGACAAGAATGAAAGCTTCAGTGACATGAGAACAACTTTGTATGATCATGGCTATCAAAGATTTATACAAAAGCACTTTCCCTAAAGCAACCTTTTGTTTCTAAAACAAATATTCTAAAACTACTGTTCCTTACAGTCTACAGTGTTTTTGCAACGTAAACCACCTCCTAGAAGAAACAAAAACAATCCATTTCCACTAATGATACACATTTCCATCTTGTACTTAAGCCATTGTGAAAATATTTATATTGAGAGAGAATTTTTAGTGCAACTATGTCAGCGGTAAACATAAATTATCTTGTAACCTAGTTCTCCCAAGGAATTAGAATTTTGAGGAGTTGGTGCTATATGTCTAAATATAAGAGTACTAGCTTAACACACGAGACCCTGGTTCAATCATTCAACACTGTACACACAAAAACATTTTAAAGTCTTTGATACTGAGGAATGAAGCCTAACTCACATTAAAGTTATTGTTCTTTACTTACCCTTGCATAGTGGAATTCAACTCCATAGAGTTCTAAGGTACGTGCTGTGTTTAGATAATTAAATTCTGCTTCTGCAGGAGATAAGCCACTGTAAAGAAAACATCAGATCAAAAACTAGATCCGTAGTAAAAACTGCCAAATTACAAAAAGATTGTGTGAAGGAATGAAGAGTCTAAATCACCACTAAGCAGGAGTACTCCTTTTAGTTTTACATAGTAAGAACTAATTTACTTCAAGAGTATACCTGCAGTAATCCGTAAAGAAAGTTTCCAGATTTTCTTTATTTCCCAGGACTATAAGAATACAGTGAGTCTTGGGGCTAGTGAGGTCATGGACCTTACAGAGAACCTACTACCATCCTTTCACTAGACTTGTATAATTCCTCATTACACCCTAAAACTCATACCCATAGTTAAGTATAACTCTCACCCCTTCATCAAAGAAGATTCTTTTTATAGCAAATGGAGCCCATTACAGAAAATCACAACAGGTCATAATGTAGAAAAATCAATGGATCATGGGTGCCTAGTCCCACCGGATACATCTACCATACAGCTCCTGAACCTAAGGCTCAGAATATTGAGGAAGAAGTGGGCAAAAAGATTCCAAGAGTCTGCTGTGAGATTGTGTCTTCTGGAAATGACAGGGAAGCTTCACTCATACCACCTCAACAATACGGCTGCCTAAACAAGACCTGAACAATGATGATATCAACAGACATGCTAACAGGGAAGGGAAATGTCCAGAGGTCCCACCTCCAGACAAAGAACCACTAATGCCTGCTGAAAGCAGGAAAATTAGTCTTTTTCCAGAGATGAATCCTCTACCTGGTTATCCAATACCAAGTGATCAGCCCTAAAATCATATACACACAAGCTACACTAAATGGACTCAGCAAGCTGTATTCACATTTATGCATATATATGAATTTATATATATTATGCACACACAGACGCATACACATAATTGTAATAAAGGAAAAAAGGCATCAATTTGAGAGGGAGTCAGGGAGCACTGGAGGGATTAGAGGGAGGAAAAAAAAGAGAGTGATGAAATATTTTAATTAAAAATATTTTTAAAAGACAGTGGCAATTAGGAAAAAACTATTGGGGAGTAATACAGATCACAAGAAGAAAAAAAGAAAAAAACAAATTTTAAAACCTCTAACTGATCTTACAGCTATTAACAAAGCCTCTTGCTTCCAGACATAACTTTAAAACACTTCTCTTAACACAATTTATACACCATAGCAACATGTAAAATTTACAGGATAAACAAACATTGTCATAATATGCACAAACATGAATATCAAGAGTTCAAAACAACCTTGAATTTTGTAGCTGTCTTTGATTTTCTCATTAACTTTTCAAAAATTCATTTTTACTATATATTTCAAATATATCATCCTTAGTGTAACAGTGTCAGATGGGGAAGAATTAGCCTTTAATCCCAGAGGCAGGAGGATCTCCATGAGTTAAAGGCCAGCCTAGTCTACACCTGGTCTATAACCAGGGCTACGCAGAGAGACCCTGTCTCAAAAATAAACAAACAACAACAAAAACCCTAACAATTCTCTTCTTGAAAAAAATGTCACAAGGAACTGGAGAGTTGGTTCAGTAGTTAAGAGCACTGTCTGCTTTTGAAGATGATCCAGGTTCAATTCCCTACATGGTAGCTCACAACTTTCTGTAACTCCAGTCCCAGGGGTTCTGGCCCTCTCTTCCAAACTCCGTGGGCACCGGGGATGCACGTCGTCCATACACATACACACACGCATAATACTCCATATACATAAAGTAATGAATCTTTTAAAATGTCACATAAGATTAAACTAAAAAAAAATCCAAGTTGAATACTACTGTAAATGAAACAAGTCAGCTGTCTTTAAAAGAACATTTAAAGAAATGCATTTGATTGTTCCTTTTCTCTTCTTTATTCATTACCAAACAGAATCAACATCCTTCAAAAAACTGAAAACTAAGGAAACTACCAAGTCAATTGCTCTGTGTATTAGAAATATATTACTCTACAATCTTCTTTTTTTTAAATTAAAGTTTTATTTTATTTTTAATTACATATGTGTGCCCTTATTTGTGCATTTGAGAGTGGTTGCCCATGGAGGCCAGAAGAGGGCATCAAGATCCCTTGGAGCTGGAGTTACACGCAGATGTGAGTCTCCTGATTTGGGTTTTGGGAACTAAACTTGCGCTCTCTGCAAGAGCAAAAAGTGCTCTTAACCACTGAGCCATCTCTCCAGGCCCTAGCATTCTTTCTTAAAGAACTGACAATGTTACATAAAAGCAAATAAACTCTATTTACATATAATTTTTATGGTTGTTACAGAAATGAAAACAAGGCTCAAATATTCTGTGAAATAAACAATGAAATGCCTTTAGCGTAAATCATCTACATAACATTTCTTTATAATAATATTATATAATAGAAATTTCTATATTAAATAAATACAACAAAATTAAGAATGATGTAAAACATTTCTCTTTCTAGAAAGGTTGCCAATAAAGCTTACCGAATTAGCAGAAAATTAAATATGTGCTTACATGTGCTGCTGATGTAGTTTTGCAACTTCTTTTTCAAAATCTTGAGGTTGATTAGGAATGAAAGAGTAATCTGAGAGGTAGCCTAGCAAGTTTTCTGACTGATTATAGTCTCCAAGTTCAGCTTATAAGAAAAAAGAAAATATCAACACTTCAACAAACGTTAATTATATGTAAATCAGCAATGTTATTAATTCATGTATGCTTATGGAAGGAGTATGTATTTCTAATGTAACGTTAAACAAGTTGCAATAACACACTTATTCTTATAGGTCTCAATATCATAAAAAATGCTTCAAGAATCAAAGTAATTGCTAACCAACTGGACATTTCATTTCCTCAGTAGTTCCTACTTTCTACACAGCTAAAGAACTCCTGCATTAAAGGCAATGTATTATCAATACAGACTCAAAACTGTATGCTACTTGACTTAAAAGTAGGCTGATACTTACACTGAACAGCAAATGAAGCTAAAAGGGCAGCAGTATTATAAGGACAGGACAATCTAATAAGACAAAAGAGAAAATATATAACCCAAGGATAAATATAATTTCAAATGTGCTATAGTGTACATTATACTATAGACACTGGAAGTTTCTATCTGCATTAATTTTAATCACAATTAAATTATTTAAGTTGAGCTTTGTGACACACATCTATGATCCCAACATTCATGAAATCGAGATGACTGCCGGTCTGAGGCCAACATAGGCTACATAATAACACAATGTCTCAAAAAACAAGACCCCCCCCAAAAAATCTGATAAAGGAAACTAATATTACATGTAACTATTTTTTAAATTTGTTTACAGAAATCATGAATTACTTAATACATACTTTAAAGTATTTTTAAACTATACTATAAAAAATAGCTCACCTTCCAGTAAGAATGTCTTGTTTAATTTGCAAAAAATACTGATACCTTAAAAAAAAAAAGATATTTACTAGAATCAATTTGAGTTCTCATATACTCTGTACTTACATTAACAAAATTAAATATTTAAATATTTCCTTTTGTAATCTACATATTAGCACATATAAAATCAGCATATGTACACATTAGCAAAAATGTCAGAACCAGGCTTCCGTGAATTGATTACAAGTCTTTAAAATTCATTAATATATGGAATTTTGTATTTTGAATGTCTTGTTTCTATTATAAAACTATTTGCAACTTCTAAGATCTCTACTGCCAGAGAGAAGACTTGGGACCAACAGTCTGAGAACTGGTCCATGCCAAAGAAGAATGGGAAGGAAGTACAGACAGCTTAAGCATTAATGACACAGGAGTGAAGAACACACTATAGAAACCAATCAAAGAAAACAATCCTTTCTGTGGAGACAGGAAATCAACACAAGGACAGGCCTATGAGCAGATCATTTTATTCTTAACCTTGCTGTGGAAAAAAAAATTGTCCACTTCCACTGGAGTTAAAAAAGTTCTTTCTTTCATCAGAAAAGTAATTGAATTCCTTCTTCTATTATTGCTCTAGTATTAAAGTGGTTGAAAGATCAACTTCTCTTAACACGAACAACTGTATGCTGTGACACACTGCTGAGGTCACTTAAAAGATAGCACTGTCCTTCTGTCCCTGATCGTGGGTAAGCTAGTCAGTATCTGGGCAAAATCACCTGTACTGAATCACATTAGCATAAAAACAAATTTCATTATTTTAAAATATTAAACAGGGAGTTTAAGGACTTTACTCAACCTTTAAAAAGTCAAAACTCAAAGCTTCATTGTACTTCATTCAAGACAGTACAATTCTATCAGATGTACTTGGTTTCATAATTAAAACTTAGAGAGAGGTCTGGTGGCATAAGGCAGCAGCAGAGCACGAGCTTATAGCATGCACAAGGCCTAACACCACTAAACAAAAGGAAAAACATCTAAAGGGTCCTAAATACAGAAATAGTTTTACAGTTGAATTTAAAGATAATAACATGCCCTTGTCAAATCCTACACAAATAATATTTATACTTATTGAAGATCATTTATATATTTATTTAACCAAAAAGGAATTATTAGAGTAAAAACTATAATTCAAGCTCTAAAGTAGCCTATGATTATGGGCAAATTACTAAAATTTGCCTAAGCCTTAGTTTCTATATTTATAAAAAGGAAATAAGATCACGTGCCTAGTGTATATGTTTTAGGAATTTTAATAAAAATTCATTCTAATGATGCTAGTATTTGCTAATACTGGAGAACATTTATCATGATGGAAGACTTTCGATGCCACTGTTTTTCCTCCCACTAATTCAAAATGGTATCTCAAAACAAGGAAGCACAGCAAACTTCATTTCTTGTGAAATCAAAACTACTCACCAAAAATTAGCAGTTGTAGCCAAGGGGGTACTTGATACTCATCAGGATCATCACACTAAGGCTTCCTGAACACTACACTATTTCTTTTTTTTTTTAATTGAAAATAGATTTTTTTTCATATAATACATTTTGATTATGGTTTTCCCTCCCCCAACTCCTCTTAGTTCCTCTCCACTTCTCCATCCGTCCAAATCCAAACCCTTTCTCTCTCATTAGAAAACAAACAGGCATCAACATCATCAAAAAACACACAAACTTAGATAGAACAAAACAAACACACAAACAGAAAAAAAAGAGCCAAAGAAAAGTACAAGAAACACATAAATACAAAAAGATAGACAGCTACACACACACACACACATACACACACATACCCCCAATACACACAGAAAACCCATAAAAACAAAATCAGAAACCACTATCTATGTGTGTAGGTATACATCAGTACATGTGCCCACAGAGGCCAGAAAAGTACTACCCTAGATCCCTAGAAGTAGAGTTACAGGCCTGTGTGAGCTACCTGACATGGGTTTTGGGAACTCTCTAAAAGCAGTATGTGCTCTTAACACTGAGCCATCTTCTTCAGATGAAGCCATCTTCTTCACACTAAAGCATTTCTTAGCCCTGGTTCCCTTGCTATACTAGAATTACCTAAAGAACATATACATGCCTGAACTCAGGTACCATCTGAGTTACATTACACCAGAATATTTAGGGGTATGGACAATTAGTGTGATTTAAAGCTCTCTCAACTGATTACAACTTACTAATCAGTCAGGGTAGAAAATCGCTTTTGTATAGTATGATGATTAAATAAAATGTAGTCATGTATCACAATTTACCAACAGCAACACTTATAAGACATAAAGAGCTTTGAAATTAAATATTATTTCTAATATAAACAAAGATAATCTCCTACACTGACGGCTTGAGCACAAGTTAATTCTCAATTGATTACATAATTTTACTTTCAAGTTCTGACTCAATTTTCAGTGAAACATACCCTCACTGTACATGCTATTAACATATACGCACATACATTTAGGTTTCAATAGAAAAGGAGGTGGTGGCACACCCCATTAATCCCAGCACTCAGGAGGCAGAGGCATCTCTACAGAGTGCGGTCCAGGACAGCCAGAGTTATAACACAGAAACCCAGTCTCAAAAAAAACCAAAAAGAAAAATCAGTTTTCTGTGTGAACTAAATAGTGAACCTGGCTATTCTATTGTTTGAGTATGAACTGTTTCCACAGACTCAGATATGAACACTTGGTACCTAGCTGGTGGTGCTGTTGAGGAAAGCCGTGAAACTTTAAAAGAAGGAGCCTTTAGAGGAAGTAAGTCACTGTGGGCAGGCTTGAGGTTTCATAATCCAGCCCAACTTCCTGTTCTTTCTTTGCTTTCTGATTACAGATGTGATAATACCAGCTGCTTCATGCTCCTGCTGCCCTGCCTGTCCTGTCATGATGGGCTGTAATCAATTCTGGACTCCAAGTCAAAATGAGCCCTTCTTCCCTTAAGTCAGGTATTTAATCAAAGCAACAAGAAAAATAACTAATACAATATAAATGACAGTATTTTAACAAAAATCATAAAGATTAACAATGCTAGAAATCTAATTTTAAATTGTTGGTGTTTTGTTACTTATATATTAAAATTTTGGTTACCTAAAACCCATACCATAGAATATTCTGTGACTTGCTTTCAAGTTACTATATATAACTGGAAATGAAAAGTAATTTATACTGCTTTATAATTAAAATTGTTCATTAAATCTGACTAATTTCCTTGGAGTTCATGCAAAACAGGGAAATGTTTAGTATACTGAGAATTATTTATAATGCTAAGATTATTTTAAATATTTAATATCAACACCGTATTTGACATATTTACTATGTAAATTGTGTTGTGATATATAAAATAAAGTACCATTTTAAAAGGGAGATGGCAACAAAACCTAAAAGTTATATGGTAATTTAAATACAACTTTGTTTTTCAAGAAAAATTAGCTTGGATTCTATTACTGGTTGAAAATATTACAACAATCTAACCTAGTACCTATATTCCACAGTCTTCTCATTATCAAAAGAGCAACATCTGCAAACATAGAAAAGACTCTCAAGAATTTTGACTTTTTTTTAAGCTTGCTATAGTATTGAAAACTCTATAGATATCCAAAGAATGGCACTGTGGACTAATTCAATAGCTTTATTCTTCTGCTGCTTCATTCTATCACATCACTAACCTATATTCTTATATTTGAGAACTGTATAGGAGGCATAGTATTCTAATTCTTTTTGTTCAAATTACTAATTCTGCATTTAGTCAAATGCACAGAATTATCATTCAGTTTACTGTATCAATGACTATCATTATTTCTTACTTATACCCTAAACATTTTACCTAGTTCTCAAGGATACTACTGAAATGCTCATCTGGATCATTCTTTCTTGAGAACTATCTCGAGTAGAAGTGACTAGCTGAAATTTAAATTGGGCAGACAGGTGGGCACAGAGAGAGACCCAAATGTGCTGTATCCCTGCAACATCCTTTATAAAGTCCAGGGTATTTTCTTTGGACTTAAAAGTTAAAAACACATTCCTGCACATGATGGTTACACATATTTTAGAAATGTTATGTTCTCCTCAAGGGGGAAAAAAAGAAAAAAGAAAACAAAACAACAGAATATGCTTTTACATTGGAAAACGAAAAAGAAAAGAAAATCCCAGAAACTTTCATTATGCAACATGCTCTGGATATAATACAGTGCCATCTCATTTCTTCATTTAATGTCAGCAACGCTGCTTGTGGCTGATGAGGTGCTCTGGTTGTCCGATCCCTGAAAACTCTCCCAGTCATCCAAAAGAAGAAGAAACAGTAACCTCGGAACATTCATAGACTTTTCTGTATGCTGGTTTGGAAGTTCAAATTTTCAGCATGGTCATTTATTTTTGCCTACTTAATTTCAATTTTTCATTCTAGATCTTTAACAATGTTTTCAAAAGAAATAGTTCCATAAACCCACCTTGTATACTCTTCTTGTAACTTGTTGGGATCACTTACAAAAAACTTGACTCTAAAGTTCAAACTGTAAGGAGATCCTCCTAGAATTAACAAAAACAGTTCTAATTCATCAGATTATATTAGCCCATCGTCTTAATAAGACATATTTGCAAAACACCAAGTAAATAGTATGCTCACTCTTTAGCTGCTTCCTTATTGGTTTGTTTGGATCCAGCCACCTCTGAAAAATAAAGAAGAGAGATTTCTTTTTTCCCCGAGGAGCTAGCAAATTAATTACTGCAAATCTGTTCCACTTGAAGACTACATTCTGGAAAAGGGTTAAGTGAAAATAAAATTAAATTAGAAGCAATATTGTGTTTTTGATTGCTAGTGCTACAGAAGGGTGGTGCCATTCCTAAGCAGGTGGACCTGGGTTGCATTAGATAGGTAGTCAAGCATGAACCTGGGAGCAACCTGGGAGGCAAAGTTCTTGCAGGATTTCTGCTTTAGGCTCCTGCCTTGATGCTCCTTGATGGACTCTAAAGTGTAAGATGAAATAAACCCCTGAATCCCCAAGTTACTTTTGTCAGGCTGTTGTAACACAGAAAACTAGCAAAACTACATTTAGTTTAGTGATTATCTAAATGTGAGATTAATCTACCCAAAGGTTGATTTCCTTGTTCAGTTCTCCTTCAAAATAAAATATTCTGATAAAAGAAACACAATACTTGAATGTGTGAAGTGGACATAGCTTAGAAATAATATAATGATAAGTGCTGAGAAACTTAACAAAAATCATGAATGACATCAGTGAGACAAGACTTAGGTTGCTGATTAAAACCATGAAGGTGGAGCACTGGTAATATCTGGTACTGGGCTGTTAAATGACAGCATTCACAGTTTAAAAAAAAAAATCACTAAATCAATAGAAAAAAACTAGGAATGGGCTGGTGAGACGCTCAGTGGAAATGGCACTTGCAACCAAGTCTGATGACAGAATTTAACCCGCTAAACTCATATGGTGGAGGAAGACTTCTCAAAAGTTGTCTTCTGGTCTCACACATGTGCTCTGGCATAGGTGCGCACCATCACACATATACACACAATAAATAAATATAAAACACAAAATGAAACAAATAAACAGAAAATTCAACAAATCAATCCACAAAGAAATCTTATAAATCAATAAGAAAAAGGCCAATGTTAATAAAAAAAAAATTGGCAATGGACAGTAAGTTCACAACTCAGGAATAAATGCCATTTAAATATATAAAGATAGTCTTGATCACAATTAAAGAAATTCAAAATAAATGTATGTTGGACCGTTTTTGAGACAAGGTTTTTAGTAGTTAGAGCTAAAGTTGGCTTTGAACTTCTAATCCTCCTGGCATAGCCTCCAAAGTACTAGGAGTACAAGCATGTGCCACCACATCTCTGTACCTAGCAACACAAGCTTTTAAAAGTTAGTGCTATTCCAGTGAATGAGCAGTGGTATGTCCCTGTGTTTTGTCATTAGTTTTGTTTCTAGTTCTTGTGACAAAATATCCTGACAAAAGCAACTTGAAGAAGAAGGGGTTTATTTTCGCTCAGTTTCAGGTCCACTATGGAAGTCCACTGTAGAAGGGAAGTCACAGCTGCAGGATCTTGAAGCAGCTAGCTCTTTGAACCACACCCACAATCAAGCAAATAGCAATAAAATAATGCATACATGCTTTCACTTTGCTCACTTTCTCCTTTTAATACAGTTCAGGACCCAAACCTGGGAATGATGCACTTCTTTTAGGCTCTTCCTTCCCATATCAACTAACAAAAATCAAGTAAATCTCACACAGACATACCCACAAGCCAACTTAAGAGATTCCCTCACTGGCACTCCTTTCCCAGGTAATTGTAGATTGTATCAAGTCCACAACTAAAACTAAACAATACAAACTGCTTTTTATTGCCAGTTAATATTCCAATTCATAGAGGTGTCACTTTGGATGGTTAGGCTAGGTTATTCTGCTCTCTCTGAATAATAGTGCTATGAATATCTAAGCACAAATGCTTGTGTATAGAAATGTTTTCAAGCCTTGGGTACATAAATAGAAATGAAGTTTCTGATAGAAACTGTTTTGTTACATTTTGAAAACAAGTATTATAAACTCTATTTTTCTTTGTGTGTATACCTATGTCTGCATGCATGAGCATGTGTGCACGAACATGAGAGTGTATGTATATGAAGACTAAAGGATAATTTTTTTTTTGAGACTGAGTCTCACACAAAGATGTATAGTACCCCAATTTGGCCAAAATATGCTCATTTTCTGGGCAAATTCCACTAGAAAAAGATTATGTGATTATGTGATTAGATTTTATATTATTATTGCTATGTTGAAAGTATTAGCTTCCCTACGTTACCTTAGCTGTTTTGTTTTTTTAACTATGACAACTTTAATTTCCAAAACTGTTGTTTTTCTTGTATGAATGGTATAACTTCTTTAATCATGCCACACTGGAGTCTGTATGTGGGTACATGGATATATGTGGAGGGCAGAAATCAATGTTGGATGTCTTCCTCAAATATTTAACACCTTACTTAAAAAACATTATTACATGTTATTGGGCCACACACATACGCCACTGTGTACTCATGGAGGTCAAAAGACTACTTGCAGGAGTCAGTTCTCTCTTTCCACCATGTGGGTGTCAAGGATTAAACTCGGGTCATTAGGTATGGCAAGGGCCTTTTCCCACTGAGCCGAATTGCTGACCCTCCACTTTATTTTTGAAAAAAGGCCAATAAGTCACAGAGCGCCTCCTTTCTCTGCTTCCTCACTGTTGGGATTATAAACATGTACTGCTGTGCTCAGCTTTTTACATAGTGTTGAACTATCAAACTCCAGTCTTTATTACACATGGCAAGCATTTTAACTGAAGCAGTCTCCCAGCCCAAAAGATGTTTTATTTTAATATTTATTGTGTACTTACTAAATGTGACAAGCCCTGTTCTATGCAATTCATATGAAAAGACTCAATTCATCTTTTTAACCCCAAGACTGGTATTACTTGTTTATGTTTACAGACTGCTCTCCTCAATATAAAATATGCTTTATTCTCTTGGCTAAATCTATTTTATAGTGTTGACTTTCCTCAAATGCTGGTGTCTATTATTTTAAATAAAGTTATTTGAAATCTTCTCTGAGATTTTTTTGTGAATGCTTCCTATCTTTGGAGAAAAGAAAAAATATTTAGTTTGACTCTTAATAGTTGGCGAGGTATTACTATGCTGCTGCTAGGTTTTAACAGCTAGTGTCTATGATGATCTAGTTTCTGGCTCACCAAGATGTGAACTGCTCTGCTCTGCTCTGCTCCCCTAGACACTCCCTGTCATGATGAACTAATACCTCATGAACTGTAAGCCAAAACAACTGCGTCCTTCAGTGTTTCTGTCAGGTATTCTGTTATAGCAACACAAAAGTAATGAATACAGTGAGAAAACTTTTAGTATAGCTCTAGTACTATCTGTCCCTTTCCATTTCAACTTGAAGGGCTTACTTAAACATTTAAGATAAATCTAGTGGTAATGAACTCACTCAGCTGTAATTTATCAGAGAATGCATTAACCTCGGCTTCTGGAACCTTGCTTTGTGAGACTGAATCTCACTGTGCAGCCAGCCTGACTTTACCTCCCAATCCTGCTGGCTGAGCCTCCCAAGTGCTGAAACAACAGGTGTCATACCTGACACTCCCTCACATTTGAAGTGATTTTGCTAGACAGAGAATCTGTCACTTCACTGTGGTTTTCTTCCAGTATTTTAACTATATTATTCCATTGCTTCTGGCCTCCAAGTTTTCTATCAAGAAATCACCTATTATATTGAGGATCTTCTCTGTACTTGTTGAGTCATTTTTCTCTTGATTCTTTCAAGATTCTCTTTGTTTGCCAACAGTTTTTAACCATCCAAACATTGCTTCAGATTTGGGAAGCTTTTGCCATTAACTTCTTCAAATAATATCTTTATCCCTTTCCTTCTCTCCACCTTCTAGTGGTATTCCTCTAGTTTGATCTTTATACTAATCCTTTCTAAGATTCCATTCTCTAAGAAATCATTAAAATTTCTTGTATGTTAGTGACTGCGCATAAGCACAGGTATGCTACATAATGTTAAAAGTAACCAAAAATGGAAAGAGAAGCAAGTCTACTCTTATAAAAGAAAAATCAGTGTGTGAGATTTACACTCTTCTATTTTTTGCTCAGGGGCAAGGTCTAATTGTTTATGAGGCAGGCAATGTGCTTGAGATGTCAGAAGAAAGGAAGGCAGCACTTTAGATGACTGAAGTGAAGTTCTGAAAGGGAGAATCAGTGAAAAGCTAAGGTCAAAATAAGCACAGACATGCAAGCCAGCCCAGTTCTTGCTGAAGAAAGAAATACATGTGCACATAAAGACCCAAGAGCACCTCACCATCACCATTACCAAACAAACAAACAAAACAGACGGAAACTTTAAAAAAATGAGTAGAGAGCTGGCAAAAATGACTCAGTGAAAAAGGCACCAACAAACCTGACCACCCAAGTTAGGTACCTGGAATTCAAACAGTGGAAGGAAAGAACTACTACCAAGTTGTTCTCTGACCACCAGAAATGTGCTGTGGCATACTTGTGCCCACATACATAGACACACAATCCTTCTTCCTTGGCATTTGTGTGCTGAAACTTTAAGAGCAAAGCACTGTTTTACAAGAAATCATTTTTTATAATGTGTCATGACCAGTAGTTAATAATAATCATCAATCATCGGCCTATGTTGTGGTTCTGAGGATTGAACCTAAGACTTTATACATGCTAGGCAGGTACATTACCACTGAACTATATTCCCAAGCCTTTCTATACTTTTAATTTTGAGATAGGGTCTCATCATCTTTAACTCTTTTGGTATCCTGGTAGGTCATTGAGGTTGTGATTTAAACTCAGTTTCTCAAGTAGATGAGTGCATCACCTTGAAATTCTTTTGTGCCAGCAGGCTCATTAGGAAATTTTATTTTAATGATTCCAGTGGATGTATACTAATACTAATTTCCCTAATGCATATCAGCCAATGTTTAGAAAATATTCCTTTTCATAATGAAAGGGTACTTTTTTGGTTTGGCTTTTCATTATGAGTGGATTTTAAATTTTATTCTAAATAAATGATGTTTCAATTATATTTATTTAGTTAAAAAAATCTAGGACTCACAATATACTTGATGGTGAAATATTCAACATTCCTTCACGTGGAGAAGAAGACAAGGTTACTTCTCCTGCCATTGCTATTCAGCAATCCCTTGCTGTACAATAATGAACAAAAATAGTGAGGAAGAAACAATAAAATAAAGACAAGAAAAAGTAAAACTGCCTACATGATGTAACAATTTACCAGTGCTCACCAGGAATAATGAAACGAACTATAAAGTTTATCAATATACAAGATTATGACATAACTAATTGTATGCCCTGGGGTTTATACAAAGAATAAGGTAGTTTTAAAATCTGGAAACTAATATAATTTAGCAACCACACAGAAAACTATGCGAAAAATCATCTAGAATTTACAAAATGCTGCTAGAATGAGTGAGTTTAAATGTCTCTGAACTCTCACTCAACTGTGTATAGTCAAGTCAATCCAGCCTTTGACTTTAATCTCCTACTTAGCTCTAGCACTTACTACTTTTCTTCATTCCCACAGCCAATTATTACTTCTCCTTCTCCTTTTCCCCCTTGAGACAGGGTTTCTCTGTGTAGCCCTGACTGCCTTGGAACTCACTTTGTAGAACAGGCTGGTCTCAAACTCAAGATATCCTCTTGTCTCTGCCTCCTGAGTGCTGGGATTAAAGGCGTGTGTCACTACCACCTGTCCCCTTTTTAGTTTTTAATAAACACATATATTTTAGAATAGATGATAATTTTTAGTTTCTCTTTGTATTCCTTTTGATCCCTGATGGTAATGTCATTACCTGTTCTCACCTCTTCTTAAAATGTACATCTTTATCAACTCTTTTTCTTTTACTGTGTATATCACAGCATGCATTTGGAGGCCAGAGGACAACTCTAAAGAGTCAGTTCTCTCCTTCTACCTTTGACATGGGTTCCAGGGATAGAACTCAGGTCAGCAGCCTGCATGCCAAGTACTTTAGCTGCTGAGCCATCTACTAGCCAGATCATCTCTTGAAGAAATTTTAGTTGTAAAGAAAGCATAGGCTTTGAAATTAAATAGATGGGAGTTCATATCTTTTCTTGGTTACTTAATCAATTTTTCATTAAATTTTTATATTTTTGTAAGCCTTTATTTTTTCATTTAAAAATTTAATGAAAAAATGTTTTAATCATAGTAAGAAATAAATGAGATATTATATGCAAAACAGTTGATTAATAAATCTACAAAATGCTTCATAATATTACTCCTTATTCCTTCTCTGTAAAGAATAGAGTCCCTCTGTTTTAATATAGTAATAATCCTCAAAGCCTTAGGATAATTTCACATTGACAATCAGGAGGGCTAGGAGCTAGTTCGGTGTGTTAAGAATGGTTACTATGCAAGCATGAAGACCTGAGTTTGAATGTTTAGCACCCACATAAAAAGCTAGGCATGGATGTTTCTGCCTGCAACCCTAGGCATTAGGAGATGGAGACAGGTAGATCCTGAAAGCTTGCCAGTAAGCCAGCCTAGCCAAAATAGTAGGCTTCTAGTTCAATGAGAAGCCTTATCTTAAAACAAGGCAGAGAATGAGAAAAACACCCCACATCCTGTTCTGCCTGCACACCCACACATTCACATGCATGCAACACATACACACACACACACACACACACACACACACAAACACACACACCCCAGTTAGTAGTGGGACACTGTAAGAATTGAACTCTTAAAGGCCCTATTTTGGCAACATTCTGGCATTAGGCAGCTCTTTCTGAATATTTAAATATGAAGTTCGGTGCTGCAAATAACCATTCTGTGGAAAAGATGAGCACAGAGAATTAGGAGAACCAAGTTCTAGGTTTTATTAATGTCAGAAATAGCTCAGGATTTAACTCTTTGAATTCAAATAATGACTCCTAAGTGTTACACTAGAAATTTTCCAAATCCTCTTTTAAGATTTAAAATTCTACAACCATTCTATTAAAACAGCCTTATAAATGGAATTTGGAATTTATTTAATTTAATTTATAATTATAATTTTTTATAATGAGTTTGCCCACATGAGTTTAAGTGTATCACGTGTGTAGGAGCCGACAGAGGCCAGAAGAGGGCATCGGATATCCAAGAGCTAGAGTTATAGGAAGTTGTGAGATGATACGTGGGTGCTGGAAACCAAACCCAAGTCTTCTGCAAGAGGGGTAACCTAATTAAGCCATCTCAACAGTCCCATAAAGAGAGTATTAAAACACGTATTCAGAGAATCCTATCTTCAATCTACAAATTTTCTAAATAGTATAGAATATTTCTTTTAAAATACACCCCTTTTGACCATATATCTATAATCTCAACATTGGGAGGCTGAGGACCAAGTGTGAGGCCAGTGTGGGCTACATAAGCAACACTTTATATTTAAAACAGAGAAAGGAAAAAAACATGAAGAGCCCTGTTACGCTAATCACAAGGATAGCATGTTTTTGTCAGTCTATCACAATCTAACCATGGAAAATTACAAAGAACGCAGCTAAGACGTGTCAGTATATCCTTCAACCAGGTTCATAATAAGTGCATTTCTTAATTGTCAAAGTAATCATCTCACTACATCTTATCCTCTACTTCTCTGACCCCATGTTTCCAACCAGAAGAACCGTGACTGGAAGTACGAAAGAGGAGGTAGAAACTTAAGGCACTTAAGACCGAGGATTTACACAGCTCTGAAATGGAATCTCACGAAGAAGGGTCTTTATAAAATATGCTTACTTTGAAAATTTCGACTAACAAATTAAGATTTTTGTTAGATTATCCATGAATAACACCAAACAATACCATTTTCATTTCAGTGTATATATATATATATATATATATATATATATATATCTTATCCTTCATGCTTGGTTTTCTCTCCTTAGATCAAGAGGCCTTAGTCTTTTTAGTTGTCTGAAACACAATGAAACTATTATACTTACAGGTTGACTTATAACTATAAATATCTAAAAGGAATAGCCTTAAAATATCAAGAGAAAGTAGAACAGGCAAAGGAATTCAGTCTAATTATTCAATTAAAAATGTTAAAACTCATTAAATTGGAAAGGGCTTCATATTATGAACACAGAAATACAAGGAAATGAAAGGCAACTGCTTATACTTACTGGGTTATCTGTGGAATCATCAGCCAACTGTAAGCCAAAATAGTCTCGCTCAGTCAAATCAAGATGCTTGAAGACAACATCCAATAGAACTTGCCCTTGATCATGTTTCTGGAAGAAAAACAATATGAACCATCTCTAATAGGCTATATTTTATGCTTTTTTTTTTTCTTTTCTTTTTGAGATAGGGTCTCACTAAGTAGCCTTTTCTGGCCTCGAACTCACAGAAATCCACTTGTCCTCTGCCTCCCGAGTACGCACTACCACACATGGCACTTTATGCTTTTTAACCTTGCATAACTTCTCGTCCTTTCTTAATTATAATGAACATTATTATTATACCAATGACTTGGTTAAGAGTAAAGATTACACATGTGACATAATAGTTTTTAAGAAACGGGTCCATAGAGAAAATAATACACATGAAGATAAGAAACTCTTAATCAAAAATGCTTCCTATTGACTTTATCATGGTATTTTGTTTTGTATTGTTGCTACAATAACTTACATGTATATACGTATGTATATGTCCATCCTGTCACTCTATGACTTTTATTCTTACACTGAATTATTATTAGAAAGTAAACTACAGCTTAAAATACAGTTTTGTGTAAAAGTCATAAAAGGCAGAAGATGGAAAAATTTGCAGGAAGTTTGAGAAGGTTGTTGATTTGTCAGAACATGACTTTTAATTACTTAATAGAATTTTAGAAAATATCTCACTTTAACCTTAGCAATTCAATAATATAGACATTATCCCCATGTTCCATAGCTATTAAATATGTCATGAGTAAAACTAATAGATAACAGAAATAATTAACAAGTTCATCAATAATAAAAGAAATTAAAATGGGAAATCACAATGACATGCCATGGTAACAGAAGTGATAACACAAAGTAAAACCCGATGAGTAAGATGAAAATACTTATTTAACTACAAAACTGCAAAATGACACAATTTGTTGGGAAACAATTAGAAAGTCCCATGTGCACACAGAACCACACATCCGTGTGTGTGCACGTAGAAGTCTGAGGTTGATGTCAGACAGATCCTCTATTGCACTCCATATTTTTTTAAACATTATCTTTACACTTATTTACATTACATTTTACATGGGTGCACATGTACATACCACAGCACATATGTGGAGGTCAGAGTTTAACTCTCAGGAGTCATTTCTCTCCCTCTACCAAGTGGGTTCCAGTGACTAAACTCAGGTAGTCAAGATTGTTGACAAATACCTCTTCCTGCTGAGCCATGTCGCCAGCCCCTCTCTTATTTTTGAGTCAAGGTCTATCACTGAACTCGGAGCTCACCATTTAAGACAGAATAGATGACCAGAAAGCCCCTAGAATCCTCTTGTCTCCATACAGCAGCATGTAGTTATAGCCAGTTGTTGTTACGCTAGCTTTTTAGATGAGTACTGGGGTTCTGAGTCAGGTCCTTGTACTTGTATACTTTATAACCAACTGAGCCATCTCCACATCCTAAATTTGTAAGTATTAAGCAAAATCAGTAACTGTTTCAACCATTTCAGGTATACCTGAACAGCAAAATAAAAACCAAAATTGAAGGAAATAGCTTAAACAATTCAATGTGTTCAACAGAAAAACAGAGTAGTGCTATGTTTTACTACGAATGTTTCCTCTCATTGGCTACAGTGGTCAGAAAGATTCTAGCTAAAGTCAGAACCAATCTCAGAGCTGAAAGAATATGAATACATTCATATAATATAAAGTATAAAGGAAGAACAGAATCCATGGTTAAATCAGTCAATGGCTTTAGCAGCATTATGAGCAACTCCAAAATCCATATCCATACATGATAACATTCAAAAGAACAAACATACTTGTAAAGTTACCACACAAAACGTTTAGACACATCATGTCTTACTGGTTGGAATTGTGTCAAGACTGACAACGAATGAAAGGAAGTATGTGATTAAGACATTAGTCCTCAATGCTAGTGCTCATTTGGTTACCTGCATTAAAAACAAAATAAAATACTGCTGCAATCTCATCTATCCCTTTCTGATTAAATTTGTCTAGAGTAAAGACTAAGCATTACTTTGTAAAAGCTACTAAGGTAACTCTAATGCACTCCTCTCTTCTGAACAAGATGGAATAGACTCATTTCTTGCCATACCTCCAGTTGAAATGTATATAATGGACTAATTAAAATACATAAAAGTTTAAAAATTTTGAAACAAAAGCTGCCACATGGCTTTGTACAGTGAAATTGAGATGTTAAGAATAAAGACAGAAGGGACTGGAAAGACAGCTTAGTGTACTTGTTGCTTTTGCAGACATCCTGGATTCAGTTTCTAACACTCATATAGTGTTTTATACCCATCCATAACTCTAGTTCCAGGGAATCTGAACCCCTCTTCTGGCTTCTGTGGGCACCAGGCATGTACATGGTACACAGACAAACATGCAGCAAAACATTCATACACATAAAAAAAATCTAAAAAGCAAAGAAGACAGAAGCTGAATTAAGAGATAACTGTACAAATATTAAGCATTTTGGTGACCTAACTTAGAGTATCAAACAGAAGAAAGTCAAATGGACCTATTCCGAAATAGCAGATTGGCAAAAAGGTAACTGACTACGGGTGAGGAAAAAATGACACATCAAGAATGTTGTGTTTGTGTGTCTGGATTAACAAATGGATTCCTGGTGGTGCCACTTGCTGATTTAAAAGAAACAATATTAAAAAAAAAAACAAAAACCACTGCAGTCCATGAGAGAAGTTTGGTTAAGAAAAAAAAAAAATCCGAAGGAAAGAATAGGAGGAAGATTTTAAAAACACAACTGAGAGGCTAGTCAGATGATTTAGCAGCTAAGAGCACTCACTGGCTGCTCTTGCAGAGGACCTGGGTTCAATCCTCCACACCAACATGACAGCTTACAATCACCTGTAACTCCGGTTCCAGAGGGGGTCTTCTGGCCCTCATGGATACTACATTCATATGCAGCATACAAATACATACAGGCAAAAACACTCAAACACATAAATAAAAATAATCTTTAAGCAGGGCAATGGTGGCACATGCATTTGGGAGGCAGAGGCAGGTGGATCTCTGTGAGTTTGAGACCAGCCTGGTCTACAGAGTGACTTCCAGGACAGCCAAAGTTACAACAGAGAAATACTGTCTGGAAAACCCAAAAATTAATTAATTAATTAATTAAGTTTAATTAAAAAATAATCTTTAAAACAGAAAACTGGACTTGGGAGGTTCACTGGATCTCTTTGTTCCTCTTTCTAATGTGACCACACTGAAAAAGTGGGGGCTCTTTATTTTAAAAATACAAATAAAAAAGAAATAATCTGCTCATTCTTTGCTTCGGTAACTCTCTGTGTCAACACCAAAATAAAACAGATTGGGTAAGTTTAAACCATAATACCTTTTTTTTGACTCAAGGTCCTGGAAGTATAAAGTAAAAGAGCCACATACAGTGACAGCCTTCTTGCTGGCAGTATACAGAGGTCATGCAGGCATCACGAGAGACAGAACAAGTGAGATAAATACAGTGATAACCTAGGTTTCTAAAGCAATTTGGATTCATTTAGGGGAGAAATTGTGGGAAAATTTGGTGATAAGAGCTGAAGAGACCAAAGCATGAAGTAGGGAGGACTTAAAGGTGGGGAGGAGGCTGTCTGAATACAGACAATGAAGGCCAGGATCACAAGGTTTGGGATAAGAACAAAGACTATAAGGAAAATGACTAGAGGCTATCCGTGGTACACTGTAACAAAGAACTTGCTGATATTCTGTCTGTGCCCTGAGAGTCTGAGGGAGGTCAAATTTAAAGGTATACAATAATCAATCTGGTGGAGGAAATCCAGCACTCAGGCTATGGTACAACCAATGCTAGCTGTTCCTCCCTCCACCTCCCTAGAGCAAGGAACAAAATAGGAAGGTTGGGAAAATATATGGTTTGGCTAAAAAATTAGGTAGGCTGGGACTTAAAGTTGATGACAATAAGTTTGTGGTTGTTAAAGAAACTGGAACCATTAAAAAAAGGAAGTTTTGTACCAGGAAAATAAGAGATTCCTTAATGATACCTTAAATATCAGTAAGACTACTACCCATGCCAGGACCAAGAATATAAGAGTATAAACTCATTAGAAAGATTTTCTCTTGAGTGGAGAGTGCTATATGACACCTTGCTTGCCCAAAACCATCTAGAGAAGCATTTCATTTTCCATGAATCCAGCAGTATCTGGCATAAGGAGGCTATTTCAAGCATGGTCCAGTGAGTCCAGCTACTACTCAGGCTGGTAGCAAAGCCCTGGCTTTGTCCACACAATGGACATGCGAGCATGCAGATGATAAGAGATTCAAGGTCACAGGGATTTCTACCCACATTTCAAAGAAAAGCCTGTAAAGTCAGGCAATGTGCAGAATGGTCATATTCTCTATAGATCATATTTCCTGAAAGGATGATAAATAGAGCAGATGAAATTGCTCAGATGAGAATTAAAAAAAAAAAAAAAAAAAAAAAAAAGAAGCAGCAGCAGCTGAAGGAGAAACTTGACACATGAACTAACAATTCTCAGTAGGCTGTTTTAAAAAGGCAGTTAATATTTGATTAGTCGAGTCAGTGAATGATAAAATAGCATGCTGAAACAATTCTAAAGTTTACGTGGGTTTTACTGCCTCTGCTAGTATTGCCAGTCCTCTGGTCTTTCTTATTTCACATAAGAACCAGAAAAAGAACAAGGCATTTAGGAAAATCACTAAAGCTCAAGGGATAATACATCTACAGATAACTTAGGATAAATTGTGTATTGTTTTTTATTTGTTTGATTGGATTTGTGTGGGGTGTTTTGTTTTGTTTTGTTTTTCAAGACAGGGTTTCCTGTATAGCTATGGTATCCTGGAACTCTTTCTGTAGACCAGGCTGGCCTTGAACCTGCCTCTGCCTCTGCCTCCCGAGTGCTGGGATTAAAGGCATATACCACCACTGTCTGGCTGATAAACTGCTTTTAAAAGTAGAGGTTATTCCTGACAATGTGTTTAGTTTTGTCACTAGAACTTTAAGTCAATAATAACTACCAACCTAAACAAAGATTCTTGTTGGCAGGCCAAGAACAAGGAGAGATGTATGAGACCTAGCTGTAGGAAAAAGTAAGCAGCAGCTCTGAAGACTTAAGGCAGGGAGCTATACTCTTTGGAAAGCAGAATAACAAAAGCTAAACAGAAAATACTTATACCTAGCCTATCCTATACTGGCTGGTTAATTTCTGGTGAGTTTTTTTTCCACAGAAGACAGTTTCATTGACCCTAAATTATGAGAAATATTACTTCAACAGCACTAAAGCTTTGTTCTACAGAACCTAGGGCTCAATGATTGTATTTAGGGGCTGAAGTATTGAAGAGGAAAAATGCAAGGCCAAATTGGGACTCCTTGCAGTAACTATAACTGATCTATTATACATACACACATATACATGCATATGTATATATGTATATACACATAAAGTTCACATATGTAAACATATACACATATGTATGTATATTCACTGGAAAAATGGAAGAATTCTGCATTTTAAAATGTAATCATCTAACCTAGATGGTCCCTAAGGTACCTATTTCTAAAGATGCTCTCCTGAATACCAGCAGGATATGGGGGAGAGTTCCATCCATCTTTAGCCCAAAAGCACATTATAATAGCTCTTAAAAGACCAAAATCCTTCAGCCATTATCAGAAACCAGATTTTGATTACACCTGGGTGAAGAACATCTCCAGGAACAGATCTTCATAATAGACAACAGGAACTTCAAAAAGACAACAGCGATTTTGATAAGGAGGTTTTAAAATATGAATAGGAAAGTGATTGAGGAAGATAACCAGTGTTTACCTCTGGTCTCCATGTACACACACAGACAGGCACTTGCACATGCATGAACACACACACACACACACACACACACACACACACACACAGTCAATAACTCACACCATGAAAATGGATTTTTTTTCCTACTTTGAACTCACTCATAAAATAGAAGTGGAAAAAAAATAAAGCATGAACTGAACCTTTTTAAAAAAATTTTTAAATTTTAAAAAATTTAAAATTTTTTTAAAAAAGCAGGGAAATGGCATAATGGGCAAAGGTACTTGCTGTCAAGCCCAATGACCCAAGTTTGAGCTCAGGACCAACATGGTGGAAGGACAGAATCAATTCCTACCAGTTGTCTTCTTACCTCTACAGCACAATCACATATACACACAGTAAATTAAAAGATGTAGTAAAAAATACTTTTTTATAACTAAAAATTTTCTATGTACTATGAAACTTTCTCATAGTTTCAGGGTTGGTGAAACTATGTAAAACTTTTCTTTACAAAAAAGATCCTAGTAAAGAAGACTTATATGTAACTAAATTCCTAATAATAATACTAACAACAACTAGCTAACATTATTGCCAGACACTCCTGTTAAGTATATGTGCTTCAGACTCATTTTGTCAAAATAACCCTAAACACCTCTAAGGCTTTAAAGATGAAGATGCTAGGGCACAGACTGTGCAGACTTCAAAAGACCTCACAGGTAGTAAGTGACGGGGTAACAATCTATCTGTGGTTATTGGCTCCAGTATTATTTACAGTTGTTTTGCTTTTGTTCAAAAATGGAAGGCTATTTATATTTAGTCCTCCCACTTAAAACCAGCATATAGGCTGATAATTTATAACGGCTGTGAGTAGCCTAATGTAAAATACCAAGTTCTTTTCAGGCAGTAGGGCAAACTAGATAATAAAAAGCCCTGCAACAAATATCTAGATGTGCTGGATAAAATATAATTGTTTTATGTTTATATACTAATAATCATTTAAATTTAAAATTTCTATAGTTGCATTATTTGAAAGTCAGAAGGGGTGTAATCCAGTTCTGCCAATTCTTGCTGTTAATGAATTGATTTCTCTTTTGTGTCTTATAATTTTGGACTGTGGTCTTGTCTTGCCATAAAAATGAACTCTGAGAATCATCTCTGGTCAGGATTAAGACTATGTTCATTGGGACTACAGAAGCGATTAAGAGGACTTGCTGCTGTTCCAGAAGATCCAAGTTCAATTCCCAAAATCCACATAGAGCCCTAGGAACCATCTGAAGTTCAAGTTCCAGGTGTCCCAATGCCCTCTTCTGGCCTCCTGAAAGGCACTCTCATGGGTACACAGACATGATGTAGGCAAAATACCCATCTATACTCATAAAATTTAAAACTTTTTTAAATTAAAAATTATGTTCCTTGGCTGTTTTGTTTTTAATCTAATTAATTTTTAATATCATTTAACATCATTTTAATTTTTTAACATCAAGTTCTTCAGAATGACTTATCCAGATTCCATATAGAAGCAGAAAGCCTCTTTGTTCTCCTGTTTCCCCTACTTTATCTTACATCAAAGATCCTGCCATCCAGAGTGCAGGCTTTTCATAGAAACGTGTTTTATAAGGTATTTTGCTTTATTTGGGCTAACAGCCTGTACCCTGTTGCACAGGTGGGATAAAATCAAAGTGCTTGCTCTTTAACAAGCCCCTGTACAATATACACTCAAGCTTTACTTTTTTTATTGTGTGCTGGAGATTTTTTAGCTGAACTGCGCACACACACAAGCATAATTCAAATATATTTTTAATTTTCTTGATACACCATATAATGATACATGTGGACTGAAAGTAAATGATGAATAATGAAAAATATAAACTATAAAACAGGAATCATAAGGGTGACTATATTAGTATCAAAGAAAGAAGACCTCAGATTTTAAGAGACAAGAGGTAACACAAATGACAAAATAACCAATCTACCAACGATACAGCAATCTCTTAATTACATGTATGGTGTGTTTGTGTGCATGTAAGTGCAGGTGACCATGGAGAAAGAGCTACAGGTAGCTGTAAGCCACCCATTATGAATGTTGTGAACTGAACTTGATTCTCTGAAAGAGCAGTAGGTTCTTAATCACCTGAATCATCATTTCAATAGTCCTAAGATGGCAATCTTAACTGTACTTGTATAAAAAATTTTAAAAAAAACAAACAGAAAAGAACAATGTTGAAGAGCTTACATTACTAATTTTGAAATTTTCTATGGAACTACAGAAATCAAGATAATGAGATACTCTCCTAACAACAGACATTCAAGTAGGAAAGAACAGAGAGTCCAGAAATCAACTATTGCATTTGCTGTCACAAGAACCAAGAACATTCAGGTAGGAATGAACTGTCCTTTCAATAGATGATGCTTGGGTAAGTGGATATCCATGTATAAAAGAATAAAATTGGACCACTACCTGACATCATATAAAAAAAATAACTCAAATCCTAGCAACCATGGACCAGGTTTTTTGTTTTTGTTTTTTGGTTTTTTTTAAGATTTGACAACCTGGAATCCAAAGGTTAAAATGTTTCTATTTTAAAAGATACTGCCAAAACCATGAATAGATATCCCAGAGGACGAAGAATGTAAGATAATATTTGTAACTCACATACCTAACCCGGTAAGTGGCTTGGATCCAGAATAGAAAAGATGTCAAAATAAGCAAGATGTGTGAGTAGGCATTTTTCCAAACATACAAAGCAGCAATAGACTCATGAAAAAATTAAGGATTAAAGGACAGAAAACCAATCAAAAGGAAGCTATATGCCATTTAGATATATCAGAAAGGAAAGGAACTGCCATCAAGTCTGGCGGCCTAAGCTCAATTATCAGGATCTACATGATTAAAGTAGATATTCTCTGACCTCCATGTATGTGTGCCCCACCTTAAAAGAATTAAGTAAATGGAATTAGAAAAGGAAAAGTATCAAGAAAACCATTATACTAAAAGATGATAAATATATAATTTGCTGAAGTCCTAACAATTTTTAACTGTTACAAAGTTACAACATAGTTACAAAAATATATAAACTACAGTGAGACATCATTGATATGGGAACAGGAGGTAGAAACTGTCTAGGCAGTTCCAAATAAAAAGACCCCAAAGTCCCAGCAAACATGTGAGGTGGCTCACAACTATAACTCCAGTTCCAGGGGAACTAGACACCCTCTTCTGGCTTCCATGGGTACACACATATACTTGTGGCATACATGTACATAGATATTAATATTCTTAACTCATATGCTTAAATCAGTTTTTAAAAGAAAGATCCCTGAAGAAAATTGACTAGCTTATTTTCTGGCTAACAGCCAGAACTATCCATAGGCCTGTTGATAGTCTCACCCTTTCCAGAGGTCCCGACTTTTCCTCTTCTCTTTCCCCTTCTGAAATATCCCTTTCCTAGAAATCATGCTGTGGACCTGACTAAAACTGTGAGATACCTTAACACCCAGCATGGGAACTGAACTGACCAGCACATCCTTTCTCTGTGCAGTAAAGTTTTATTAATGACAAAGCTAGGCTCGGTGGTATCTCAGTCCTGGGGACCCACCCTGCTGTACAGGAGCTCTGTCTTTTTTCTCTTAAGTTCCCTATAATAAATACTTCTTTATAAAACTCACCCTCTGTAGTTAACAAATTAGATTCTTTAAATTCACAAGACAAAAAAAAAAAAAAACAAAAAACAAAAAAACAGGCAACTGGTCAGCTGAGAAAGGCTCCATCGCTCTCAAAGATACCCCAATACTCCCACACTACCACTTCACCTACAGAGAGTGCTGTACTTTCAAAAGAGGAAAAGAAATAGGCTGTCAAAGAACGAAAGTAACTGGAATTCTAGTATATTGCTGGTAGGAGTTTATTATAAATATCCAAAGAAAATAAAACCAAGACTTATACAGAAATATATGGTAATCTTCATATCATTATTCACAATAAGAAAACACCAGAAATAACTCTTGCCCATCAGATAGACATATGGATAAACAAAATGTAGTATAAATATAACAGGGTATCACCAAAAAATGAAAGTTCTGATAAATATTTCATGCTACCTCAAAACCATTATACTAAGTAAAATACATCTAACACAAAAATAGATATTAGCTACGTCTACTGTCATAAACCTATAATCCCAGCACAAAGAAGGAGGCTAGAGGCAGGAGCATGGAGAATTTAAGGCCAGCTTAGGTCATATAGCAAGACCCTATCTCGTTTACCCACCTACACTGCCATGGATATATATATATATAATATACATATATTATATATATAAGATATATAGAAAAAGTAATCCACAGAGACCAACCGTTGATTAGAGCATAACAGGGCTTGGGGAAGGCAAAGACAGGGTTACTACCTAATGATTGTATTCATTTGCTAAACTTTGTTTACTTTCACTAAGTTGATAGACATGATGACCACATAAGCTTTTCTGTTTTATTTATTAATGTAGTAAATAACTTCTTGTACACTTGGAATAAATCTTAGTTTTGTGATGATTTCTTTTCATCCGCAACTACATTTAGCATTATTATAGATACACACTTCTAGGAGTGCCTGTGAGGTTTAACTGAGCAGCAATGATCCATCCTGAGTATAAGTAGCACTATCTCATGGGCTTTGGTCCAAGGCTGAATTACAAGAGAAAGCAAGCTAAGTACCAGAATTCATTTTCCTCTGCTTCCTGACTATGGACACAGTGTGGTTACTAGGCATCTCACACTCTTGCTGCCCCACACCACCCTACTGAACTGTATCCTTTCTTAAAGTGGAAACAAGGCTTCTTATAGCCAGAAGTTACAAAGAACAACTTTGCCACCAAGGTATAAAGCAATTTACAAAGGCCAGCCAAAATTCAACATGACACTTTATAATGGCATGAACAACATGAGTTCATGGGGGGTAGGGGTATCTTTAAAAACTATCTACCACAGATGAAATATTATATAGCAACTGGAAAAAAGGAAAAAATCATGTAATAATCATATAATCATTTAATAATTTAATATAATAATTTCATACATCTCAACTTAACATTCAAACACAAAGGTAATCTATGATGACAGACTAATGTGACTACTTTAAACATAAGAGGAATAATATAGTAACATGGAGAAAACATAAAGAAGGCAGCTGAAGTACTGGTAACATTCTACATTATGATCCAGAAAAGTTTCACAATCAACCTCAGACTCTTTCTTATCAATCTTATATTGAAGATTATATTTTTGCTGTGTATATGCTATATCTTAAATAAATTATTTTTGAGCCAGAGATAGCTCAGTGCATAATGGCACTTGCTAACCAAGCCTTATGACCTGGGTGGCATCTTTGGGACGCCACATGGTGGAAACAGAACCGACTCCCCACAAACTGTCCTCTGACCCTTACATGTACATACATCCATATACATAACATACACAGAGTCGTTTTTTAAAAGTTTTTACCTCAAATGCACTTTCAAAGTCTTACAAATACAGTTCACACTCATTCTGCAAGGAGATTATATGCATTACCAAGGAATGTATGTAAAACATATGTAGATCTTCCCTTTATCTAGCAGAAGTACAACTTCAAAATAATAGTTGAAACATTATTCTTATCTATTCTTTCTTTAAAATAATCTAATCTAGAACTTTAATTTTCCAAATAGATATTCTCGTGATGCAATAAAGACTTGTGTGTTGGTTAGGTATACCTATTTATTTAGCATGTGATTAATATCTTGTTTAACCAGCCTTCATCAAATATCTTTACAATATAAACTATCAACTTAGAAGGCCATTGTGTATGGGATAGGATACTGGTCTTGATTTTTCAACTCTTTGAAGGAAAAATTCCTAATTGGGTCAAAAGCGCAGCTAAAATATTATTTAAATTATTCTACTCATCAACAATTGTACTGAACATTTAGCTTCTCAGCCAATCTTGGCACTACTGGCATTTTGAAGAAAATTATCTGTCGTAGTAAACCATGGAGATTATACTGTGCATAATGGGATGTTCAGTGTCATCTATCTACTCTCTAGATCCAGTAACACCTACAACAAAGACAGCCCAAAACACCTGTAGACATTGCCAAATGTCCTGGGGATGGAGGAGTCCAAAAGCAGAGTGATTGCAAATTCTGCCTCACTTTGAAGTACTTGAGTAGTCTGTTGAGAAGCTAGAAACCTCTTGCTAAAGACTACTCTTGTAAAACTAGATCTTTTTTTATTCACCTTAAAAAAAATACTATTCAAAAAACCCTATTCCCTGAGTGAGGCAAACAGTATGTACAGCACAGCTGGGGTATAACATGCAACTGACTCTGTCCATTTTGTTACATTAAATGAAAAAACAGGAAAATGTGCTATATAAGTAAATTATATGCGTGTGTGTGCGTGTGCGCGCTATATATGTCCTATATATTTATAGAATACTAGTAAGATCAAGGCTGTCTTTATCTCTCCCAACTTAAGAATATGTGCATCCAAATTGTCTTATATATTCATTTGAAATATATAAAACATGTATTTCTGGGTCCCAATAGACACCACGAAAATAGAGGAGCGATGATCTAAACTAATAAGCTTTTCCTAATACTCTACAATTATATTTATATGCTAACAAAAACTTTAGAAAAAATATCACTGCATACTAGTTGTTCATGGACACAACTTTTAAGTTTTAATTTTGTGGGCTGAGGTTATAGCTGATTGGTACAGTACTTGTTTAGTATATGTAAGCCTTGGGTTCAATACCCACTGAAGATTTAATAATGATAGTAAATAGTAACAGTAACAACAATAGTAATATCCTGTAGCTGAACACCTACTGGGTAGATCACCAGGAACGACAAGGAGGCATTTTTCAGAGGTACAAACCCTGCCAGACCTCAGCAGAGGGAACCCCCATCATGGCCAATGCTATACTCGACAATGCAACCTCAAGCGTCTAAGCTCAGCTGTGTGGTTTTTTGTTTTTTGTTTTGTTTTTTTCCAGAACTCCTCAGGTATTCTATTGATAATTATACTTTAAGACATCAACACTCCTTTCTCACTGTCTGGTAGAAGAAAGAGGACTCAATAGGGATATAATCATATGACTATATCCCACAATTCCCTTTCTAGATATATCCTGAAGAACTGTAAGCTACCTACACAATGTTCAGAGTGGAATTATTCATAATAGCCTTTTACCAAAAAGAATAAATTAGTAGGTACTAATTAATGAGCGGAAAAGGGAAATTGCCATATACACACAATAAATGTTACTCAGGCATAAAAAAGAATGAAGTTCTGATACAAGGTAATAAATGGACAACCATGGAAGTACTAGGGTAAGTGAAATAAATCTGACAGAAAAAGACAGATATTATATGATTCACTTTTAATAGGTACCTAAAATAGGCAAATGCATATAAATGAAAAAGTGGAGGTTACTATGTCTGACAAGAAGGAAATTTAGGATTTTCAGAAGCCTAGGACATTATTCCACATCTCATCCAAGGGATTCTATTGTGTAGTACAGCAAAAAAAGTCACAGTTACAACTTAAATAAGCACTATCACTTATACCCTCTTCGTTTGATTGTTTTAAGACACTGTAATCCAGGCAGGTCCAGAACTTGAGTCAGTCCTTCTGCCTAGCTTCCCAACACTTGGCGTAAGCAACATACCCAGGTATTATTCATATTCTCTCATATTGGGGCCTTGGTTACCAGTTGAGAGGCTTGTGGGAAGTGAATGGACTGTAAGCACTCTCACGCAATCAAAGTAATCATCCCTTCACAGAGTCATAATGTTGGGCAGTAATGTAAAGTAGGAGTTAGGACCTATCTGGAGCGAGTAGATCCCTAAGGATTTACTTTGGATTTAATTATGACATCAGTATGTTTAAACTACCTGTCTGATATCTAGATATCACATAATCCAGGACCAGATCTAAGTAGGTATCCTAGAATTTTATGTAAACTTTTTACATAAAGTATAATTGGTTAAGGAAAATGCAAGTTGTCTCCTATAATTATAAATAATATAATCCAGGCATGGTGGTGAAGTCAGTACTCCCAGCAATCAAGAGGCATAGGCTAAGGCAGGATTATATCCTAGTTGCCTTTCTGTGGCCATAATAAAACATCCTGACCAAGGCAACTTAAGGGAGAAAGGGCTTATTTTAGCTCACAATTCCTGGCTATAGTCCATTATTGTGGCGAAATCAAGACAGGAGGAACTTAATGCATCTAGTCACATCATATCTACGATCAGGAGCTCTTTCTCTCTCACTCCTTTTTGTTCAGTCCAAGGCCTAGCTCATGAAATAAACAAAAGAATTAAACAATAATGAAAATAAGAGGTGTAGGAGCTAGAGAGTGGCTCAGTGGTTAAGAACAGTTCTTGCTCTTGCAGAGAATCTGGGTTCTGGGTTCAGTTCCCAATATTCACGTGGTAGCTAACAACCTTCCGTAATTCTAGTTAGAGAAAATCCAATGACCATTTCTGAACTCCAAAGGCAACAGGCATGCATTTTAAAATTTTAAGTATATAGCAAAATACTCATACACATAAAATAAAATTTAATATATTATATTATATTATATATATAAAATGAATCCAAACTATAAGCTAATGTAGCACTAAAACTAAGTAGCTCTTCAGTGTAAAGTGTCTATCTGCTTCCAGATCTCTTGTACATGACAAAATTTCTGAAGCTGCAAAAGAAGCCAAAACTATCAGCTCTGATGTTTATCATAAAGAAATCAAAAGGAAATGTTTGCAAACTCAGAAAAAAATGTCATAACACTATTACTAACTCTTCATATATAGCAGCTGTTGCTCTCCTTTTTGGAAACTAAACAAATTGCCTATATATATATCTATATATATATATAAATAAATAAATTTGGAAACTAAACAAATAAGAAGGAAAAAATAGTTACAGGTAAAAACCGTGTGTGTGTGTGTGTGTGTGATGTATGTGAGAACAAAGATTTTAAAATATATGTGTATACAATGAATATAATATATACAAAACAAATTCCAACATTGTTTCAACATTAGGAAGCAAGATATATCAAGAGCAGACAATCTTCCCCAAGAGGGCACTTTTATTTATAGGGGATTGGCTAGAGAATAAATATGCAAAGAAAAGCTACCTTTAGACTACAGAGTCTTGGTCCTCTAAAGAATCAGGTTTTTGTTTTGTTTTGTTTTTCCCCTGTTGGTGACACATAACAAGAATTGTCTGAATTCAGGTAAAGTCTCTGCGTTGTTATTTTTAGAATATTCTTATTCATTTAAACAACTGAAGCTACTAGGTTGGCAGCATGGAGGAGAATGGTCCACTGACAAGAATTGAGACCTTCCCTTATACTTGGCTACTGGGCTGCTATCTCTACCCTGAGATACGGTTGCCTTATGCAGTATAAAAATGGGATAAGCTCAGAACCACTGCTGACATCTCCTAGGAGCTCCACCCAGGCAGGGCTATGACAGGTACTGCCATGGACTCCTGAAATCCATCAAAGGAAGCTCTATAATTTCAGTTTACAGCTTCCACAGAATCACAGGACCTTTCATTACTTTAACTTGTCTGGTCAAGCTGTTGACAACTCCTGCCATTCTATATATCCAATGACAGCTCCAGGAGACTTCACATCTGCTGTCATAATTTTGTTAAGTCCCATGACCATCCCAGAAGACGTCTCTCTGTTTGCTGCATAATCCAGCTGTCACAAGTGTGGAAAAGATTTGGCTGAGCCAGACAGCCACCACTCTAGATATTTCCACTCTGGTCAGAAGCATCTCTCCCACCTGACATAGCTAGAAACAGCAAACCTGCAGCCTTCATGACAGTACAGAAACTATAGACATCAGTAAGAGAAATGCAAATATGTGGGCCTGCCTCCCTTTCCCTATAAATGCAGCCTACCTCTTATTCTCACTGGGCCATGCGGAGACCCCCATTCTGGCACTGCTAACTGTATTCAGCATAGGCCTTGATAAAGCCTCATTTAGATGAGTTGATGCTTATCATGATTTCTATTGCAGATAGAGAAGACTAAGTTGCTTGCAGCAGGAGCTGCTAACTCTGGGGCTGCTGGTCCAGAAAATGCCTAGCAGCCAGAGAGCAGCTGAAATGCTCCACTGAGCTGCCCAGAGCAAAGAAAGAGCTGCTAGGAAAGATGCTAGATTTGCCAAGAGAAGCTAGAAAAGCTGTTAATGCTATCTGCTGGGAGATGCTAGTACCTAAGATCTCAGAGGTTGAACCCTAAGAAATGAGAGCCAAAGGCACTCAAAGCTCAGAGCTGCAACACTAAAATAGCTGTACCCAGGTCCCAGTGAGAGAGATTCTGTCTCAAACAAGATGGACTGAGGAATGACTTCTAGCCTCCACATGCACGTACACACATGCTCACACACACTTGTATATACACACACATTCATAGACACAAAGATTATAGAGTAAGTCACAAGATACTGCACTTAAAAATCAAGATTTTCATAGAAACTGTGACTATAGTAGAGAAACAAAGAGTATAGGATAGAATATTGATGAAATGTTTTAAAATGGTGGCTATGTAAATAAACACAAACTGTTAACTAATTCAGTGTTACTGACTCATCAGTCACAGAAAGGTATTTTTCTAACAAAAGATAAACCTAGCTTAACTAGGTTTAAGTTATATCTCAAATCTGGTAAATGATTGTTTAGTGGCTATCTAAAATATCAAGCTTGTCAATAGCCCAGCTGCCCAGGGTTCCTTCTTTGGAAAACAAGTTCCATTTTATTCCCTTAATCAAATCAGTGTATTTCAGACCATGCTGATTTTACGCTATGTGGATGTAACACTAAGAAACAATTCCTACTTCACTTAATTATCTATCTTGTTCAAATGAAGAATGGATCTGTGAACACATGAATATATTAAATGTTATTACACAATGACATTATAGTGAGATATTAAATCCAAGCTCAGATCTTATAAGGCTGCATACACTATCTGGGCAGTGAGATGTATGTTCCTGTAACTTTCAAACAATTGCTAAGCCGTAGCCATGTGCTGCTGGGAGAAAAGGTTGCTTTCTGAAGCCTGTGAAAGACATACAAGTGCTAGTTTGATAAAACCTGTTATTTCAGCAACCTGTTAATATCTGTTTCCTGAGATGGAACCTGCCTATTAGCAATCTTGGCTAAAGCAATTGATGTCTGAAACACCACGCCCCATAGAATCTTACATGTTAAAGGAATTTTTTTATGATATTGCTAATAAAGGGACTCTTCATTTTTTTTAATGAAAGCTCTTGCAGCTTTCAGCAACGAGAGATGGAGAAACACTTCCAGCCTCGAGTTGTGTTCCTGTTGTATCTTCAGCACCAGGCACCAGGTATTCACTGGCTGGGGCTAGGGGTCTATGAGAGTCTTTTCATTATGCAAATAAGGCCTTTGTGTCAATGGGGAGGTGCCTTTCCTTAATAAAATACCTGCATGGAACAGGCAGAGCGCTCAGTTCTTCAAGGGCAGTCCTCTGCCCTAGAAATTCAGGCTCATCTTGGAGAAGTCCTTTTTTGTTCTTTATCAAATCTGCACACAAAAAAGTCCATCTACATGACATAATCTTATATTTGAAAACAATCAGGACTTTTATTTTTGGTTAGACAGAGTAGCTGGCATTGAAATACTATCCTGCCACAAATACCTACAAAAATTGGATATATATGTGTGTGTATGCACGTGCGAGCAAGGGAGCACATGTGTATTTTTTAAAATAGGCAACAGACAACCTATGATCTTGGGAAAAAAAGAACCAAATGAACCAAATTCTACACTGGCTTTGTCCTCATGGGCATTTCCTAAGTAATGGCATAATATAATACTGACCAAGAAGGTAGTAGCAAGCAGTCTTGGCCAGGATGATAAAATGAGAAGTATAACTGTGGCTACTAAAGCAGTTGAATTGTGTGGGTTATTAGACAAGGAAGGGTCAAAGAGAAAAAGCTACAAAGATCTACTTAAAAATTCTGCAATGTCCTCATCTGTGTTCTAGGACAGGAAGAGATCCAAAGGTTGCACTATTCTGAGAAGAAAAAGGAGTCCAGATTAAATCAGAGGCAAGAGATTTTGATACCCTATTGAGGCACAAGATGAGAACTCAAACAATCTATGTTCAGAGTAAGAATAAAGTTGGAATAGACCCACCTTAACAAAGCCTATTAAAAAACAAAGCTCTCTGCCCTAATAAAACTCAATGTATGGAGAGGGAGTTGGCAATCCAGAGCTGCTATAATAGAGACTAGCAATCTTTCCTGTAAAGGATCAGATAGTAAATCTTGGGAGGCTTTAAAGGACACCTATAGTTTAAAAATGTAGTAACCATTCTTAGCTATTGATCATACAGTTTGGGCAATAGATCATAGTTTATTATTTACTGCTTTATATTTTCATTCACAATGTCCACCATACAAAAGTAAAAGGTATACTTAGAAGGCAAAGCTTTCAACAAAATACTAAGGTGATTTAAATATTGGTGTTAGAAAGGTGATTCAAAATAACTGATTAGCATATTAATTTTAATAGAGAAAATAGACAAAATATGAAGAAAAATTAGAACCTATTAAAAACACACAGACAGCCTACAACTACAAAATACAAGAACTAATGTTAAATTTAACAGTAAACAAAACATAACAAAACAAAAACAAACAAAAACAACCCATTCCCCCAAAACAACAAAGCCCCGGCAAACTAGCTATTCAAATTGAAACACAGAATAAAATTACAAACAGAGAGCATAAGTTAGAATGCATGTAAACAGTCACATATATAACTAAAGATCAGAAAAAAATGGACAGAAACAGTTAAGTATTTGAGTGAATAAGGATAAAGCTTTCAACTTTTTAAGTTACCAACCTGCAGATTCTCAACAAGGCAATGAATATCAAATAGGCTAAACACAAATCAATGTAAAATAACTTCCAATTATATTATAGACAAGTTACTGAAAACATAAAAAGATGACCTTTGAAACAGCCAGAAAAGAAAGGGCACAAGCTCTACCCTTTTAAAAGGACATTAAGAATGAAGCTGAGGGACCTAGAGATAGCTAAGTGGTAAAGAATGCTGAATGCTCTCCCAGATAACCCAGTTCAGTTCTAGAATCTACAATCACAGCACTGGTTCATAACTGTAAGTTATGCATGTGGTGTGCAGATATATATTCAGGTAAAACACCAATATACACACAAAATAAGCAAAACTTTAAAAAGGAATAAGGATAACTTTATAGTACTATAGATGTAGATTCTGGGCACAGGATGGTTTATTCCTTTGCCTAATTAAATCATCAGTTCTTGGTCCTGCCTCCATCTGCCTACTTCAGACTGCTCACTTCATACTGCCTGCTGTAACTAACTGCTGCTCTGAGCTGAGAGCCCACCTTTCTATCATGAGAGCTGGGTGTGTCCTCACTCTAACTCACTCTGCTAACTCCTCCTCTCATTAGTCACTTTGCCTGTCCTTCACTGACTCATCTCAGACATCACTTCTTAATCTGACATAGACTCCTGAGCTCTGCTTCTTGTCTGCTTCTACACTCTGTTTCTGTCTTGGGGATTAAAGTAGACCACCACTGCTTTCTGAATACTGGGATTAAAGGTGTATATCAACATTCTTAACATTCTTTCTACATTCCACCCAGACCACAAAGGCCTCTGAATTTGATTCTTTCATATAGATCCCTGGAATGTAGCTCCGTCCTAGCTTTCACACAGGCCTATTCCTCTACATAATACAAACTAGAAATATCAACAAAATGGTATCCTTAAACCACTAAAAGAAAAAAAAGTCTATCAATACAAAATATAGAGTAAAAATATCCTCTAGAACTATACGAAGTAACTAAGGCGTCCTCACATGCTATGGTTTGAGTGGGAAAGTCCTTATAGGCTAATGTGCTTGAACACTTGTTCCAGCAGATGGCTCTGTTTTGGAGGGCTGTGGAAGCTTTAAGAAGATGAGCCTTGCTGGAAGAAGTGGGTCACTAAGAATAGACCTTGAGACCCAACCAACTTCATACTGGCTCTGTTCCTGTGGATGAAACTGATCACATGCCTCCAGCTCCTGCACTGTACTTCTCGAGAAGTCTCTACATCAAAATAAAACCTTCCTCTTGTCAGTTGTTCTTATCTGGTATTTGGTCATAAGAGCAAGTAATTAATAGATTGCACAAGCAAACAAACAAGACAAACAGTATGTTCTCCACAGAACCTACTTCAAGAAAGAGCGAAAGTTCTTTAGAATTCTAGACAGGATAGATATGCAAGAAATAAAGACCTCTAGAAAAAAACAGGTATAAGGTAAATAATAAAAAGCAATTAATTAGATAATGAAATAACTGTTTTATGGAGCTTAAAACAGAATGTGTAGGGAAAATACATGAAAACAATAGCAAAAACAGGAGTCAGGTAATGAGCTCTGAAGTGCTTTAGGATTTTTTTAAATGATTTTTAGATTTACTTGTTTTATGTGCATGAGTATTTTGCCTACATGTACATCTATGCACCGTGCATATGCATGTGCTTAGTGCCTGAGGAGGTCAGAAGAGGGCAACAGATCTGCTGGAACTGGAATTACAGATGATTGTGAGCAACCATGTGGGTGCTGGGAATCAAACCTGGGTCCTTTGTAAGAGCAACAAGTGATCATAACCGCTGAACCATCTCTTCAACATCCCTGTTTTATGATTTTTATATTTTTTTTGGTGGGGGGGGCTAGATAGAAGTACAAATTAAAATACTCTTTTAAGATACTCTTTAAAGTGAGGATATGTTTATAGTTTTTAAAGTAACCACTAAAGAAATGTTATTAAAAAAATGATTAAAATAGAAAAATAGAATAATTAATACATAGAGGAGCACAAGAGAATCTTTAGTGAGGGAAATACATTCAATTTCTTAATCAGGTGGTGGTTCCAGAGGTTTACATATATGTAAAATTTCACTGAATTGTAGAATGAAGATTTCTGTACTGTACTACACATATTATATATATATATATATATATATATATATATATATATATATATATATATATATAAATAAACTGATAGAATCTGTGTGTTATTTTCAGAGTAGGGAGAGTAAGCTGCTTTTCTAAATAGAATCCAACATATCTCTTATGATTTAATGTCTTCCTGAATTACGTTTTTTAAAAATGTACACTATGCTCTCAAGAACTATTCTCATTATATGATGCACATAAATAGCCACAATTTACTATTCTAATGCAAGGAAAAACACTGCCTAATTCTAAAAAGAGAAACCAACCTCAAAATTATTTTCTCTTATAGTCTAATAAATTGACAAATTTATTATTTTTGTGTATATGTATTTTTCACCAGTACTGCTAGAAAACTGGGTTTTCCAAGCAGTACCTATTCAACAACAGAGAAAGAGAGAGACAGACAGAGACAGACAGAGAGAGAGAGAGAGAGAGAGACAGAAAGTGTGTGTATATACATACACAAACAAATTGTTCTTTTTAGATTGTTCTTTTGCCGAATTTCAAAATTAGTATGTTTCCAAGAAAACATTTCTAGAACTAAAGAATAGATTAACTGGATCGTAAGAAACAGAACAAAGTCAGCTTTTCTAAATGATTAATTAGTTAGACACATAAACTAGCACTTCACTAACATTTAATGCTAAGCACACTGTACGAGGCAAGGACTATGCTAAAAGGAAAAAATATATATGTATGGGGCAAGATAGATGGCTCAGTTGGTAAAATGCATGCTGTAAGGGCCTGAGTCCAATCCCCACAAAACGGAAAAAACGATAAGCTTGATAGTAACTGTTTGTAACCCCAGCCCTAGGGGACAGAGACAGGCAGATCCCTGGTGCTAACTGGCCAACCTGTCTAGCCTAATTAAAAAGCTCCAGGCCAATAAGAAACCCTCAAAAGAAAAAGTGAATGGCATGACTGAGGATTGTCTTGCAGATTCCACACAAGCTTACATAATTACATTAGAAAGAAGAGAGAAAGAAAGAAGGAAAGGAAGGAAGGGAAGGAAGGAGGGACAGAGGGAGAGAAAATGGCTCAGAGAGTAAAGTGCTTGCTACACAAGCATAAGAACCTGAGTTTGGATCTCTAGCATTTACCTCAAATGGGTATTGTGGCATGCCCTTATGATCCTTATACTGGAGCAGTAGGGAGAGATTCCAGGGGCTTACTGAGCAGTCTAGCTGAAATGGCAAGTTCCAGGTTTAGTGAAAGATCTTATCTTAAAACGAAGTAAATAAAATACGGTGGAGAATCACAGATAAAAAGGATACAAACAAAGTTAAACTCTGGGATCCACGTACACATGCGTAGGCAAGCACACCTATATTCATAGCATGTGGAAGTCTTGAGGGAGGCAGGATTCCAATTAGTTCCAGTACCAAATCAACTAGCATTACACAGCAAGACTGTTTCAAAAAAGAAGAGGAAGAGGAAGAAGAAGAAAGGAAGGAAGAAGCAGGCAGACAGGCAGGCAGGCAAGCAGGCTGGCTGGCTGACCAGGCATAATGTCACATACCTTTAATCCCAGCACTGGGGAGGCAGAGGCAGGCAGATATCTTGAGTTCGAGGCCAACCTGGTCTACCAAACGAATCAGGACAGCCAAGACTACACAGAGAAACCCTGTCAAAAAAAAAAAAAAGGAAGGAAGGAAGAGAAAGAAAGAGAGAGAAAGAAAGAAAGAAAGAAAGAAAGAAAGAAAGAAAGAAAGAAAGAAAGAAAGAAAGAAAGGAAGGAAGTGTAAGAGCAAAAGTTATGTTTCAAATTATAGCTACTGTGCCTTTCACTAAAAGAAAAAGACAGATAACTTCCTGGAATGCTAGGTGAGGCTGTTCAGGTGAGACAATCTAGAATCTCCCTTGCCCAGCCAAGGACATAAACTCTTGGATTGCTGGGTAGGGAATGTCTAGATCCCAAGCTGACCCTACAGCACTGCATGGGATGTAAATGGTCACCTGTAGGCAGGAAGTCTATCAGGATAGATGCTTACCACTGATTGGACCTGGTGGGAAGTACGTATGGGTTCTGCCTTTTTAAGCACCTGTGCCATATGACTCATGGCCATTCTGTGGGACCTCTGGAGGTGGAAGGTTCACTCCATGGGTACCTCAGAATGGACCTGGTTAAGAGTCCATCTTCCTGGCCAGTATTTAATTAACTAAAATAAAGCTAGCTTGCTTCAACTTTGGATCAATTATGATGGTCTTATTCTCTAATGGATTTACAGAGGCAAGAAGGGAAGGGAAGGGAGAGGGGGAAAGGAAGGAGAGGGGAGGGGAGGGGAGGGAAGGGGAGGGGAGGGGAAGAGATGGGGGAGGGAAGGGAAGGGAGGGAAGAGAGAAGGAGGAGAGGGACGAGGAGGAAGAAGAGGAGAAGGAGGCGGGGTGTGTGTGTGTAAATACTTCAAACATTAACACAAAGGTTAGGGAAACTACCCAGAATTCTTTCAGTGGAAGTCAATGTCATTTTCAGTAACGTATTTAAAATACGACATGAGACCCAAGTACTATACTTGCCTAGTGAAAATGCAATAGAACAAAATAGGGTCAAAGAATAAACCATGAAATATGGTCACCTTAACTGTTCAAAACTATAAATCTGACTAATAGTTTTCTCCTGCTTACAATTACAGTTTAGAGAAAAATGCATTCCAGATTAAAAAAGCCTCTCTGAGGTCTATCATATAATACAAAGTTCAATTTTTCATATATTCTAAAATTCACCAGTTTATGGTGTTGCTAAAATGACCATTTCTATTTTAACACCTGATTTTATTTTTTGTGAGGAAGGTTGAGATAGTGTCTCTATGAGTGGCCCTGGCTGTCCTGGAACAGGCTGACTTTGAATTTACAGAGATCCACCTCCTTTGCCTCACAAGTAAAAGCATACACCATCACACCCTGTTTGATTTTACTTTTGAACATTCTGTGTTTAATAAATTCCTAAAAGCAGACACTGTTGAAAATCAATCTGAGGAAGACTAAACACAAATGTTTGCTTAAAATAACAAAGTAGCTAGGAAGATACTATACTAACAACAATTTCAAAAATTAAAAGCAACTTAAATAGATAAAACAAAGCTAACAATGTAAAAAAGACTCAGGAGCAAGTCAATTTTTCTAAAAAATACAGTACAAATAATCTTCAAGAAAATAAGTACAGAGAAGACTGAAAAAAAGATTGGGAGGGCAGTTTATTGATGAGAGATTCTCCATGACACAACCCCCCCCCCCCCACACACACACACACTCATTGTTAGGAGCTTGGTGATTGAAGCTCTAAAGAAAATGAACTTGAACTCTAGGCTCAAAGATACCAGGAAGAATTAATTTTTACTGCACTGAAAATAGGCAGAAACTATATTAAGTGAAGGTCTATACACTGAATATTTGGGACCACTCAAACCCACTCTTTCTCACTAAGATGACAAGCAGGCTCTACACACTCAAGCCATATAACTGGAGAATTTTTTTCTCTAGGGAAAACAAACACTAAACTACACAAATGTTATTATATAACTACTGTATTTTTTTTTTTTGGAAAGAGGACAGAGGAAGTGTTTGTATACAGAAAAGGGACAGAGTTAAGAGACCTAAATTCTCATCCTCCAAATAAACAAAAACAAAACTCACAAAACTAGAAACGTATATATTAACAATAAATAGTAACTAATAAATAAATATCAGTTATGTCTAAGGAGTAAAGTAACAAAGCTAATCTTGAACTCTAGTTTTCTTAATTATGTCATAATATATAAATGATTTTTTAAGGAATACTTTCTGTGTAAAAGGTATTTCTAAAAGGAATTAACGTGGTGCTGAAGAGATGTCTCAGCAGTTAAGAGATTTTGCTTCTTTTGTAGAGGACCCAGTTAAGTTCCCAGTTTCCTACACATGGCAGTTCATAACTGTTTATAACTCCAGTTACATGGGGTGATGCCTCCCTGGCCTCCTGCATGTATGTGGTGCATGTGTGCACAAATACTCACGCATGCATGTACACATAAAAACTTTTTAAGGGAATTAATGTATCAGATTTAAGCAGAGCTAGAGTTATAGTTAATCAATAGCAGTGCTGTAATGAGGTACAGAGAGAGAGGCGGGGGAGAGCATCCTGACTATGTCTTTGTAAGTAACTTAATGACTCAAACTATTTTTTGCATTTGTTAACTAATGGAACAATAACTAGAAAAAAAGAAATTCCCAAATTATTCCTTAAAAATATGACTAACCAGGCTGGTTACAGAAACCTGTAAAACCAGCAACTCAGGAAGTTAAGGCAGGAAGGCCAAAAGTTCAAGGCTTGAATGGACTACAGAACAAGCAAGTTCAAGGCTAGCCCAGAACAACTTAGTGAAAGTCTGTCACAAAATGAAAAACAGAAAAAGAGCTGGGATCACAGTCCACAGCAGGGTGTTTGCCTAACATGTGCAAAACCCTGGATTCAATCCACAGTACAACGTAAATAAACAAATATAAAAATATAAATGTAGAATAGTTCTAAGTAAATATTTATTTCCTGAATTAAATCTATCACCTATGTATTTCTTTAGGTTTTCATGGGAATCTCTATCTGCCTCCTCCATCTTTGTAATTGTGTGTATGCTACTGACTTGGTTAACATTTAACATTTCTAACATTTAAACAGATGACTAAAACAATAAAAACTTTAATTGAATTTATTAACACAAGTTCTGACCTTACTAGAATATATATAATGGAAAAAAAGTAGATTCTGTAGTTAAGTCTTTTCACTGACAATTTAAGTATTGGTATCATTAGGGAAAAAAGCATATGTATGTGAGAGAGAGAGAGAGAGGAGAGAGTTATTCTCTATTGGGTACACAGAAATATGGAGCAAAAAAAATAAAGCATTGTAGTTTTAAGACAATTTTATCTTTAAGAAGTAAATTGAGAAAAAAATATAAATTAGATAAATATATAGCATGAAAAAAAAACTTCAGTTCACAAGCTTTGTTTTCTTTAAATTCTAGAACCTGACACTAGTGGTGGCTTGTGCCTCTAATACCAACACACAGGAAACTGAGGCAAGAGGATTAACATGAGTTTTGTGATCAGCCAGGGCTACATTTTAAGTTCCAGGGCATCTTGAGCTACAATGTGAGCTTTTGTCCCAAAATGCCAAAAAGATAACAGAAAATATTGGAATCTGTGAAGCGTGTCTGAATTGTATGTCAAATAATGAATGTTGAATAAATTATAACAAAGGTCAGTCCTTCAGCTTTCCCAAATAAAATCACACATATTTATCATTATACATACACATATACATGAATAATATATATGTGTCAAATTTTTCATATACATATATACCTTAAAGTATAGTGTACAAAGACAAACAACTCAAATAACACAAAGAAGCAGGGGGTAGCTCTGGAAGAAACTACAAGGTAAAATGAAGAAGACAGGTACCATTAGGTGACAAGGAGGCAAAAAGGACACCTCCAACAGTGGGCCATGGTGGAATCCTCCATTTTCCCAGTTGGTCCATGCAGTATTTCTGAACCCACATGATCCTTCAGAATCCTGCAGCTTACTAACAAGATAAGTCTATTGATCTTCCCTTAACTCTTGAGTGTGATTCAGTGATAGCCATAACAAAAACAGGGTGAAAGTAAAATTAACTACTTCCCAAGGCTAGCTTGGAAAAGGCAATATGGCTACAATCTATCTGTCTTTCTCTCTCTGTCCGTCATCTTTCTAAAAATGTTCACCATCTGAAGCCACTCACTGTCTACGAAGAAGTCCAGTGTAAACAAAGAAGTCATACACACGTGCCTCAGCACCAGCTGAGGCTTCAGTAATGGTCATAAGTGAATAAACCTTTAAATGATTACTATCCAACCTAAAAGTCTTCCAGTAGACATAAGCCACCTCTATGTGAACCCCAACAATAATAAATGGTTGTTGTGTGTCACTAATAGACACAGTAGTAAAGGGACAAGCCAGTTCTTCTCAGTCCTTACTTGTTAGTTTGCTGTTAAATTAGAAAACTAGTAAATTAAAAAGTAAGGGAGTATCCTCACAAGCTGAAGAAATCAACCTATACAGTACGGATGCACATGTTTTGAAGTATTTAATGAAAGCACAACTGAAAAATTAACAATGAGTTCAGGGCATGACAGGGACAGCAAATTCCACAATTTGGCAACAAATTAATGGCAATGCCAAAGCTAGTTAAAATGTCTTGAAAGTGAAGCAGCACTTACAGGTTTACCTCACTGTGTCCAGAACAGAGAAATAACAAGGAAGGAAGTCAAGGAAAGTTATAACTATACTTTTAGTGTATCAATTTCCTTTGGGAAAAGATACCGAAATAGCTTTCACAGGATAACTACGAGGTGGGAAGAAACAGGGTTTGGAGACAATGAGCATTTCACTTGTGGTGCAAAATCTTTTAGGAAGTCAGGTATAGAAATGTGAGCCTGTAATCTCAGCCTTTGGGAGGCTGAAGTAAGAGCTCAGGATACACAATTACAATCTGTCTAAAACAAGAAAAAATGCACAGACGCATACACATAGACAAATAACACATATATATGAAAAGCAAACTAATGGATGCTGTCACAAATCATTGCTTGGTCATCATCAAAGAAAACTAAGTGTTATCAGTGAACAGAGAGTGCTGGTAAATGTACCAGCTGCCCAATATGAATTTCTGAGACTTAATGGGATAAATAAATATGAGAAACCCAGGATCAGAACTGTGAAATCCCCAATTAGTTGTTTCTGCCATACACAGGTGGCAAAGTATATAACTAGGAAGGTATTCATATAAGCTAAAATGTATACAATCTACACGAAAGAGCACAGCAACTCTCTGTTTGAATGACTTGGGTCCAACTACCCAGAGAAGTAAGTATATTACATATTACCAGGCAATTTCTCATAAATACTTTCCCATGATATTTTAGTGTTCTGATGATTTGAGATAATAGCAAAGAATATTTTCTAGCACCAAAGTTCCTAATATCTATCCTGGAACTGGCAGTTAAGTATGTGTGCAGCTAAAATAAACAAAATGCTTGTCTTTCTAAAAAAAAAATGAGTTAGTAAATGATTACTACATTGACAAACAGCATATAACTGTCAACTAATTGTAAGTTTATTCATTTAAGAGAAAACTATACAAAATGGTAAACATACAGCAAATTCTTTTATAATATCTTAAAACAAATACAGATGTATAAGTTAAAAAACTAAAACTGTTTATTAACTTAAAATAAGACTTATTAAATTTATACCTCTAAAACAATTTTAATGAGTCCACAACAGGGGAAAAGCTTCATTTCTTTTATCAGTTGTCTGATACATAGTTTATATTAATGAAAATTTTATATGAAGAATTCTCTTTACTTTTTATTTTTGCTTGGCAACTTTCACTTCATCTATTAATAGATAAAAAAGAGATTTAACATGTAACATTTTAGAAAGACTACTGAGCTGTTGGGTTAAATAATATTCTCATAAATAATGCAATTTTCAGTACTTTGTACCTTGTACTTTAGTACTTTTTAAAAAGTAAACTAGCGATCCTGCTACGTACTAAGAAGTACACAGAAAACTTTGAGCTTAAAAAACTGGTAAGCAGGACTGGCAAGATGGCACAGTGGAAAAAGGCACTTGCCTCACAAGCCTAATAATCTGAGTTCAATTTACAAAATTCATATAAAAGTGGTAGAAAGAGAAGACGAGCTCCAGAAAGCTGCCCTCTGACCTCCACATTCACACTGTGGCATGTGTGATGCACACTCCCCCACTGCTGCGCACATTATAAATGAATACAATACAAGTGAAGTTTAAGTAATTAGTAAATAAGTATCAATAATTAAATCACAGATTTCAATATATAGATAGACAAGTAATGTATCAGGAAACAGATGACATATCATGGCAGAGACTTGGTTATGGATATGGACTACATATTAAATAGCATCATATATATATAATGCTAAACTTGGGGGTATGGCAATGATACTGTAGATTCTCATCATGCTAAATACGTATTTGGTGAGTATGCCACTTACTCTCAGGGAGTTCAGGAAGAAAAGGGAAAGAAAAGGTAAATGTACAAATGTTAACACCAGTTCAGTCTGGGCAAAGGGAGCTGTGTATTCAGTACACTGTTCTTCCATTCCTTATGGATTTGAAGTTTTGAAAATAAAAAAGTATGTGCATCCTTGTTTTTATTACTAAGACATGTATTAGGAACTTAAGAGCCCATATTGAAAATAATCCAAACACAAACCAAGAAAAAATAGAACAGCTAAACGGAGACAAGAAAACAGCTCCACTATGGTATGCTCATAAAAAGAATAACATGCAGCAATGAAAATGAACTAATACTAACATACCACACAGGTGAAACCCAAATGACAATACACAACTGGGGCTAGATATTAATAATACAAACATATACTTGAATAAATGTTTTCCAGAAATACTTACACAACACCAGTCGTATTACCAACTTTAGAGGCACCTTCATGAATATTATAAAACCACCCACATACCACAGATCTGTTCATGGCTTAGGATGCTCTGCTGTTTGTAACAGTCACTGGACAGAATTTTTGAAAGATCCAGTTTGAAAGATCCAGGTGTACTTGATATAAACTTGCATCAAAAAAACCTCCTTGGGCTAGAGAGATGGCTCAGTGGTTAGGAGCACTGACTGCTCTTCAAGCGATCCTGAGTTCAGTTCCCAGCAACCATACTATGGCTCACAACCATCTAAATGGGATCAGACGCCCTCTTCTGGCATGCAGGTGTGCATGCAGATAGAGCACTCATATAAATTAAATCTTAAAAAAAAAAAAAAAGACTTCCTAAGACTATTCCAACTGTACTATAATAGTTTCAGTTTTAAAATAAATCTAAATTCAGACTAGTATCCAGAGATTAATGATGATGATAAGGGAACGAGGAGGAGAAAACAAAATACTCACATTAACTCTGAAAGACTGTACAGTGTTATCCAGAAGAAGAATGTTGCAAACCACCTCTGTGTGCTGTCTGTCTCGGGCCAACTCTGATGCTCGCACATTGTAGGTTCTGCCAGCAGGCAATCGGAAACGTGCGGTCATTACTGTCCACACAAGATCTAGGTTTAAAATGCAAAAACCACTAAATAAAAGGAATAGTGGAAGAGATGATGTAGCTTAAAAGATAAAGTTAAAATGCATTTTAAATTAAAACACTGGCAGAAAACAGTTACAAATTTTGAAACATCAAGATTAAGAAAATTAGGTATAAAGTAGATATAAATTTAGTTTATCTAAGCTAAAATTACAAACTATCCTAAAGAACTTTATTTTGAACTGTTCTACTGAGAAGATTGAATAAGTAAAAGTTTCAAGAAGCCACACTCCAATCCAAAATATGTGCACTTGGGAGCTCAGCAAGTTGGATGTTATCCACCTGTGTATTTTTTGAAAGTATTATAGAATGACAACAGGGGGAGAAGATTGTTACATTTCAATTGCTATCTGGGTTTTTTCTTTCTTTCTTTTTATTTAAAAAATACTGTAGAATAACAACAATAGTGAAGACTATTCTATTTCCATTTCAGCTAACTATTCTATCTTTTTTATGGTAGAGGGGAGGTAGCAGGGCCTTATTATGCACCCAGGTTGGCCTGGAACTCCTGCCTCAGCCTCCCAAACTGCTGGGATTACAGGATGTTGCCTATATCTCTTCAACGCTCAATTTTTACTTAAATGAGGGAAAAAATATATATCACCTATAAAAGATCATAATGCTGTCGTTAATAGCTAAAAAGACAATGAATGTGGTGGTGGTGTTACAGGTCTTTAATCCCAGCACTTGGGAGGCAGAGGCAGGCAGACTGCTGTGAGTTCGAGGCCAGTCTAGTCTAAGGAGGAGTTCTAGGACAGCCAGAGTTACAATAGAGAAACCCTGTCTTGAAAAACAAACAAACAAACAAAAAAAAATGGCAATGAAACTGTACTTTCAAAGTTCTAAATGAAAATTATTTGGAACGCTGAATTCTATATCCAGAAAACTAACAGTCAAATTAGGGAGAAAAAAACAAAAACAAAAAAAAAATCACTTCAGGCATTCTATGACTCAAACTTCAGTTAATATCTATACAGCTTACACCTTAAAGACAATGCAATAAACGAAATTAAACAGGGAAAAACAGGCGTTTGAACTATTTTTATTATTATTTTGTTGTTGTTGTTTTCCCAAGACAAGATTTCTCTGTGTAGCCCTGGCTGTCCATCAACTTGGATCTGTAGAGAACTCAAGAGATCCACCTGCCTCTGCCTCCTCCTCCCAGTGTTGAGATTAAAGGTATGGGTCATAAGCAGTAAGTAATGCATATAAATAACCAATAAACAAAATACTAATAGAAACAGCTTTCCAAGTCAGTAGTATTCAATAATTGGAGTTAATATCTCATAGATGAAAGCTGAAAGGAAATGTTACCATTATATTAAATATAACTAATATACTAGAAAAGAATTTTAATATATTGACAAGTAGGGACTAGCCAAATAAGACTCATCAGTTAAAAAGAATTATGTTGGCCAAATAGGAAACAAACAAACAGCAAAAAACTACCACCAAGCAACTCAACATATCATAATAGTATCATTAGAAAGTGTAACAGTGAGAAAAATACAACACGGAGACAACCAACAAAAGGAGAAGCAGCTACATTAGATAACTAAAGGAGGGGAATCGCAGTAACAACACAGTCCGCAAACAAAATAACAGTCCTCTATGACAAAGTACCAACCAACACAGCTGTAAAATATATGAATCAAAATTTGAAAACTGAAAAATAGGCAAATCCACAATGAAGAACTCAATTCTCATTTCTCAATAGCTTACACAACTAAAGAAATTAGTAAAAATATAGGAGAATATAATAATAACAGCATCAAATACCAGGATCTAATGAGCATTTATAAAACACCTTGCCACTGATAGTAGAACACATTATTTTTCAAATGTCCCTTGAATATTTAACATGAAAGACCTTATCCTGGGACACAAAACAAAACTAAATATACTTAAGAAACTGAAATAATACAAAGTATGTTCTGAAGCAGAACACTTGAAAGAAGTTTTAATTATTTTGGTTCCTTTAAAAACTCAAAATGGCATTTTGACTATGTTTATGTTCCCACCCCAGGTGTGGTAGATGTTTATGAGTTGGATTTGGAAAATCCAAATCCTGATAAAAAGAAAAACTCTTAAGAAGTAAAACTGAAAATACAATATAGCAAAATTTGTGGGTCACAGCTAGAGCAGCACTAATAAGGGAAATTTATAGGATTGAATTTATGTAACAAAAACAAGACATGCCTCAAACCAATAATCTAATCTCCTTAACTCAGACAGAGAAAAGCCTAATGAAACCACAGCAAATAGCAGGAAGGAAATAAAAGAGAACAATTAAAGACCTATATACAACCTTCCAAAAGAAAAAGAAAATCAATGGGACCCAAAGCTGATTCTTTAAAAAAATAATGAATCAAGATTAACTACAGAAAAAATACATAATAACGTTAGGAATGGAATAAAGGCACCACCTGAACTTTGTAAACATCAAAGTAATACTGAAAACAATTTATATACACTTAAGTACAATAATTTGACACATAAAGTGGTTCAATTCTTCAAAAGGCATAAAATGTCAGAATTTAATTAATATAGTGGACAATTTAAATAGCCCTGTAGCTGTTTTAAAATTTGAATTCAAAATTTTAAAATCCTATGGTATTTTTGAACTTAGATGGTTTGCTATTTAAGGGATAATTAGCACTGCCTCTACAATCTCACAGGAAGCAAACAAGGCAACACTTCTCATATCGGGAGACCAGCATTCCACTGAAACACCAAAGACATACAGAAGGATTTATCAACTTCTGAAAGAACTGTATAAGAATGCTTTTATAAGCTGGGTGGTAGTGGCCCAGGCCTGTTAATCCCAGCATTTGGGAGGCAGAGGCAGGTGGATCTCTGTGAATTCAAGGCCAGCCTGGTCTACAGCGTGAGTTCCAGGACAGCCAGAACTCACAGAAACCTAGTCTCGGGGAGGAGGGGAAGTTATTTCAGAAGTATGGCAAGGTTTATAGTAATACAACAACTGATCAATGTCATCTACCATATTAACTGAGTAAACTAGAAAAATCATGTAAGCTTTTCAATCAATGCATAAAAATATCTAATAAAATTTATCACGCTTTAATAAAAATTCTTAAGGAATACAAAGAAAAGGGACCTTCCTCAACATGATTATTGGCATCTACAAAAGCAGTTTATTTATAGCTACTATTCTAATTAATTTAATGGTTAGAGTCTAAACCAGCAGGTCTCAACCTGTGGGTCATGACCCCTTGGGGGGGGTTCAATGACCCTTTCAGAGGGTGTCACCTAAGACCATCTGCATATCGGTATTTACATTTAAGATTCATAACAGTAGCAAAATTACAGTTATGAAGTAGCAACAAATAATTTTATGGTGGAGGGGGTCACCACAACATGAGGAACTATATTAAAGGGCTGCAACGGTAGGAAAGTTGAGAACTACTGACAAAGGACATTGAATAGTTCAGTAAGAGTTGTGAATGGCGGGGTGCATACAGAAAGAAACAAAACTAGCCATGTTTGCAAATTACATAACGTATGTGTGGAATATATGGAGTTAAATTTAAAATATAGCTTCATCTACAAAAGCTAAACAAAAAATAAAAAATAAAACAAATATAACAAGCCATATACAGAATGTTATGCTAGAAACTACAAAAGATGAGCTGAAGAGACGCCCAGTGTGGTGAGGTGTGCCACCAAGCACGCTGACCTGAAGGGCTGTCACTTTACTGGGAGACATGAACTTTAAATTATGTTTTTCAATGAGTATCTCTGTAGGATGTATGTCTCTGAAGTACTGTTGAACTTAGTGCATTTTACTCTTCAAATAAAAATTTTAGCTGTTTAAATTACATAAAGACTGTTAGAAGTACATTTAAAATATAATTCTGAAAATCCCAAGAATACTGATTTATTGTCCTAGGATGTCAAAGAGTAACATGCCAAGAATTTGAAAACACTGAGAAACGTGGAGATTTTTTTCCCCAACTGTATGTTATAATTCTAAATAGTATCACTGTTGATGAATGAATGAACATACTTTGTTTTCTTCTCTCTCTCTCTGCCTAGAACTCTCTACATAGGCTAAGATGGTCTTAATCTCACAGGGTTCCCTCATGGAGTGGAGTTCTCATTACCATAGCCAGTATCTGGCTGGATTGCTTGTCTTCCTCTTAGTCAGGTTTGAAAAAAAAAAAAAAAAAAAAAGAACTGGTCAATTTAACTAAGAGGCTTTTTGGCTCTAAAGGCAAGGGATTTTGGGCCAGTGGGAAGAATATCCAAAAGTCTTGGGGGTTTTGGCATTGCCCTTGGCCACCGCTATGGAGAAACATTTAACCTTCTTTATAGACCTTGACCTTCACACACAAAAAAGCTATCAGAAAACTCATATTGTGAAACAGTAGGCTACCACCAGTGGTGGGAGGGAACATCAGCTCAGGATCAAGAAAATCAGTAAGAAACTTGTTTTTTTCCTGCTCCCAGCTAAATTTTGGGAGCCATGGGAACCACAACCATGGCAAGTGCCAACCTAGACAGTGGAACCAAAGCGTTTGAGCTCAGGTGTTTTACTGATTCAGAACTCCTTAGGTGTCCTACTGATACCACATGCAGATCATAAGCAATTAAACAACCACACATAAATCCAACACCTGCGAACAATACAGAATGCCAAGATATAGGCTAGCCCCTTACCCAACAATGCATAGAACATTTTATACATAACTGAACTTCCACAACAGAAAGAAATTCTGATTTATATTAATTTCCTAGTGATTAAAAAGAATAATCTTTTGTTTTTAAAAAACTAGAATACTGGGTTGGGTCTAAAACATTTTTCTAAATGGTATTTCTCCTGACTAGCAAATCATCAGTTACATTAAAATACACAATCAACTGCCAGTTGAATTGCATGAAGTGAAGAGACAGGAAGAACCAGCACTTAAGCTAATTTTTTGTAGTTACCTCTGGCCTCATTTCCTTTCTTGCTTCCTGGGTCAAAATTTCAGGGTTATAAATCCCCATTACACTCTTTCAGTATCTTGGAAGATGGTTCTGAGGCAATAGATGTACTTGGATTAGGAATGCTGTTTAGAATGGAGAGAATCTAAAGAGGTCAATGATTTCAACTTCACTTAAAATGTTCTTCATGTCTTATGTGTTAACTTTCAAATTATTAGTTTATTCTCTTTTATACGACCAACTCTAAAAATATTGTCATTATTCATTTTATTTCTAAGGATTCTAAATTAAGTTTATCATTAATTAAAAGAATGCTCTTCTACTGGCTAATTTGCCCAGCAACCTTGTATTTACTTGATAATTTGCCAATAAGGTATTTCCAAACACTGAAAAAGCAAATGTCATTTAAATATCCATTTTTCTCATTTTATTACTTTTCTGTGTTTCATGTGAGCTAAAATAAAAATGCTAAGAGAAATTAGAATTAGTAGTTTGAGCTTTGACCACAAAAGTAATATTAAGTAACCCTAGTTCATAACCATGTGAAGCTAGAAAGTAACACTCAAGTGCCCCTAACAACCTAATCTACTATAATAACAAACTGCATGGAGACATAATTTATAAAGTTTATTACTGGATCAGTGGAAAGCTGAAGAATAGCCCCTGCAACAATGCATCTAGGAAAGCACTGACACTCTTTTCCATCTACTTTTCTCAATATCCACAATAATAACTCAACCTTCTATTACCGTCACCATAATCGTATTTGCAGTATTTGTAGAAATGGAGTGTCACTGAAAAGAAATAACGTCTGTATAAATAAACCAACAAAACAAATAATCAACTTAGAAACAAGTTTCTTGATTCTTAAAATGCCAAGAAAGACTTTTTCAGGTTAATAGCTCATAAATGTTACCACAGTTATAGTACTTACTAATTAGTTATCATAGACTGTTCTTCCAATTAAAAAAGCACCGAGTTGAGTTCAGGTTCAACGTAAGTATAGACTAACACACGGAAAACACTTAGAAGTCACATGAAAGTAAGCAAGCCAAATTTTGCTGATTTCTAATCTTTTTAATTTCCGATTTTTTAAATACAAAAAAAAAAAAAAAGAGAATCATTTGAAAGGCAAATGTCAAGTTTGGTACATCCAACTTTATATAAAAAAGAATAAAGAAAAGGTGGAGGAAGCATTTCTAAAAGGTGAAGGAAGACTGCTGAAAACCAAGGCCACCATAAAGATAAAAGAGTACTTGGTAAAGTGTCAAAGTCAACATTTTCAAAGGTCTGGAAATTAACAAAAAGGTTGATTACTATACCCTGAAGAGCTTTACTCTAAAGCAAACAGCTGAACCTCACTAAGAATGAGCTTTGCAGCATTTTAATGGGATTTCTACCCAATCCCCTTGTACCAATAACTTAGGCCCTTTGAAAAACCAAAAAGCAACTCTGACCAGGGAAGCAGGTAGGCCAACTACAGAGCTTCACCTCTCCCTCTGCCCCTCCAAAGCCAATCCCCCAGTCTCATCCCAGCTCTGAAGAATACCTGCTGCAACCCCCACCCCAGCCCTAATCTCCAGTAGATCACATAGATCTTACCCTCCTAACTCCCAAGTCATTGCTTTATCCCAACCTCCAACTCCACCAGGCACTCCCTGGGGACCCACAGGCTACTCTGACTAAGGAAACCTTAGTGGCCACCTTCCCCACTACCACCATCTTTAGCAGATCACACAGATCTCTCCTTCCTAACTTCCCTCCCCAGCTCACTGTTTTATTCCAGACTCCAACTCCAGCAGGCATTCCCTGGGACTCCACAGGCCACTCTGACCAGGGAATCAAGTAGACTAACTGTAGATCTTCACCTTTCCCATTGCTCCTCTAATTCAATGCCCCCATTCTCATTCGCAGCTCTGTAAGCAGATCTTCTTGGAGACGACCTCTCTTCACTCTCTATCCCCATTCCAAGGAGACTACATAAACAGATTCTGGTGGGAAACTCTGTTTTCCTCCCTCCTAAGAACGCCTTCAGACCCCTAGCCTATCCCCATTCCTAAGAATTAGCTCCTGATACTTAGAAGCACATTTTACTGGAACCTCCAATGGCCATACCTGATAGGATCCCAGGAATATTCCCTACTAGGCAACACACAACCACCACACTCTCCTAAGAACCAAAAAGGGCAACAGAAACCAAGGAACAAAATACTCACTCAACAAAGACAAGAACAGATATCAGAACCTAAAATTATAATATTCCCACTCCCAGATGCCTAGTAGATGTGAACATAACACAATCACAGTCAGGATAATATGTCTCCCTCCACTAGAGCCCCAACAACCATACCACAGCAGACCCTGAAAACACAAGAAAAACACCTTAAAACAGCTTTTAAGAATATGATAGAGGTTCTTAAAGAAGAAATAAATAAATCCCTTAAAAAAATCTATGAAAACACAGTGGATGGAAATGAATAAAACAGTTCAAGATCTGAAGTGGAAATAGAATCAATAACAAAAACCCAAACTGAGGGAAATATGGAAATGAAAAATTTAGGAACTTGAACAGGAACCTCAGAGGCAAGCCTCAGCAACAGAATACAAGAGGTGGAAGAGAGAATCTCAGGCATTGAAGACACAACAGAAGAAATGGACTTCTCGGTCAAAAAATGTTAAATCTAAAAAGCTCCTGGCACAAAACATCCAGGAAAACATCTAAAACACTATGAAGAGACCAAAGCTAAGAATAATAAAAATAGAGGAAGGACAGGAAACCCAGGTCAAAGGCATACAAAATCATAGAAGAAAATCCCCCTAGCCCAAAGAAGGAGATGCCTACAGAAGCATACAGACCACCAAACAGACTGGACCAGAAAAGAAAGTCCTCTCAGCACATAATAATCAAAATACTAAATGTACAGAAGAAAGAGAGTATTAAAGGTCGCCAGGGAAAAAGATCAAATAGTATATAAAGGTAAACCTATTAGAACTACACCTGACTCTAAAAGTCAGAAGAGTCTGGACAGATGTGCTACAGTTTCTAAGAGACTACAGATACCGTAAGCTCAAAGTACTAGACCTAGTAAAATCTTCAATCACAATAGATGGAAAAATATGACATTCCATGATAAAAACAAATTTAAGCACTACCTATCTGCAAATCTAGTCTTTTAAAAGGTGCTAGATGGAATCCTCTAAACTAAAGAGGTTAACTATACTCAAGAAAACACAGCAGATAAATAATACTAAACTAGCAAATAAAAGAGGTGAAGCATGCACACAACACACATACACTCCTAACCAACCAACCAACCAACCAAAGCAATAGGAATCAACAAAAACTGTTCATTGATATCTCTCAACATCAATGGTCTCAACTCCCCAACAAAAAGGCAGACTAACAGAATGGATGTAAAAACAAGATTCATCCTCTTTCTACTGCATTCAAGAAACACATCTTAACATCAAAGAATCAAGGACAGACATCACCTTAGGATAAAAGGATAGAAAAAGATATTCTAAGCAAATGGACCTAAGAAGCAAGCTGGTATAGACGTTTTAGTATATGACCAAATAGACTTCAAACCAAAATTAATCAAAAGATAGGGAAGGACACTATATACACAAAGGGAAAAAAAAAACTACCAAGAGGACATTACAATTCTTAACATCTAGGCACCAAACACAAGGTCACCCAAGTTCATAAAAGAAACCCTTCTACAGCTTAAATAGTGTATTGATCCTCAAACGGTGATAGTGGGAGAATTCAATGCCCGATTCTCACCAATAGACAGGTCATCCAGAAAAAAACTAAACAGAGAAATGCTGGAGTTAACTAACGTATAAACTAAACGTACCTAACAGATATTTACAGGACATTTTACCCAAACTTGAAGAATGTACCTTCTTCTCAGCACCTCAGGGAACTTTCTCCAAAACTGACCACATACTTGGACACAAAGCAAGTCTCAACAGATACAAGAAAATTAAAACCACACCTGAATCTTATGACCACCACAGATTAAAGCTGGATAACAACAGAAACAATAAAAAGCTTACAAACTCATGGAAACTAAGCAAGTCATTACTGAATGAATAATGACTCGAGAGAAATTAAGAAAATAATTACTTTCTAGAATTGAATGAAAATGAATACACAACATACCCAAACTTATGGGACACAATGAATGTTCTAAGATAACAAAAACAAAAACAAAAACAGAGAGATCTCATACTAGTAACTTAAGAGCACACATGAAAGCTCTAGAACAAAAGAAGAAATCAAACCCAAAAGAAGTAGATGACAAGAAATAATCAAACTCATGGCTGAATAAATAAACAACAGCAAATAAAAACAATACAAAGAATTAATGAAACAAAGAAGTGATACTTTAAAAAAATTTAGTAAGATTGACAAACCCTTATCCAAATTAACTAAAGAGCAGAGAGAAAAGATCCAAATTAACAAAATTATAAATGAAAAGAACGTAACAACAGACACCAAGGAAATCCTCAGAATTGTAAAAACAAAAAAGAAATGAATAACTTTCCCAATATACACTACTTGCCAAAGTTAATCAAGATCAGGAAAGAAATTTAAACAGACCAATAAACCCTAGTGAAATAGAAGCAGTTATTAACAACAACAACAAAAAGCCCAAGGCCAGAGGGTTTTAGCACAGAATTCTACCAGACTTTCAAAGAAGTGTTAACACCAATACTCCTCAAATTATTCCACAAAATACAAACAGAAGGAATATTGCCCAATCCGCTTTTACTAGGTCACAGTTATCCTGATAACCAAAGCACATAAAGACAGAACAAAAGAAAGAGAATTACAGACCAATTTCCCTTATGAGCACAGATACAAAAATACTCAATAAAATACTTGCAAACCAAATCCAAGAACATATTAAAAAGAGCATTTACCATGATCAAGTAGGTTTCATCCCAGAAATGTAGGGATGGTTCAACATATACAAACTGATAAAAGTAATCCACCATAGAAATAGATTAAAAGATAAAAACCATATGATCATCTCATTAGATGCAGAAAAAAAGCCTTTGACAAAATTCAACATTTCTTCATAATAAAAGTCCTGGATAGATGAGGAATACAAGGAACATACCTTAACATAATGAAAGCAGTTTTCCCAGCAAGCCCATAGCTAACATCAACTTAAATGGAGAGAAACTAAAAGCAATACTACTAAAGTCAGGAACAAGATAAGGCTGTCTACTCTCTCCATATCTATTCAATAAAGTACTTCCTGGAGTCTCAGCTAGAGCAATAAGACAACTTAAGGAGATCAAGGGGATACAAATTGGAAAGGAAGAAATCAAAGTATCCTTATGTGCAGCTGGTATGCTAGTACACATAAGTGACACTAAAAACTCCAGTAGGAACTAAACACTTTCAGCAAAACAACTAGATACAAAATTAACTCACAAAAATCAGTGGCCTTCCTATATACAAATGACAAATGGTCTGAGAAAGAAATCAGGAAACAACACCTTTCACAATAGCCTCAAATAATACAAAATATCTTGGTAACTCTAACCAAGCAAGTGAAAAACTTGCATGATAAGAACTTCAAGACATTGAAGAAAGAAACTGAAGATATCAGAAGATGGAAAGACCTCCGTGTTCATGGATCAGTAGGGTTAGGACAGCTAAAACAATCCTGAAAAATAAAAAGAACTGCAGGAGGTATCACTATCCCCAATTTTAAGATGTACTACAGAGTTGTCTATAGTAATAAAAACAGCATGGTACCGGCATAAAAACAGACATGCTGATCAATGAATTCAAACTGAAGACCTGGCCATAAATCCACACACTTATAGACACCTGATTTTTTATAAAGAAGCCAGAAACACACACTGGGAGGGAAAAAAAGCATCTTCAACAAATGGTGCTGGACAACCTGGATGGCTGCATGTAGAAGAATCCAAATAGATCCATACTTATCATCCTGCACAAAACTCAAGTCCAAGTGGATAAAAGAAAGACCTCAACATAAAACCAGATACCCTGAACCTGATAGAAGAGAAGGTGGGAATAACCTTGAACTCACAGGAAAAGACTTTCTGAACATAACACCATTAGCACAGGCACTAAGATAGCAACTAACAAATAGGACCTCGTGAAATAACCTTCTGAACAACAAAGGATGCTATCATTTGGACAAAGCATCAGCCTACAGAAAGGGAAAGACTTTTACTAACCACACATCTAATAGAGGGCTAATACCAAAATCTATAAAGAACTCAAAAACCTAGATATCAAAAAAAAAAAAAAAAAAAAAAACAATAACCCAATTTAAAAAATGGGGTACAGATCTAAACAGAGAATTCTCAAAAGAGGAAACTCAAGTGTCTGAGAAACATAGAAATTTCAACATCCTTAGTCATCAGGCAAATGCATATCAAAAATACTTTGAAATTTCATCTTATATTCATCAGAATGGCTAAGATCAATAAAACAAACAGCAGGCAACTCATGCTGGCAAGGATGTGGTGGGAGTGCAAACTTGTACAGCCCTATGGAAGTCAGTATCTTCTCAGGAAGATGGGAATCAATCTACCCCAAGAGCCAGCTATAGCACTTTTGGGCACATACCCAAAAGATGCTTTAGCCTTTTGCTCACCTAAGCTTTTTATTGCACTATTCATAGTTGTCAGAAAATGGAAACAACCTAGATCCCCTCAACAAAAGAATGGATAAAGAAAATGTCCATTTACAAAATGAAACATTACTCAGTCATTTAAAAAATAACATGAAATTTGCAGGTAAATGGATAGAACTAGAAAATATCATCCTGAGTGAGGTATCCCATATCCAGAAAGACAAATATGGTATGTATTTGCTTATATGCGGATATTAGCTGTTAAGTAAATGATAACCAAGCTATAATCCATAGAACTACAGGCGTGCGTATAGAATAAAGGACTAGGAAGTATATATAGATCTCGATAGGAAAGGATGGTTGAGGGTGCTGGGACAGGAAGATCAAGTGGAGAGTGGGAGGGGAAAAGGTACTAAGGGAGGGAACACAGGAAGAGACAGCTAAAATTAAGGACCATTCGAGGAGTAGTATGGAAACCTAACACAGTAGAAGCTTCATATAAATGTGTATATACATAAAGGTGACTAAATGAAATCACCAAATAATGGAGGAGATGAGTCCCAATTGACCATCTCTTGTCATCAAATAAAGCTTCCAATTCCAGGACTGGGGTACAACTAATCGAAGGGGTTCCATGGAATCCCCATACAACCGAGGCTGTTGTCAAGACTGTGGGTTGCTCTCCACAAACTGACAGCAAGGCCCCAGTGCTGAAGACAACATCTCACAACTCATTAAACATGGAGAAGTAGAGCTGGTGACTACATACAACCTTCACCCCTACATTCTAGCATCTTTGTTAGAGGAAGGTACTCTGTATGCTTCCCAAAAGAGAAACAAAAACATTAAACCAGCTACAAACCCTTGATCTACAATGGTGTCCTGCTTGCAAGATATGCCAAGGCAATGGTAGCAGAAAGTTTGTGGGAATAACCAAGCAATATCTGATTTGACTTAAGGCCCACTCCACAGGATGGAACATTCCCAGCACTGCTTAGGTGACCAAGAACCAGAGACTAGATGGCCTGGGGACCAAGGGTAAAATCAAATACTACTGTTCTAAAACAAAAACAAAAACAAAAACAAAAACACAGCAATAAAATGACTTCCTGATGACATTCTGCTATATTCATAGATCAGTGTCTTGCTCTGCCATCTTCAGAGAAGCTTCCTCTTCCAGCAGATGGGAACAAATGCAGAGACCCACAGCCAGACATTATGCAGAGTGAGAGACTTTGAAACATTCAGCCTGAAATGGGATGTCCCCATCAAATCTCTCCCCTCAAGGCTCAAGCAACACCACAGAAAAGGAAGTGCAAAAAATTTAAGAGCCAGAGGGATGAAGGACACAAAGAAAATAAGGCCCTCAAAATCAACATGATCAAAGCTCATATGAACTCAAGAGACTGAGACAACATGCATCAGTCTGACCATGTCCTCTACATATATATTATGGCTTCCAGTTTAGCATTCTTATGGGATTTCTGAGTGTTCGAACAAGTGGGTCTCTGATTCTTTTGCCTTCTCTTAGGCTTTCTTATTTCTGTTTGTTTCTTTGGTCCAAATTCAAAGTGTTAGTGTTTATCTTTTTTTATTTTATTATTATCCCTTAAAAGACTGTTTGTTTTCTAATAAAAGACAGAAAGGGAGTGGCTCCAGATGAGAGGGGAGGTGCAGAGGAACTGGAAAGAATAGAGGGAGGGGAACCCATAATCAGGATATATTATGTCGGGGGGGATCTATTTTCTATAAAAGGGAGGGAAATGAGGAAGAAAGGAAGAAAGGAAGGAAGGAAGGAAGGCAGGCAGGCAGGCAGACAAGCTAGCAATTGTGATAGCTATAGAAACATTCTTGCAACCACTGGATCAAAAAGTAGTATCATGAAGCTCCCTCAAAGTCCCCATTTCTAGAGAAACCATAATCTAACCATTCTAACAGATACCTAAAAAAGTGTGCATAGCACACTTATTTTATCTAAGACCTAATTGCTATAAACAACCTTTTATCCAAAGCACTTTTTGAAAAATTAGCAGTAGCAATTATATAATATCATAGCAGCCAGCAGTATCAGTAACTATTAGAGTGGAAAAGAAGATGACCAAAACAAAAACAGAGCAAACTGGAGAAGGAAATATCCATAAGAGACTGAAAAGCTCCCCCACATACTCCTGGATATTCAGAAGGGTACCAGTAGGTGCAGAACTATGTTCGTCTCAGTGCAAAACCAATCCGCAGGCTAAGTCTAGAAGGACTTCAACATAACAAGGGGCAT